>NW_017547189.1:945755-1006989 GCF_001854935.1 Bemisia tabaci | reverse complement strand
TTTAACCTACCAACACCATGACCAGTCGCATACAGATGCCTACAGATATCAAACGCAAGTGTTACCATGTTATTCCATACTTTTAACTCATCGTATGGTAAAAAATACCCAGCTGATGGTGAGAAATACCTAAACGATGGACAGACACACCTAACTGATATTTACAATCCGGGTATGGTAATTTTTATATCGAGTATGATTCTCACTTTCATCTAGATGCTTAAATCGACCATTATTTGGCTTTTTATCACCATATTTTTTTTTACTATACCATTATGGTCAATCCCACTTCCACTTTTTTTTCAGTGTTGCTGGTTGATGTACTAGAGTATGGGGAGAGTATGAACAACTCGAAAATTTGGAGGTCAGGTTTGAACAAGTCCTGCAGCTCTGGGGGCCCAAAAGGGCTGCCAACCTATGAACTCGAATTATCCAGTTGTACTAATTTTCATAATTCTTACTACCCGTCGTTAATAACTGATCAAAAATGACCAAAGCACGTATAAAACTTTGAATTCGCGTACATTTTCTCAGTTCCAAAGTCTTTTAAAATGCGCTGTCGGCCGTATTAATTAACATTTCAAATACATAGGTTGGCAGTGGGACTTTTCAAGTGATTTTCGTTTTACACGTTGTCGCCCTTTTGGGACCTAAGAGCTACATAAATGGAGCTGTCCATACTCTCCCGATAGAGGTACTCTAGATACCCTCCAGAGAGCAGGCGCCTTTAACCCTAGTCTGGCAGACTCAGCGGGCCGATGGTTGAAATTGATAGACAAAGCTTTAGACAAAGAAGACATGACGACAGATAGTTAGGTCAATTTGACCCGGCTTGAAATTCCTATATGTATTAGTAAAAAAAAAAAAAAAAAAAAAAAAAAAAAAAAAAAAAAAAAAATTTCCATGACACGACACATGCCACAACTCTGCCAAAATACTAATTTTTAGACGTGCGTGCCTTGAAGGCGACTCTTAAAAGACCTTTAACACTTTTTTTTTTTCAAAAATTATTATCGATTTGAACATATTACAGCATTATTTAAGTAAACTTGACCTTACCTTTCCTCAAATTTTAAAAATAGGAGACTCCTCAAAAACCTCAGGCTTGTACTCTGAATACTCCGCTCAATGCTGTTCACGATATGTCGTTCAATTTTAAGAGAAAAGTTAAAAAAATATTTTCTATCGTCGGCTGGTTGGCTCACGTAGCACTTACTTGTAAAGCACCAGCAAAACTAAGACAAACAGAACCAACACAACAATATATCAGAGGAAGGAGACGGGCGCGCGTTGATGACGGCGCAGAAATACAACTATTCGTACTCGATGGATGTCCGTGTTGCGTCTGCAAAACTGAAGGCACGCTGGCTTGAGACATAAACTCGCAACGCTCCGCTCTATGCTGCCAGGTTTCGCTCAGATTCGAGAGAAATGTTAAAAATTGAGGTTCAATCACGTCTCTCCTATCTTCGGCTGTGCGGACACTCCATGTTTTCTCAATTTGATGGCACATTCTTTTTCACGATATATTTGTAGATCAATATCTAAAGTTCTTGGGCACCGGCCCCCTTGAACCCTCAGGGCACGTGTTTATCGCAGGCCTGGGGTCAATTTGACCCGAGTTGGGCATCTGAGCGTTGACATAGCATCAAGAAAAGGACAATTTTTGTAAACCTCGAGTAAAATTCAGCTGCAAAAGTTTGGAAATGGGTCCTCTAAAGAGATTGCAATGACGTATCACTCCAACAAATACGAAAGATAATATCTTGCAAGTTTTGTAGGTGTTAAGGTAGGTTCGTACTTGTCATTTTAATAGCCATACCGCTAAATTTTACTTTAAATTGGCAAAAATTGTCCTTTCTATGATGTTATTTTCAGATATTCCTAGAGCCTCCCTTGATCGCAATGTAAACCAAATGGGACCCTCCAGGAAAAAGAGGTGTTTAGTAAAGGACTATGAATATGACCTATAGCGCATGCCCGGTGAGGATACATGAGAAATCCGTTGAGAGAGAAACACAATGAGAGAAAGAGTAAGAAGAGCAGGGAGTTTAAGAAACATAAAAGGAGAATGGAGAAAAAAAGGAAAGAAGAAGATAAAAAAGAAGCATTTACCTCTCTCCGGTGTCCATACTTTCATTTTAAAGGTACTTAATACCATTAAAACTCTGAAAGTTCAATTTACTCCATGGTCATATAATTATGACCCATTCACTGTTAGTTAAAGCGAGTGCAGTTCTATTCATTTGATATTATTCAGTGAACTACACTACTGTGTTTTCTTCCTTCCCTCTCATGCGTTCATAGAGCCTCCGAGGGTAATGTATTTCACTGCTGCTTGAAGTCCTGTCACTTTGCCCCTAAGTTGCATGCACTACTCCGTTTTAATAAGTAGATTAAACTTTGAATAAACAACCCATTTTTACTTCGCCAAATATCATCATAACTTCGCTGCTCCCTGATTAATCATGCCAATTAGACTGCATATTGCAATATTAGGAACTACAATTTCTGGCTTTGTGCAAAAACAACGCATTTACCATTAGTTCACCTATAAGGGCATAGGTGTTTTTACAAATGAGATGGAAATTGTAGTTTCTAGTTTGAAAATACAATCCCATTAAGAGGTGTTCTAAGAGCTCTGAGAGCCGGAGACAATCCGGAGAGGAAATATAAGGGAATGGAATGATGGGGGAAAAAATGAATCATTGATCTTACTATGCCGTAGTGGATTCAAGATCTCGCCTATATTTCCAACCTTAGTCGGAATATTACTTTTGGGGTAAAAAGACTGCCAATCCTGGCAACTACGCAGCATTTTCACCGGAACCAACAGTATTGTACAACATAATTACCACAAGAATATTTCTTGTATCTATCTACATGATTTAAAACTAAACTAATTTCATTACATTCATGGAGTAACGTCAGATAATAAAATCATTATCTAAAAAACAGGAATTATAAAATTCTCTGTCTTTTTCTTAAAAATATCAAAACCTATAAGATCTTAGTTTAATAAGGTACTTAACATTCTTCCTGTCGCACTCCATTCACACTGTCACTCATACCTTACAGATGTTTACTTAAGTAACTTTCATTTCCTGTGACCAAGTAAGTTGAATCTAAGATACGCGAGCACATCGCATCGGTGGAATCGCCAAACTTGGCAACGGTGTTGAGCGGCGGCAATATTGCGCAGTGACGTCACGGCGGACGCAGAAACGGGGAACAAACATGACAGAAAAAATTAAAGTTGCTAAAGACAACCGAAGTGATGAATTGTTTGTACAGGAGATGACAAATTATTTTTTGTTCGATAAAAGCAAACGGCAGGCGAGCGAGGGCGGGGGAGGGGGGCCCCACCGCCGCGAGCGGAAAATCGCAGAAAATAAACTTAAAGAGCTTTCATTACAACTTTTTTTCGAGATTTTCTCCTCCGCCCGCTCCTCGCGACGGTGCTGCTGCCTTGCGGAGCCATTCGGCACCGTGATCAATCATTCCTGCGGTGATGATTATGTGATATTGTTCCGTCTCGATGTGCCCGCTCCTGGTGTGTCTGATTATTTATCACTCCGGCTGTCCACTCCGCTAAGAATTTCGGACCAGAGGAAATAAAATAAGGGCCTCGCTGAGCCTCAGCAATGTTGCCACGGCTAATAATGTAACTGGAGGCGGCCGCAATAAATGAGCAACGAATTTCATGCCGTTTTTGCCAATAACTTGGCAACAAAGCATCGCAGAAAAATCGTTGGCAAACCATTGTAAAGCTCATACAATGCTAGATATGCAGGTTTTACAAATGGTATTTTTGGACGATCATATAGTTATGCCTGATTTCCAAGACAACTTTTGTAAGAGAAAAAATAAACATTTTTTTGAAAATTTGGCGGAAATTGTTGAAAATTGACGAGAATTATTTATCGAAAGCCAAGAGCTGATATTTGCACTTAAAAAAAGTATGGTAACGGCTACTTTAAGTCTACTTTATTTCTTACACAGTGATAATATTTAGTGAAAATTACCAGCATCATAGTGGTGTTCACTAGAACTTAGGTGAATCTTACTACAATATTGTAAAAAGCAAAAGTAGCAAAAAGGAACCAGCGTGATTACACTGTTGTCAAAATCGTGCGATTTTCCTTTTCTTTTATTAATTTCTATTAATTTTTTACTGGACAACGTTTGTGCGGATCCCTTGGAAAATTTTAGAAAATTTGCTTCGCACTATGCAGGAAATTCACTGAAATTTGCACTAAAATCCACACAACGGTTTTCATGTAAAAAATCACATTGCCCGACTAAATTTGGCAATAACTGATGTGGTTTGAGTTTCTTCCTGCTCAACGCGGTTCAAATCAAAGCAGCACAGCGCGGCAACCTCGGACTGCAATCAGCGAAGTTTTGACGCGGGAAAATTTGACTCGTTCAGCGAAGCGAATGCGTTTTCGGGGCGAGCGGTTGCGGTGGTGTGCGCGGGAGAGGGGACAGGGGGGATAGGGCACCCCTTGGGGATTGAGTCGTAAAGTGCTCCCTATCTGTGGCAACATTTTAGACCTGCACTCATTTCTGGCAAATATGGGCCCCTTGTCAGGGCGCGGGCTCCCCATCGCCCTCCGATGCATTTGAGCCCGGAATTATAATGCAGGGCCGCGGCATCAAATGAGCTCATAAAAGTTGAGATTGCCCCCTCCGTCGGCTTGTATTTCATCTCTTGAAAATGGATTGGGCCTAATCCTCGCGGACGGGGCCAGGACTCCGGCTCCGACTGCCACTGCCACTGCGAGCAAGGAATAATTTCGACTGGCTTTCATAAATTTTGAGCTCCCTGAGCTCTCTCTAATTCAACGCATACAGTTGTAATCGGAGTTATCGCAAGCTGATTTCAAATTTTTGAGGCTAAAAAGGGACTTTCCTAATCAGAACTATCGGGAATCAATCTAGGCAGTAAAAAATTTGCAGGTGTTTGAAATTTGATGGATTCCGTGTTTGAATGGACGTTACCGCAAGTGAGCTGAATACGAGGATACCCTTGGTTCAAAAATTGAACAAGTATTGGAGGAGATATGACAAAATAATCTAATCTGCTAAAATCCATGTGTTTAAATGGGAATTGAGGAATTTTGAGCTCCCTAAACTCTCTCTAATTCAACGCACACAGTTGTAATCGTAGTGACTGCAAGCTGATTTCACATTTTTGAGGCCAAAAAAGGACTTTCCTAAACAGAACTATTGGGAATCAATCTAGGCAGTAGAGGATTTGCAGGTGTTTGAAATTTGATGAATTTCGTGTTTGAATGGACGTTCCCAAGTGAGCTGAATACGAGGATATCCTTGATTCATAAATTGAACAATTATTGGAGGAGATATGACAAAATAATCTAATCTGCTAAAATACATGTGTTCAAATGGGAAATGCCGTCAGATGACGTCACTAAGCGAAGCATTTTCTCACTTTTAAATATATTTTTGTACCATTTCCCATTATTGCAGAAAAAATTATAAAAAATACTACAAAATCAGCTCTTTAGGCACTTTCAGACGAAGCAATAAAAAATTTGCATGCAAATTCTCCATTGACCAATCAGGTATGCTGAAAATGGGCCGTTGCACGGAAGAGATAACGCCAATTCCGCCGTGCTAAGGAAAAACGCC
Source organism: Bemisia tabaci (assembly GCF_001854935.1). NCBI lineage: Eukaryota > Metazoa > Arthropoda > Insecta > Hemiptera > Aleyrodidae > Bemisia > Bemisia tabaci. The sequence goes on along the minus strand of NW_017547189.1, from coordinate 1,001,334 downwards.
GTATGAACATTCGAGAGTTGCCTTTCCCTAGATAAAACGTGTATTTTTGATGTAATTTATGCATATTTTTCCTTGAAACCTTCAGATGTTTTCGATTAAATTGCATACAAAATTGTGAGAAAATTTTGGAAAGAAATATTCTCAATTTTCTCAGTAAATTCGGTTTTTATCGCAGGAAATTTGGCAACTTCTAAAGGCTTATACGACGTTTTCTTTTAGCACGGCAGAGTTGAATACTTGTTCAAAGGGTAAATTTGCTCGAAAACCACGTTGGACACGTCAAACAAATTTCCGGGAAAATTTGTCAATATTTTTCTTCCAATTTTTCAGGATATTTTATTCGTAATTTTATCTAAAGTGTCAGAAAATTTCAAGGGAAAGTAAGTATTCATAACTTTCTTCAAAAATTCATTTTTTCTAAGAATAATTTAGGCATTATTCGAAGCTCATACGGAGTTTTCCCTCGGCACAGCAGTATACCGAACCATTCGGTCCGTGCAACCGGAGTTGTTTCCTTCGAGTATTGCAAAACCACAAGAAAGAAGGTGGATGAACTTGGGGATTTCGCTGTTAGAATATCAAAACCACTTGTGGCTTACTAAAATGATTCTGAGCTTTATGACAAAAACGAGCCTTTTATTTCAGCTTGCTCAGCCGAGGATTCGAGTTTCACCCGTGTGCCGTTCTCTGCCGTGCTAAGGAAGAAAGCCATATGAACATTCGAGAGTTGCCAAATTTCCCTCGATAAAATATGCATTTTTCCCGACATTCATGCACATTTTTCCCTGAAATTTTTAGATATTTTAGATCAAATTGCGTACAAAATTGTCTGATAATTTCAGAAAAAAATGTTCACAAATTTTCCAGTAATTTCGGTTTTTATTGAAGGAGACATGGCAACGTCTGAAGGCTCATACGGCGTTTTTCCTTTGCGCGGTAGTTCCCTCTACCGCGGCTGTCTCTCTGTTCCATTCTATCCTTTCTCCTTTCCCCGCTATTCCGTTGCATATCGAGTGACGGTGCAGATAGCGCTCCAGTTGGGCGGTAATTAGGGAGAACTTCATAAAAAACATCGTTTCGCGGGGAATTTATTATAATTTGCCCAAGGAGGGGAATAAAAGAGCAAATACAGAAGACGGCGAGGTGGGGCAAAAATTTATCTTGATGAGCTAAAATATGATAATTCGTATTTTGTAGTTGATACTTAACTCAATTACTGCGTCTCACCTTTTCACTTTCCTTTTTCCTTCTCGGGTAGCCAGAGGCGCGTTTGCCGGCTTTAGAGTTTCTATTCTAGGAGACGATCGCCCAGGCCGAACACTTCTTTATATATATCGATAATGAAACTTCGAAACCACGTATCTCGTTTGCCATGTCTAAAAAACTCCGACCCTGTTTTATTTTTTGAAAGAAGAACAAATTGGCATCATCCCTTGAACACTGGGAAAAAAACACATTGGATCTAGAGTCCTGACTCTTAAAAACATCGACAAGAAAAAATATTCTTGATTCAATTAGATTTAAGCTTAAATCAAGAACCAAGCCTCTTAATTTGAGCGGATTTCCTTTTGATCTAAGCAAAAAACTGATTGAATCAAGAGTCCTTTTTCTTGTCAATGTTTTCAAGAGTCTGGACCCCCATACCCAAAGTGTTTTCTTTTCCAGTAAAGTTTTTCCGAAATTTCCCTTACACCAGGTGGAAAAATCGAGGAAGTGCTTAGAGATTGACGTTGAGTAGTTCTCCACGTAAAAAATTAAGTATAATAGACTCAATTGAATTAAAACAAGATATTTCGGTTTTCGGCTACTCATAATGTGAAAACAAAAGTTGATCAAAGTTGTTGCACATTGTTTTATTTTATTAAAGCACAGCCTGAGTCACAATCATTGCATATATTTTTTTTAAAATCGGCTAATGGCTCAACTTTCGTTTTCACATTTTGAATTAAAACTATACATAGAAACCACAAGCCCTTAAATGTCTTATTATTAAGTGACCAGAGATTATATTAGATATTAATCAAATACTCAGAGGGCAAGGCCGAATCAATCTTCTGACAGTTAAAAGTAAAACTATGAAGTAAATTAAAACTAATGGGACTCCTGGAGGTACTAATAGAAACAACCTTTCACTCTCTGCCACACAGAGAAATTATTTGCACGCTCTCATGCTGTTCAACCCCTACTTTTTTCCAGGCACGTCACTGCAGCACTTTTGTCTTGCAGTTCACCATTATTTTCTTCCTTTTCAGTTTGGCATCGTCGAGGGGACGCCTGGAGTTGAACTGAAATTTAATTAAGCATTAAAAATGTATCTTGACTCGGCTCGTTCGGTTTTATGGAAACAAGTGCAATCTTCTTAATTACAGCACTCGCAGCTTTGCTATTATTGCCAGTAACGACACCCTTGAATCTTGGACTTTAAAGCATAGAGCTCACAACTCGGAATTGAAGCTGTCATGTCGCCTTCCTACCATTTTTCAAGCAGTTGCACGTATCTGTTTGATGAATGTATATGTTCCTGAAAATTATACCATGAAAGCCACCCTATTTTTTGGCAATGAAGAGGGGCATGAACTCAAACGTGAACTTCATGTTCTCAAATTTCTGGCCTCTAATCATAAAAGCCTCAACAAGACGTCTCTGATGCCAGAATATGCAAAATCTGTTGGAGTTTTGGAGTATTCTCTCCAAATATTTATCTTTTAAATGCTAATATTTAAACCAAACAACATGAGTAATTTTCTTGGTTAATATAAACACGCATGGACACTCAAAGGACACACTCTAAAAGAGTGGAATTTTGAAAAACCATTATATATATTTTCGAAAATATTGCAAAAAAAATCCACCCCCAACCCAGAGAAAAAACTCAAATTATGATACTTCCTTCCCAATCAACCTTTGAATAATGATCTGTGAGAGGTAATTTGAAACATGGCACCATTTGCTCGTATTTTGCGTCGCTAACAAAGATGCTATGATATGCATCACCAGTGTGTTGAGCACCATCGGGTTTTATTTTTAGGTATGAACATAAAGATGGGTCAGGAGTATTGATGATAAAGGCCTAGCTATTAATAATAACCAACCAGTAAGTAAAACCGTGTGTTCCTTAAAAATTGTTAAATCAGATTTGAATTCACCTAGGGCCATCATTTTTTAAAAGAAAGAGTAAGTGGAAGATGATCTGTTATATCTCTGAGTCTCTTATAAATCGAACTGAAATGTAACAAAATGGGGCAAGGTCTCCAACATTTCGCGGGGAAAACAAAGCCAAGAAGTGCCAAAAACTATAATTACAGTCAAAAATAAATATTTTAACCAGCACCAGCGCCATTTCTCCACCTTGTTATATACAGTTCGGGACACTTTGTGGTGTTTTTTTCCCTCATTTATAACTTAAATATTGTAAACGTTTGATACTATCGACATGTTTCATAAAGTCCCCCTGCGTTCCACTAAAATGTGATTTCATGCCGTATTTCCGATTAATAATGACTACTACTGACTTTTTTTTACAATATTTTTACATCATGTTTGTCTCTCTTCAGCTTTTGCAATTCCTCAGCTCTACGCAGCGGCCGATTTAGAATTACCGTTGACCTCGTGGAAAGAGCTGTCACCGAGGTGACGTCATGCTGGGCAATCGGTCTAGCGCGGGACGTCGGCCTAACTGAATTAGCATTAGGCTAATCCCTTTTTAAATTTGCATACGTAAACGGGGAGCAGTGGCCGGCTGAGGGCATGTTGCTGACCCTTCCTTCTCCCTGTTTTTACCTAACTTATATATTCATTCGACTTGAGTAATTACCAGCACAAAAACGCTGTATTAATCTCCTGGAGCACTCCACTCCCCTCTCTTCTGTCCACCCCGTAGATGCTACTCCAAAGATGCCACGTGTATTTGATGTCAAATTTTATGTTTTCGCTACTTTCACTTGGCAGTCATGAATACAAGTAAATAAATGCATCAATAAAACAAAATCTGGGATACTTGTGAGTACATTTCTTTCGGTTTATCAGAAAATTGCGTTCACAATTGGACGTATTTCTACTGAACAGAACTATGCGCATTAAGGCATGAGCCTTAAAATATATATATAACAGGGCTCAGGTCATAATGCGCATAGTTCCGTTTGACAGAAATACGTCTAATTCACTCTTAAGTATCCGGAAATTACAGGAAGTTTATTGACAACTCCTTCTCTCATACATGAATATTTGGACTGCGTTTAGCAGAATAGGGTGCCCAGCCACATCAGCTAATACCAAATCAGACTAGGCAGTTTAATTTTTTACAAGATAACGTTTGTCTGGACTCCCGTTAACATTTTAAGGAGTTAACTTCGTATTATGCAAACGATTTACTGAAATTTGTAAAAAAATCCACACAACCGTTTTCATGTAAAACATTATAGTGCCAAGTTAAATTTGGCAATAGCTGATATGGCTTGATTCCTTTCTGCTTGACGCGTTCCATTTTATATGGAAGGAATTTGGCACCGTTCGGATCTTCACACAGCGTTTTCCCGTCACAGGGCAGGATTTTCCTCTTGCTAAAAGCGCCTGTTAATTCAATCTTGCAAGCTCACAGGTGCCGCTCCGTGATTACTAAACTGATCATCCCCAAAAAACTCTAAGTATACGAAGATTTGAGGGGAAGTTTGAATAGGTGGGCGGAAAAGGGGGCTTTCAGAAAGGTGTAACGGGAAGGAGGGAGGGTCCTTAAAGAAAACGCGCCTAGCTTTAACAAGCGCCATTGCTTTTGATTCACACGTGCGTGCAGTTTTCGCTGCATTCGGATCGTTTGAAGTCAGGTTATTTTAGGGGGGTGGGTGGAATGGGGTGGGGGAGAATAGGGGAGACGGAGACACTCTGANGGGGGGGGGGGGGGACGTGCGAAATCACGCCCGGTGATCCAACCATCGGAGAGCCTGCTCATTAGTAACGAAAAAGGTTGCCGGATGTCAAGGCTATGGGTCCCCTTAACTTTAAGGAATAAGGATAAAGCAAGTTTGCCTCTTGTTCTTGGCAAACCACGCCTGCTGTCGAGGTCAGTGAACCGTCTCGATCATTTTGGAAGGGCATCAGAATTCAGATCGAGTTTGATCATCGCAACTGTTGTAAGGCCTTGTCTCCACGAGCCGTTTCACGAGATTTGCCCCAGGGAAAAATCCCACTTACGAAGTTGGGAAAAATATTGAGTTAATCAATATTTTTCCCAGTACCAAGTATGGTACTTATACCCCTAGGACCCACTGAGAGAAGAAGAAGAGGTGAAAACGAATTGTGCGATATTTTATTCATTAATACATTGTTAATGTTTGTTTAGTTAAAATAATGTGTCTAATTGTCAATTGAGTGCATTTATTATTATAATCCCGGTTAAATACTCGACTTTAACTACTTTATCTTCCTGCGCAAACTAGTCGCAGGACTGTATGAGTCCCGTCCCGTGGAGACGGTAACTGGGAAAAATCCCAGAAGTTTCATTCCTGCGATTCGAACTTGGGATAAATCCCATGAAAACGTCCCGTGGAGACAAGGCCTAATAGTGAAATCTAGAACTAGTGCAGTCAGGTTGGCAATCATTGTAATGCAACACCTGAAAGGATAGTGAGCATGCGCGAGGTGCGGAGTTATCACTTATCGCACTGTATTATAGGCGTAATGCATGAAGTATCTTGCAGACTTGTAAGGCGCTATACCATCCGTTGCGCGCACCGTAGTATACGCCCAATGCATGAAGTATCCTGCGGCCTTGGAATGCGCTACTAGGCGTTATCAGCCGTGCGCGCCGGCCGCACTGAGTTTAATGCGATGTCGCGGCGTCAGCGGTTTTCAACTTATGATTTTGAAGTTTTTGTAAAGTTGGAATTATTGTCTTCACAAGAGATAAAACACTACCTGCTCAATATCAGCTTTAGCCGGGATGACGTGTTCCGTAATTAAGTATTGTTAACAAGTAACTTTGAATAAATATAAAGTTCCGCAAAGTGCGTTCATTCGTTTATTTATTGAACAAAACAGCAACTTTAAGTTACCAAAATTTGACCTCAGCGCGAAGCGATGGGAGACACACACACAGTAAGAATAAGTGACCAAAATCTTGTGATGTTATGGGAAGTAAAACACGAAGTAGGTAACACAAGCTGTTGGTTGTTGTTTTTTTTTTTTTTTTTTTTTTTGTGTTCATTTTCCCTGAGTCAAATCAACTATATCTTTGGGGTTGAGATGAGCAAATGTTTGTAATGAAAATCTGCGAATTCGTTAAAAATAAGTCGCCAGCCGCCAGGATCGAACCAGTGGCGTGGCGTGAATTGCGATATATCGATTGTTCGGCCATTTAAACCTATGGTAATGAATCAATTATTAAGGTGTTCGCTGCGAACACCCTGTTTATCAATCCTTTTCCATAGGTTTAAATGACATAAAAATTGATTTGTCGTAAAGCACGCCACAACACTGGATCGAACCTGGTTAATTGGAGGTATTTCAATGCGCGATGGCCACTAAAAATGATTTTTTACGATATTCATGCACATCTTTCCCTGAAATTTTCAAATATTTTCGATCCAATCGCGTACAAAATTGTCTGAAACTTTCGGGGGAAAATATTCACAAATTTCCCAGTAATTTCGGTTTTTATCGAAGGAATCCTGGCAACGTCTAAAAGCTCATACGGCGTTTTTCCTTAGCACGGCGGTATTGCAAAATGTAGTTCAGTTGCAGATTCCATCTTGTAAACAGTTTCGGTTGATCACTTATCGGAGCAACCTACTATTGAATCACACCACATTGTAGGATACTTGGTAACATTGCCGCTCATTCACCTTGATTTCTGTCACCGCTGAACAATGTCGCTGACGGTTGGACGGTGTCGAGCCCGCGAAGATGAGGAGACGGAGGGGGCGGGAGCGATAAAGTGGTGGGACAATTTTATCTCGGAGACGAAGTAGGCTTTCAACTTAATGCAATCGCGGAACTTGCCGGCGAGCTTTCGTCGGAGGGAACCTTTCATGTTTTGCCTGCCTAATAAATCAAATTTACCGCTTGGACCCCTCCCTTCAATCCCCGCCCCCCGCAAGATACACTCAATTTACGACGTGCAATACTTGAGTGTATTTGTGTTGACACCTAGCATCGACCTGGGGGGAGGGTGTCCCCTGGCTCCCGTTATAAGGGACCCGATCGAAGGGTTCAAGCCTTTCTCATCGCTCATGGTATCGTAAATTAAACAAGCAAAGGTACGTCGTTTTCCGGACAAAGAAACGTAACTCCATCCCAAGGTTACCAAATTGACTCAAACAATTAATATTTCACAAAAATATAATGTAATTCTAATGTTATTATAATGTAATTTTTCTGATTTTCGCCACCCTGATTTTGAATTTAGTTCTCTACATGAAAGCGGTTATGCGGATTTTCGAGCAAATTTCAGTGCGAGGGTAAATTCCTTAAAATTTTCAAAGGAATTCACACAAACGTTCTCTCGTAAAAAAATTAAATTGTCCAGTTAAATTTGGCAATAGCTGTTGTGGCTTGGTTCCTTTCTGTTAAACGCGGTCCAAATAAGAAGGACAGAAGAAGGTAAATTGTGTATTTACCGCAATAAACTCAGGATAGTGCGATTGCCGCATGAATTGTCTTCGTTTAATTTATACATTTATCTCTGAATTCCTTTTTTTAAAAATTAAATTAAATACTCTCATCGCCACATCCTCTTGCAATAACGGCGAACGTATAAATGCAATGATTAACACATTTTGTTACCACACGTGACAAAAAATTGAAGGCGCACTACCTTTTTCAATAGCATGGTCTGGATGCAACTATTCGTGTTCTCCGGATGTCCGTGTTGCATACACAAAAATTGCAGGCGTTTTGGTTTTCTTAAACACAACGTTTAACTGCAGTTGTTAGTTCTTCAGGGTTTCGTACGTTGCATTTTCATTCGTGTTCACCATGAAATATTCGGAATTTGGATAAGTTGCGGAGCACCTTGGCAGCCTTTGCCAGATGGTGCAGCATTTCCCCAAACGCTACCTACAATGGTCATGGTGCCACACAACCCATCAGAATTTCAAGGATTATATGGTGAACGCTCCAGGTTTTCACTCCAGCCATCGACATAAATCCGTCCTGTAAATCATACGAGTTTAATAGAGACGCACCAAGTGTCCATGTCCTATTCACTTTGAACGGAGAAAAGGAACTTTAAAGTTTTATTTATGCATAATTAAAACCCAAGAAAGTTTGACGATCATTTTTATATTTAAGATATTTTTTCTCGACTTTGAATTTTAAACGGAAGAAACTTATGGCTAATTAGTTACATAATTGGATCCAACTATTTTTCCCCCAAAATATTCTGGTTTTATTCAGATTTCTCTCTTTTTATTCCGGTTCCTGGTTAGTAGCCGATGATGTCTTCCTGACTTTTCCAATGACGTTATCTGATTGGTAATTTCATCGACCAATTAAAACGAAGATGGGTCGTTGGAAAAGATAGGATGCCGTCCTACGAAAAAGCACGATAATTTAGAAAGGGAGTATTCAGAAAAGCCACGATGGCGTCATCAACGGGAATTCCCGACGACGTCATCTTGGTCTCCACTGACGTTTTCTGATTGGCTAATTCGTCGACCAATTAGAACAAATATATCGTCGCACACACAAAAAATGGGGTATCGGTTTTTTTACTATCGTAAAAAATATACTTAATAATTAAGATAAGATAAGATAAGATAAAATTAGATAAGAAATGTGGCTTTATGCGTTTCTGTGAAACTCGATCTTTTAAGCTGTGATATTTGGCTCATCGTAAGCGCATTCTCGTTTCTTGTGCGGCGCATAGAGGGAAAGAGAGACATGAGTTGCTCCTCGGAGCCACCAAGCTCGAGGGCTTGAATACAAAAGCAATTAGCAGGCACTAATGGATCGAAGAAGGAGCAGGGTGAAAATGGCTCCTGAAATGACGAACGGATGCGCGGAGGCCTGAAGCAGGCAAATTAGCTCCCCGAAGACGGTGCCGGTGGCGGTTCGAGTGAGATTATCAACAAGCAGTGCTCCAAGCTGCACGAGGCTATGACGAGCCTATCTGCTGAGACATTTGGTATTCTCCTTGAGGTACCGCATGTTTACGGTGCAACTGAAGGACCCTGTATTTCATTTCTTGCTGTTGTAAAATCTCTGTTGCCTCTGTTGCTCTGTTGTTAACTAAACTTCACCTTAATCTTCTCCTTTCTCCTCCTCTTCTTCTTCTTTTACACTTCCTCTTCCTCTTTTTTTCTTCATCTTTTTTATTACTTCTCTTCTTCCTCCTCTTCTACCTCCTCTTCTCATTCTTCCTTTTCTATGTCTTATTTTTTATTTTCTTCTTCTGCGTTTTCTTCTTCTTCTTATTTTCCTTCTTCTTCATCTTCTTTTGTGTTTCTCTCTTTTTGTTCTTCGTCTGTTTCTTCTTTTTTCTTTCTCTTCATCTTCCTTTGTGTCTCCCTCCTATTCTTCTTCTTCTGTTTTTTTATTTTTCTTCTATACTTCCTCTTTATCCTTTTTTGTCGCTCCCTCTGTTTCTTCTTCGTCTGTTTTCTTATTTCTCTTCTTCTTCTTCTTCTTCTTCTTCTTCATATTCTTTTGTATCAACCTCTTTTTCCTGTTCGTCTGTTTCTTCTTATTTTTATTTTTCTTCTTCCTCTGACGAAGGCATAAGTACTGCTTGTCCACCTTTTCAACATTCAACTGACTTTAACGAGAACTAAAAAGTTCGAACCAAGAATCTTAATTATTTGTACTAGTCGTAATGTACTAAGTAGATATCGTAGCTCTGCACCCGCTTCGTGTATTATTGACTCACAATTTCTGTAAATTCAAACTAATCAGCTCGATACATTGATAATTGAATCAATGATGCACATCAACACATTTTGCTGGAGCTCACTGCTTGGTTTCCTCTCTTTCTTGCTCATTTCCTTCTCTCCTACTTTTCCTCACACAGTATTTCATTTTTGAACATTTGATGCAGATTCCATTCGTAAGTACGGTGACAGCCCCGTAAATCAGTCCTCGGAATATTCTTAGCGTTTACTTTCCTACGTCACTATAACTAGTTCCTATTCGGCCGTGTTGAGGCAGAACGCAGTATGAGCGTCCAGGCGTTGCCAAATTCTCTTTGACGAGTCACTAATTTTCAAGAAAATTTGTGCATGCATTTCTACCAATTCCTTAGATTATTTTGTTCGTAATTTCATCTAAAAAGTCTGAAAATTTCGAAGAAAAATATTGATAATTTTTCTCAAAATTAAACATTTTATCGGACGAAACTCGGCAACTCGCGAATGCACATACGGCGTTCTTCCTTAGCACGGCAGTATATTTCCTTGTAATTAGTCCCTTGAAACAATAATTCGGAAAACTCACTTGGAGTGTGCGCCGCAACCCTGCTGTCCCCCACCCTCTACTTCTCAGCACACAGTGAATGATTTCATTCGTCATTAATTTATTTTTCGCCGCTGCCGTCGGCTGCGGGGGGCGGGGAGCGTAGACGGGGAGTGAGGGATGAAGGCATTTCTGTGTTTTAATTTTCCGCGGTGGTTCAGCGCGGCGTGGCGGTGTTTTGCTGCTTTTCTAATGATTAATGGCGGGTTAATTGTCCTGCGAGCCCCGAACCCCGTGGACTGACATGTGCACCCAGTCCCCTCCCTCCTCGGTATGCCGCCATGCTGTAAAGCCCCGGAGGCAGGGTTTTATCTGTCTTGAATTCATCTTGAATTAATCCGAGCGGCGCTGAAGACCTTCTTGAGGACAAGGCGAGGCGCAATATCTGATGGGTTCCACGGGTCTATTCAGGCAAGCGAGCTGAGGATGTGAGGGCAGAACATAACTGCCGCGTCACTTTGGTGACGCATTAGGAGCGTCTCGCAGGGTGGTTTTATGGGGATTCTTAAGAAAGAAGTTCCCTTCCCATGTATGTAATATGTATGTAATATGTAGCACAGTGCAACGAAAATACTGAAATTAAATTGCAGTTTGATTTCAACGGAATTGTAATTTTTACCATTCAATTGTAATATTTATACATCATCTAGCCGATTTATGCCGATTTTAAACACTCAAGAAAATGAGCACTGGAAAAAAAACCACATTGGATCTAGAGTCCAGACTCTTGAAAACATTAACAAGAAAAAATACTCTTGATTCAATCAGATTTTTGCTTAAATCAAAAGGAAATCCGCTCAAATTAAGAGGCTTGGTTCTTGATTTAAGCAAAAATCCGATTGAATCATGGCTTTTTCTTGTCGATGTTTTTAAGAGCCTGGAATCTAGATCCAATGTGTTTTTTTTCTAGTGAGCTCCATGTGTCAGAAAGATAGTCAGTATGCAAACCAATGAAAAATTGCAATTTACTTCAATTTTATTGCAATAAATTTCAATAAATGGGGCCCCTTCAAATAGGAACTAGGCAACATACACAACACAACTGGAAATGCAATATTTTTAATATGTAATTGCTACTCATTGCAATCTACTCTATGTACTTGGATTGTTTTGGCAGATGTGATGTCACTTGGATCAATGTTATCCTATTATGGTTAGAGTACCTACCTCTATAGGAAGAGTACGGACAAGTCGATAATTTTTAGGTCAGGTGATGGAAACGAGAAGCCAGTCTGTGAATTAAAATTATCCAGAGCGATTTTTTATTACAATTACTAAATTTTGGCAAATAAATCACTCATGTTTGCGTGAGAAGGCTCATTTATGGACATTCTTGGCTTCTTAGGTTTGATATTGGAATCTGAAGATTTGACGGTGATATTTTTCGTTTTCAAAGGTTGGCTGTTCTTTTGGGCCCTGATAGCTCCATATTTCAACATGTCCGTGCTCTCCCTGTATAGGTACTCTAATTATGGTCTCTTGTTTCCAGAGATCATTTAAAAATGGAGCAGGCGAGTCAAAAAGGGTCATTCATCAGATAGGAATCTTTTCCATTCTTTTAAATCGTGGATTGATTGAATAAGGCAGGATAAGAGGAGCTACAATTTGCCGAAATAGCTCTAGCAGGATCGCTATCAGTGGCGTCTGGGTGTCGCAGAGCGTGCGGAAGTGCCATAAGAGTCTCATGTTGGTAAATGTATTAGTAGTAATATCAGGCAGCTTTAATAGCACGGACGCAGCTGAACCACGGTTCACATATCGCCTATATGCTACCCCTGTTCATAATTTTCTTTTTTCTTTTCACAAAGGAATAAAGAGGTAACATATGCTTAACAAATTTTAAGGCAAGATTTAACAGGTTTTACATAAAAAAGTTAAATATGCATGAAAGAAATTTTTGTTAAAAGTATTGCAGTTCGTCTAATTTTACTTAGTGCCTTGCAGTTCATAATATGTATTTTTAGGCTCAATTTTTAATTTACCTGCCAATGAAAAATTTCTTCATTACTTAGAGTTGTTGTTTTATTACTGTTTAGAGATTACCTCTTTTTCTGAAACAGGCGACAATAGTGCGATGAAAGCAAACCTTCAACGCAATTAATGACTTCGATTTAATTCCTCCTGCTCTTGGCATTTTATTAGAACTGAGAATAACCTGAGAATATCCCTTAGGGAGGGGTGCACATATTATTCCATTTCGTCAGAATTTTCAAATAAGTGGTTGATCTCAATGTAGAAATTGACAACATCGCACACGGTTCTTGACCATAAAGTTGCCGTATTGCGTTTGAATCAGCTTGTTCTGCAAAGTTTATGAGAAAATATCATTGAATTAATGTTCCGTTTCGGCAATTATACAGACCCGCGTCCTTATCGACCAGGAAATAGTGGATTTTAATTCGAGTGAGTTCGTAATAAACTCAAATTAACAGTGGGTCGGTATCACGAGTGTTCTTGCATTTTTCCGCATAGTTCCGCCCACCATCAATGACTGATTTTTGTTTAATGCTTATTTTATTGAATTGTTCGATAAGCCAGTTATGGTCTAAGTAATTAAATTGAGGGTTGATTGTTGGAGGAAGTGGGATTCTAACGACAGGTTGATTGAGTGGAATTCAAGGAGAGGCGCCATTAAAAAAGGTTTCATTACAACCCTGCCGTAATATGAAAGAACGCCGTATGAACATTCGAGAGTTGCCAAATATCCCTCGATAGAACATGTATTTTTGACAAAATTTATGTATATTTTTCCTTGAAATTTTGAGATATTTTCGATTAAATTGCGTATAAAAATTGTCTGAAAATTTTGGAAAATAATTTTCATAAATCTCCCGTTAAATTCGGTTTTTATCGGAGGAAACTTGGCAACGTCCAATGGCTCATATACCGTTCTTCATTAGCACGGCAGAACCGATTTTTAATGTGCCAATGCATCAGCTCTCACGAGAATCAATGGGATTTTATCGCTCAAAAAAAAAATAAATAAATAAAAAAGATCGATTTGCGTTGCCGTGCTTTCCGATTATGATATACAGGGTGTCCTATAATTTAGTACGAAGATTGAAAGAGTCAATTCTTTAGATAAAAAAAGACGTTTTTGTGGTATAAATTTTTTTCCAAAAGCGCTTTCCCTACAGGCTCCATTCAGTGGCGTGGCGTGAAAGATCGATTATCGATATCTCGTCATTTGAAGCTATGGTAAAGAATCGATTACTAAGGTGTTCGCTGCGAACACCCTGATAATTGATGTTTTTTCATAGGTTTGAGTGGGGTATCAATCGATATATCGCAAAGCACGCCACGCCACTGGCTCCATTATTCCCATATTATAAACCTATTACCTATTCCCCTATTATCCACCTATTACCCCCTTATCATTCCTCTATTATCCCCCATTAGTCCCCCTCGGAATTTTTGGTGCCTTCTGAAGACACCTTTTGAAGTAAACAAAGAAAATTCATGTTCGAATGTAATTTTTTTTCTGCCAAAAAAGTGAAATCTGAAAAGGAATTAGGCAGAACGAAATTTACTTAAGTTGATTCTGATTTTCGGAGTCTGAAGAAAAGTTATTTTGCAAAAAGAGAAAAGGATTCATCGAAATCGATGGACGGGAAATTTCCAAAATCTATTATGAAGAGGAAACTCAAATGCTTAGTACCGAATGAGGGTTAGACAATTTCGTCCGAAAAATAACTCTTAGAAAGAGCTTCCATATAATCAGGGATACATTCATCGAGAAGTTTCATAAATTGATTACTTAAGTTCGTCAAGGAGGCGATCTTCACATTCAACCTTGTAAATAGGTGTGAAGTTCCAGGTTCAACTTTTAGGAAAAGTTTCTTCATCAGTTCTACCCGGTACCATTATCCGTTATTCCCTCTTCTGTTCTCTTTTGAACATCATTCCGACCCAGTTACATTCCCACATTCCCTGCCTCCGGTTAGCAATAGAGAATAATCGGCAGAGCGCTAACTGGAAGTCACAAAAGAGTTAATAAATCGATGGAGCTTCAGAATTACCTTTTTATCATATTATGGGCGGAATGATGGTTAGAATTTCGAGTTTCTGCACGGAACTAGTCCACAATTCCGAAGAAAGAGAGTCTCCTAAGCATTTTTTTCATTCCTTTGTTTTAAATTTTTATTTTAAAAATTAGAGTCTATATCTAAAACGTGCTAATGAAACTTAGACAACAACAATGCATTCCGCCTTTCAGTGTTGTTTCCAAGAGGCATTTACCTCTTTCATCCAGTCATGAAATTGACATATTCTGTCGTTTTGCGAATGCACCACTAGACAAGTAAAAGTGTACTTGAGATGAAAAATTTTTCCTCGTTTATAACTCAGTGATTAGCGCGTTAAGGATAATTAAAATTTTCCAAAATCAATTCATATACGTGATTATTCAGCGTTTAAAATGTGAATCTCGACTCGCGACTCAGATAATAATTTTTTAAGGATAAGGATGAGTAGTGAGATATTATTTAAACAAATCCAATAACATCTTTTGAATATTAAACAATAAATAAGTCAAAAATGTTATGATTTAAAAAATTAACTGTTCAATGTTCAAACATTTTGATGTTCTTTGTTGTAATATTAGAAAGTGTGCTAATAAATGTCTTCAAAACATGCTGTCAATAGTCAATATTTTTAGGGCGTTATAATTGAATTTGAAATACAAATACTTTTGTTCTGGCCAGCAGGATACCAACGCTGCCGCGCTAAGGAGAAACACCGTATGAGCCTATAGGAGTTGCCAGATTTCCTATACTGAAAACCAAATTTACCGGATAAATTTTGAATATTTTTAATGCAAAATTTTCAGATAATTTTGTTCAAGAATCTTAAAATTTCATGGAAAAATATGCGTACACTGAGAAAAAAACACATTGGATCTTGGGTCCAGAATCTTAAAAACATCGACAAGAAAAAGTACTCTTGATTCAATCAGAATCTAGCTTAAATCAAGAACCAAGCCTCTTAATTTAAGCGGATTTCGTTTTGATTCAAGTAAAAATCCAATTGAATCAAGAGTATTTTTTCTTGTCAATGTTTTCAAGAGTCTGGACTCTAGATCCAATGTGTTTTTTTTTTCCAGTGTACTTTTCATCAAAAATACATGTTTTATTCAGGTAAATTTGGCAACTCAAATTTTCATACGACGTTCTTCCTTAGCACGGCACAACGATAGTCAGTCGTTTTCTGTGTGTGAAAATAGAGCGCTAGGGAAAAAAACACGCTCCAGAGACCTTTATTCAGTATCATTTCGTCGTAAAACAAAGACGAAAATCCGTTCGTAACAGCTTACGGTCCTATTTCTCAACTGAAACGCGCCGACTAAATTCGGAGCGAGGCTGAGAAACATAAAAATATTACCTCCCGCTAATACGATTCGAGGAGAGAATACGTAAGTCGACCATCGTCTATCCTACTTCACTCAGAAATAACACCGTATGATCACTCGAACTTTGCCAATTTTGCCCAAAAAAATACCTTATCGTAAAATGTATCAATTTTATTTCTTTTTAAATTTTCAGATTACAAAAATAACTTTAAAACTTGAAAATAAATCACGAGTATCGAAAAAAAATCCTATCTTATCTAGGGAAATGTGGCATAGTCAAAATGTTCATACGACGTTTTCCTTTAACAGCATAGTGTCGGCACCCGAACTCTCAATAAATTCACTGAGATCTCGTCCCAGCATCAAGAGAGCCGATAAAAGGTGTTGAGAGTCATCAAATAAGCATTTTAGATTAGTCCAACGTTTAAAAATGAGAGGAAAATCAAGAAAAAGAGCTAAAAGATCACGGGTTTCTCGTTTTCTCTCCTTTTCCTTCTACTTTAATCAGTGGCGTGGCGTGCTTTGAGAAATATCGATTTGATCTGCCATTTAAACCTGTGGAAAAGAATCGATGTGTTCTCTACGAACACCTCAATAATCGATTCTTTGCCACAACTTCAAATGGGAAAATATCGATAATATCGATAAAAATCGAAAATCACGCCTCGCCGCTGAAAAGAGGAGGTTTGAAATTGTACGCCTCCATAAATATGTTAGACGACAACGTTAAAGACTTTTGACGACTATTGACGACTATTTCGAAGTCTAGCATCTTTTTCTTGACCTTTGACAGGAAACGATTGGACGTATTTCTGACAAACGAAACTAGTGCTTTCAGGCATGAGCCCTGAGATCATATATACATGTTTTGCAGAATAGTAGTTCCTCCATCACTATCCACAATCATCAGACATTGAAATCACGAAATGACGAAGTGGATTTTTTCCTCACCTCTCTCACTGAATAAGTTTTTCTACAAGAAATCACACATGACTTGTTTCTTATGGTGTCAATTAATTGCGAATCAAAATTTGCAAAGTTACATCTCAAATCAATATACGATTTAGCTCAATTGAATTATAATCAATAATGACTTATGTTTGAGCCATTTTATTCGAAAAATGCATGCTTTTCTCAATGATCTACGATCTTGACTTTCCGTTATCGTCGAATTATTTTATGGGCCGTAAAGCAGATGCAATCGAACTCTTGTAAGTCTATTGACAATTTGAATGGAGACTAAATCTCCAGCAATATTTATCATACCCATTATCTACTTTTTGGCTCCTGGGCCCACAACGTTGAAAATTTCAGTGGTGGAACTTTTCGTCGCGAATCGTCGAACTACCCCTTTACACTGACCTAGTTTTAACCGAGTTGAATCAGGTTCGGCGATCAAGTTTCGCAAAAGTTTGACCCTTGTTCCACCATACGAACTGGGTTCAAAACTAGTTCGATAACGGCGTAGTTTGACGGACCTCGACGAAAAGTTCGACCAGCTGGACCGGGCCTTTATAGTGACGAGGTGTCCTCAACTTGAATAAAATTGCTTTAAGCAATATTAACCCTATTGGTCCACTCGTTTTTGGGGAACACATTTCAATAGAAACTCTTTAGAATCAATAGAGTATTTTATTGATAGGTATGACTAGGGAAATTCTACTGGTATCAGCAAACTTTCTATGATTTTCCGGAGCTGTTTCTATTTAGAGGGTATTTTCATATTATGTGAAATCAAGAAATAATCTTTTTTTTTTGCATTTCAAAATTTTTGGATGTACATGCAAGTCACTTTATAACTTAAACTTAACTCACAAAAACAGCGCCCAATGCCGGAAAATCCGAATTTATCGCCAAAATCGGCCTTCATACCCATGTTTAGGTCAGTATTAGACCCAGAAAGATACCGAAAATGATCAAATCATGATGAATTCCGTAAAACATAGACCTTCAATGAGCAAGAAATCGTACAGTCGAGGAATTCCAGGGTGGGCCCAAAAACGGCCCCTATTGATACCCCTCCTTTTTGAAGTATAAAAGTATCCAATTTGCAGTTTGAGTCAATGAACAATGACCAATAATGAGCGTTTTTCTTTCCTCTGGATCCACCTGAGATAAAGTGCCCGTTTTGAAATCAGGATGAAAACCCGAGGGCCACGTGTGATTCCGCACACTGGAAAAAAACACATCGGATCTAGATTCCAGACTCTTGAAAACATTGAAAAGAAAAAGGACTCTTGATTCAATCAGATATAAGCTTAAATCAGAAGGAAATCCGCTCTAATTAAGAGGCTAGCTTCTTGATTTAAGCTTAAATCTGATTGAATCAAAGAGTATTTTTTATTATCGATGTTTTTAAGAATCTAGACTCTATATCCAATGTGTTTTTTTTTCAGTGTTCAGCACATTTCCAAAAAATTCAGTACCTCCTCGACAGCAAAATTCAGTACTTTCTCAATACCTTCAACTGACAAAATTCGAAAAATTTGAATTTCCCGCTCGCATTGCGACAAAAATGAAAAAAATTCCGGACTTTCTTGCAAAATTTCCGCACTTTAACAGTAATCCCGGACCGCCCTTGAAAAATCAGTACTATTACCGGACTTGTAGACATCCTATGTATGTATTTTTTTTTTTTTCCAGTGAGGGGGAGAGTCACCCATGTGCGACTGGAAATTTGTAACGGAGCGCGCTGACACGGACGGAGCCCAGGATCCCTGAATAGAACGCAGATCCTCCCACAGGGGCCCGTGCGTCTTGAGAGGTTCGCAAATTTACCCAGTATCATTAGGACCTGTTAGGGAGCCCACCGCGACCGGCGGGGCGGGGAGGACGGCTCGTTAGGACCAGCATCATCAAGCACTTATCGGTGCTGAAATGCGTTTGGAATCGTGAGTTGGATGAATAAAATATCAGTCTATTCATCGCGCGCTGCGGCTGGATTTTTCTCTCCACGCGTCGCTTCCGGGTCGCTAGTGTTATGATGCGCCTTGTAAGCTGTCTCCATATACCGTCGCGCTAATGAGAAACACCTTATAAACCCTTAGACGTTGCCAAATTTCACTCAGTAAATCATAATTTTTGGAAAAAAATCAGGCATGTTTCCCCTCAAATTTCTCAGATAATTTGATACCTAATTCGATCCGGAGACTGTGAAACCCTCAACGTAATATATTCACGACTTTCCTGAAAAATAAATATTTTACCTGAGTAAATTTGGCAACGTTTGAATGTTGATGCGGTGTTTTTCCTCGGCGCGATGGTATATGTTACCGTCATAATCCCATTCATAACGCGCGAGCTGTAAACCTTGAGGTGCGGCCGGTCGAAACCGCTTAACGCCAACGATAACGCTAGGCTGAATGCGTCGTTTTGTCCGGGGGTGTTCTTCTATAGAATTTTCTGTTCGCGAACGGCGAGAATCGGATCGGGGAAGCCGCCTCGCCTCGCCTCGTTCGTACGTCGTCAATTTCCATGTTTATGCTTTGATGGGTCCGGCGCGTATTAAAGGAGAGCGCGCGGACTTACGAAGCATCGCGCGGAGCCACCGATCTTTTGTGATGCGGAGTGTTTCAGACGACTCCGTGAGGGTTTCCATCGACGGATGTCGCTCTTCAAAGTGGACCGAGTTTAACAGGAACCAAGTTGTACGTTGGTAGAAATGAGTTCAAAGTAGTTCTGACCTCAACTATTCGTAAATAGACCGTATTCGAAAAGGTTCGATGTATCGTTTGGTTCAGAACAATAGAACATAACCTCAAACAAAAAAGTCACAGAATCGTATTTGATACTTGATTCTTGTAGATCAGTAAAAAATATTAATATTTGTCCGAACAGTAACATTCTACGTTAAATATTAACCGAGATATCGCGCCTTAAAAAACTCGACTCATGACGTCATCCACAGCGGTAGTACACATCATGCTCGTTTGCACAAGCTCGGTTGATGACGTCAAAAACCCGACTTTTCAAAGGACGATATCTCGGTTAATATTAAACTTAGAAGGTTACTGTTTGAACGAATCTTCTTATTTCTAGCACAATTCTATTTCTACAAGAATCAAGCATGAAAACACACTTCTGTAACCAGCGCAACTGGCCCATTCCATAAAACTGTCTTCACGTTCATGAAAAATCAAAAATTTATCAGATTAAAATATCTTTAATTTTCGCTGACTTTTCGAGAGTTTTGAAACGCAGAGTGCCGGAAAAACCGAAGCATTTTGCCGTAAGCACCGCACCGCCCGTCGTTCCTCTTCACTGTTCCTAGTGAAGTCTAACCTCTACATTCTTTGCGCCCGGGAGGATGGGAAGAGGGCGTTCAATTTTTAAACGAATTTCAAAAGCCGGAATTACATAATTCATTCGCGGGCGAAGCTGTCGGAAACATGCAAGCGCCGAGTGCTTAACGCCGCCGCGCTAAGGAAAAACGCCCTATGAACATTCAAATGTTGCCGAATTTCCCCCCGATAAAGTATTTATACTTGGAAAAACTATATCTTATTTTTTTCCTCAGATTTTCAGGAATCAGATCGGATTTTGAGTGAAATTCTTTGAGAAAGTCAAAGCTGTAAATTTACTAGTTTTATCGGTAAATTTATACTGAATCAGAGGAAATTTGTCAACTTCTGAAAGTTCATACGACGTTTATTCCTCATCACGGCGGAACGGTATCGAAACTGTGGCCGCGCGACACACTCACCGTCGGAAGAAGGAAAATAAGAGGTGGGCGTGGGAGGGGAGGGGGAGGGGGAGGCGGTGCTAAGGCGTCGCGGGAAAAGTGTTTCTGTCACATGAAAGCGCTCTTGCTTTACGACTGTCTTTGAGCAGCGACGGCTTTCTCCGTCGCAGACTCGTAGTTAAGTTGAGCAACAATTTGCTTAGCGTTTAATCTGAATGCTGCGTGATTTGATGAAACGGTTGGCGTAGGTCAGGGGTTGATTTTCAAAAACGTGCTGCGGCGGTGGAACCGAGACGAAATGGTGAGCTTTTTGCGCTAAAAATCCTCGGCAGCCTCCTTTGTTTCAGACGAGGAAAGAGCCTCCCAAAAAAAGGGCCTTTTTTGGCCCCTTTTCTGAAACTCGGGGATTTCATTCAAATGTGGCCTAAACGAAACCTTATGATGACCTAAGACTCCAGTAAAAATTATAGCTTGAGTGTACGTCTGGTTTCGGAGATACAGTGTTGCAAAGTTTGCATATTTAAGCTGTAAAAATCTTCATAGTTTCAAATATTATCCTCCTAAAACCAACATCAGAGTGAACTTTACAATCTAAAACAAAGCGTAAATGATGCATAATGATAAAAAAAGCCTCCATCAAAAGTTTTAGCTCATGCATGACCCCTGTTTTGGTAGTGCAACGTTGCAAGTTTACCTTTCTGAGCTTTAAAAATGCTCATATTTTTAAGTGTCTTGTTTAAAAACCAATTTTAGTGAATATCAAACTGCGTTTTTTGAGGGATAAAATTAACCCCTAGTGATGCTTTTGGATGCATAGTTGCATTGATAAAAGGCTACAATGATTTCAAGTAACACAGCGTTGCACAGTTTACATCCTAAATCTCTGAAAATGTCTTTTCTCTTGTTTTCTTATGAGAGACAACTCCGATCAAACATGTTTCGATATTGTAAAGTGAAATACAAGGAATCTTGTTAGTTCTAAGTGACAGTTGGTGTAAAAAATGACACTGTTGCCTATTTATCTTTTTTTTATCTCAACATTTAATCATAAAATAAAATTAAAATTAGGATACTTCCAATAATTATCTAATTTCAAAATTAAATTCAAGAGACTTTGCCATGCTCGATGAAATGCTCTCAGCACCAGCATTGCTTTCAAAATCCAACAAATTATGCCTCGCCATAGTTGCCAATTTAACCATTTTTTAAGTAAAATGAAAAAAATAAACATAGAATATAGAATTTGTCGAGTTTTTTTAAGTATAAATAAATATTGATCTAGAGAATACATTTATTATGCCTTGCAAAATAGAGTGCCTCCACTATTTTTTTTTAAAAAAAATGAAAAAATGAAAAATATTAAAAAAAACTTGAAAAATTTAAAAATATTGTAAAAAATTGAAAAAATAAAAAAAAATCAAATAAAAATTAAAAATATTGTAAAAAATTGAAAAAATAAAAAAAAATCAAATAAAAATTAAAAATATTGTAAAAAATTGAAAAAATAAAAAAAAATCAAATAAAAATTAAACAGTAAAATAGTATTTAAAAAAAAAAAAAAACAAAATTAAGTATCAATAATTATTGGAGGCATCTTTATTTTAAAATAATTTTATTATTAATTGTTTGAAAATAAGTAATAATAAACTTAGCAATAGTATTTTTGCGAATACCAATCGTCACTTGGAACTGACATCAGCCCTCGACATTTTTCCTTGATATAAGGCCTGACACCCATTGACGTCCTCTTTAACTAGCATAAATAATAATTTCGAGAGTTTAAAGTTGTTAGTACTTGTTAGCTTGGCAACGCTGTATCACCACCAATTAAAGTATCTCTATTTAAATACAAACATAGAGCTACAAATGACACATTTGGTAGATTTCATGCTTCAAATTCTAAAGAAGATCCACGAAAGTAGCTTTTTAAACGCGGAACTCAGAAATATATACATTTTTAAAGCTCCAATGTATAAACTTAGCAACGCTGTATCATTAATTCTGTACTTACGCTTGCGGTAAGGCCTATACAAAATACTTATCATATTATAAAGTTACATCTAAACACTATACACAGATCTTTTGGTGATCAATAAGTCCGTTTTTTCATTCAGAAACTTACAAAAATGAGCAATTTTTATAGGTCTTTGGTGTCAACTTTGCAACGTTGTATCAAGAGAATCAGCAGTATCACCGTATCAATAGGAATATAGATTTAAAGATAAGACTGACTGTAGGTAAAATGTCACAAAATAACAGATTATATCTGATGGAGTTGTTTTTTTAAAGTAAGATATTTGAAAATATGCGAATTTTTAAAGCTTAAATATGCAAACTTTGCAACGCTGTATCTTGGAAACCAGACGTATACTCAAGCTAAAATTTTTACTGGAGGCTTGTCTCATCATAAGGTTTCATTTAAGCCGCATGCGAATGAAATCCCCGAGTTTCAAAAAAGGGGCCACTTTTTGGGAGGCTCTTTATCGTCATTACAACTTAAATTGTTTAAGTATGTTGCATAGCATACTGCACAATTTTTCTCACACTTTATCGGCACACTGGAAAAAAAAACACATTGGATCTGGAGTCCAGACTCTTAAAAACATCGACAAGAAAAAGTACTCTTGATTCAATCAGATTTAAGCTTAAATCAAAAGGAAATCCGCTCAAATTAAAAGGCTTGGTTCTTGATTTAAGTTTAAATCTGATTGAATCAAGAGTATTTCTTCTTGTCGATGTTTTTAAGAGTCTGGACTCTAGATCCAGTGCACCATGAATTCTTTTTTCGATACAAATTAACATTTTTCATTCACCTGAAGATGGGCGCCGCCCCCGCCCCTCGAAAAGGCCATTGTGTGTAAAAAATAACGGTTAAGTTTTCTTACATCTCTCTTTAGAAAAAAGTGCTTGACGGCTATATTCTAAAAAGTCCACTTGAATAGCACAGAAATGACGTCATCTTGGGCGGATGACACAATCAACCATCTTGTGTCTAACCTAGTAACCACAAACCTATTCCACCGTATGTAACCGGTTCTTCATTTAAAAATCCTATACCTTTCAACCCCTTATCAAAAACTTTGTCTCAGCATGAAAATTATGTGAGGCCTCACAAATAGGCGGGCAGCAATTTAAAGTTAAAAAGAGTTAGATGCTGGCGAACGCTAATGATATCCGAAACTCGCTCGAATCCGGGGAACTTTTTCCATCCATGCCCCGGCTTTTTTTGCCCGGACGCTTAAACGACTTGGCTCATAACTCATCCGCGTAATGACGGAGCCTCATTTTTAAAACTGTTTTGTGCTTAGCAAGAAAAAGAGAAAGGGGAATTAAAATGGATGAAAGACCGGGAGAAGTCTTGCTTCCTCCTCTCGACGCATGTCAAAGTCTTGAAACTTATTCCTTGTCCCGTCACGGCTAGACTCTGCTCGATGACTAGTTTCACCGCATGTTCTTTTCACTGAAACATGACTCGCTCGAACTTTAGTGAGCCTGATTAACGTGCAAAAGTTGCACGTCTCACCTTTTTTGATCTATTGCAAGTTATGTTGGAAGGAACCTTTATGTGAACAAAAAGAAAGAAAGCGGAAGATGGTGAAAACTGACACAAAAACCCGAGAGTGGTGCCGGTCGGCATCAAATAGAGGCGATAACATAATTTTGTATGAAATTCAAAATAAAAGGATCTCAATCAAGGATCAAATTATAGGATCTATTGTAAAAAGATAGATCAAGGAACTTTTACATAGGTAAAGAGAAAGAACGAGAAAGAATGTAAATTACTTTGATGGATCTAGTCTCGAATTCTGATTACATGGTCATTTGAAATGAAAAATAAACGTAGAAGTATTTTTTCCTAGCCCTCTCATATGACAGCTTTGCAATTACGAAGGATGAACTGCGCGTGCTCTTCAACACTTCGGTGTTGAAACATCTTGTTCTCCTTTGATTTGCACCCTGGTTATCTGGTTAAAAAGTGACCAAATCCACTTTTGGAATTTCGCGTTTTGTCTACCACGCATATGTACAGACTTAAGGTGATTCGTCAAGCTCAAAAGAAGTGGTCAAAGTGACATGTGATATATCGCATCGATTAGGTAAAAAATCTCGGCAGATTTTGAATTTTTAGCAAAAAAAAGGACGATAGCCCCTGCGCATGAGCCTGAAGAATCATTCTAAACCCAAAAATTGGCCAAATTCAGAGAAATGAAAGTAGCATAGTGTTTGGAAAAAACCCTCGCATTCGATTCAGAAATCGATTTCTGTATCTAATGCAAGGTTTCTTTCCAAACAATATTCTGCTTTCATTTTTCTGAATTTTGACGATTTTAGAATTTAGAATGATTCTTTAGGCTCATACGGAGGGGATATCATCCTTGTTTTCGCAAAAAATTCAAAATCTGTCGAGATTTTTTACCTAATCGATGCGACATATCACATGCCAGTTCGACCACGTCAAATGAGCTTGATGAACCACCTAACGTGAATGGGATAAAAACCATGACAAAGCAACAACATGCAAAAATTGGTACTCTGATCTTTCTTATGAGCAGTTGCGTTGTGTACATAAGGGTTCCACTGAGTTTAGCTTTTTCCATAAACCATATTTGCACAGAGTCTACTGCACGCTTGGGGTGAATGGGGGAGGGGCCTCGCAGCAGGGGTAGGAGTTCTGGGTTCGCCGTACGGCCGCTTTAATGGCAAACCCCCAACGGCGATGTACAAGCTAAATTATTCACGTTCTCAAGAACCAGGAGAAAAACATGTCCATGCCGCGCAGTGTTATACAGAGCGTGAATATTCGCGTGCTGAAATTTTGCATTTTGCATCGGTGCTTAGTGCGGAGGTTGCAGCACTCGGCGATGACAAACTATGTGACCTTCTCTCAAAACGTGGCAAACTTCACAACATTCGAATATCGGATGAGACGAAACAATTATATTAATGCTCTTAGATACTGATTAAAAGTACTCCTCGGTTAATTGTGTTGGGAAATCTCGTTTTACATTTTAGCTCTCTGGATTTGATTCAAAAGCAAGAGAAATAAGATGCTGATTGAATGTTTAATTAGCAGTTTCAACACATAAGTGTTGAGAAACTTGCTCATATCGAGGAGTATATGAACTGAGGGCACATCGATTTTTGGCATGAACAGAAACTAAATCCACATACCTTGATTTCAAGTTTAAATACTCTTGGAAAAGGCAGAACAGCATTTCAGGCCACTTTCGCTTTCTTGAATTTTGGAATTTTGAAAATTTTGACGAAAAAATTGATTACTCTGTTAATAAATAGCCCTTGATAAATAACTTGTGCGCCCACATACTATAAAATTTTCAAGAACAGGTTTTCCTGCAGCAGGTAATATTTTTTCGTCGGCCCCGATAATAATGATAATTCTTCCTGTTTGAAGCAATGGAGGCTTAAATATTTGTCACTGCAATAATGAGCATAAATTTTGCAAAGTAACTTGAAATATAGCAGTTAGCTGCTTGGCATGCCTTCTTTGGTAGAGCATTTTACTTAGGTTAGGTTCCAACCTAAGGATACAAATATTTCGACTCTGGTGTGTCGCATAGTATCACACGCAATTGAAGGCGTTTTATATTGGTCTGACCGCGACCTTTGAATAATCTAGTCTTGGTGCGTTGACTTAGACTGCTGTTGGTGCTGCATACATTGAATGCGAAATAATGACTAATTTTCAAATATTAGTGTTAAGAGAAGTTTTAAAACGACATTTCAGGTTAAAATAAAGTATTCTATTTAGAGTAAATGTTTAAAATCTGAATTTAATTTAAGTGTATCAATATAATTGTTTCTTTCACAATATTCCTCTGATGTATGTGCTTAGCTTGTACTAGACATGTACGTTAAATTGAATTGAATTGAATTAATTCCTCTTGGCAGTTGCAGAGACTAACACTAAGCACCACAAAAGGTTGCGATCCAAGCCTCAAAGATTCGAGCATTTAACAATTTTGTACGTAATGGCAACAAAGCAGGTGCTTAAGGCAGCTTAATTTATCATTTATTTCGTGAGTCAAGTCTCACTGTCCTCCACAGTATCTCTGATGGATTGGTCTCTTGAGTCTCCTTTATTATTGCATTTGTAATTAATTTATTATTCTCGACAAGGCAGTGCAGGTCGAAACTATCGTTGTCATCAGACCCGGACCGTAAAATTGGAGAGTTTTTAAGAAATGAGTTGAGCGAACACGAAATGCTTTGAGATAATCTCACATCCTTCATTTGTTCAATCATTTAAGTTGCTCTCTGGTTTGGTAATTGTCTTTCCTTTTTTAGTTATTTTTCTATGACACTGTGTTTAAACTGCAGTAGGTACAAGATTTTAAAGAGAAAGTACGGCCATATTCAAGAATTTATTTCTGATTAATTTAGCATATTAGATTTCATAGAGATTTCAAAAACAAAAGCAATTTGGCTGAATGACAAAAAATGAGGTTTTATTATCTTTCACAATTTTGAGTATTAATCAAATTACACTATTAAGCATGAAAATTTCAGAGAATTTTCTGCATGTTGCAAGGCAGATCTCCTAAAATTTTCAAAAAACTTCGCACAAATGTTCTCTTGTAGAAAATTAAATACCTCAGTTGGACGTATTTATGCGAAAAGGAGATATGTGGAAGTGGAAGGATGGGGTGTGCTCGTTAGTGGTCGGGCCATAAGAATGAATGGGGAATATAAAGCGCCAGTGACGTCAGCGGCAATGAAGGAGACCACGCACGAGCCGGGGATCATCGTCGGGGCGCTGTAACTCATGAGCCCTGTCCACAACGCTCTCTTGCCATGCCCGCGGCTCATGAGTTAGCATATTTTGGCGTTTAGCTCCTTTTGATTTAATGTCAAATCCCGCTTCTCAATTTTCTCAAAAGGAGCTATATCCACTTTTACATTGTTTCTTATGACCCAACTAACGAGCACACCCCATCTTTCCACTTGCACATATCTCCTTTTAGCATAAATACGTCCAGTTAGATGCCGATGTTAAACAGCCGATGTGGCTTGGTTCCTTTCTGTTAAACGCGGTCTAGTTAATATTGTTACGATGACCATAAAAGTGATAGGTTGGGTCGATTGTTGGCAAAACTCCTATCCTGACATTGCTATATATCGATCTAGGTCATTCGATATTGATTCAACAATCAAGCCACTAGAATCCACGGTAGGTATTGTAAGACAAGTGGCAGTTTCTCCGTAAATCAAAAGGCAGTCTCCTCTCTTTCAGTAAATAAATAAAAAGAAATCCAATTTGATGATTGCAGCGCCGCGCCGCTCTGTAACACCGTATGCTCGGCGAGACAAATTCTCCCGCCGAAAACGTGAACATCCAAGGAGACTGCATGAAGACCCCACATATTTCACGAATAAACAATGGTGTGTAAATAAACGAAGTTTATGGGTCTTAATAAATTACTCGTAACGAGACAAACTCGAGGCGAGCGGCGGGCGAAACCGAGTTGATCAAGAGGTGCTCCAGGTAGATTAAGAGATTTATGCGATCCGAAGAAAAATTTATCGACAAGGCACGAGATTGCTCCAACGTGTGCACGGCAAAAGTAATTTACTTTAATTTTTAGCCCCTTAAAATCTCTATTTCCTTTCCCTCTCTGGAAATTTGGAAGTCGTGGTGGTTTTTTGCTCAAGCCTCGATCAGATAAAGCAACCGCTCTGATATCTCGTCGGACTTTCATTTAAAGAAAAAGGTAGCTCTCAACGGAGAACGTCCCATTCTCTAGAGCAACTTCTAAATATATAGTTAAAATACAGTATTTAAACTACATTTCTTTGAAAAAGATGCATGATATAGATCAGACATTTTCTTTCATTCTTTCTTCTTTATTGTCTTTTACTTCTTTTCTTTCTTTTCTTTCTCCCTTTTCTTCTTCCAAAAGAGATACGTCTGTTGGTTTTTTTTCTATTTTATAATAATCGATATTTCATTAAATTATGCCGTGGTTTTTCCTAATCTTCTAGCGACAAATACGTGCGCCTCGCCGAAATTGTGCTTCCTTGTGATTGCATTTCAACCGCATTGAGCTATAATAGCCTTTGCTGCATCTGGATCCGATGCACGAAACGCCAACAATGATTGAGGAGGGGGTGGGAGCCGGCTGACTTAGGAAGGAAGAGGCGATGGATAAAGATAAGAGGATCAAATTAGATACATTCGCCGGGTGACATACTGTGATAGCTTGCGACGTGCGACTTGGTTCCGCGCTCAAACAAATTTATTCGCCGATTCGAAAATGTTGCCGATGTGTCATTGGAAATTGCAAAGCTGCAAAAGAGCACTCACAAAAAAATTTAAACTCCCCCCCCCCTTAAAAAAAGTACTCTACTAGTCCAACGAACGTCAATGGTGAGGAATAAGGTGGAGTTATAAGTTAAATGGAACCAGAACGTTGTCACTGGTAAAAAAAACCTCTTGGTTCAAGAGTGCAGTTTCTTGTCGCCGAATTTAAGAGTCTGAACTCTTGTTTCAATGCAAAATCCGCTTGAATCAATGCAAAATCCGCTTGAATCAATGCAAAATCCGCTTGAATCAATGCAAAATCCGCTTGAATCAATGCAAAATCCGTTCAAGACTCTTAAATCCGGCGACAAGAAACTGCACTCTTAAGTCAATGCAATGCGGCATTGGTCCAAGAGGTTTTTTTTACCAGTGATTACATAAAAAAAATTAAATTCTTGCAAAAATGTTTAGGAACAATACAAATCGTAACCACTGAAAAAAATAATATGCTGTTTTGGCACCAAGGATGTCAAAAATGTGTCTGGTGATCCCAAGATGCTCCCTTTACTGCCCTCGTAGTTGACTTTACATTCTATGAATCCAAAGTCAACAACATGGGCAAACAAGGTAGCATTTTAGGATCACCAGACACATTTTTGACATCCTAGGTGCTGAAACTGCATACAATTTTTTTAGTGGAGACTAGGGCTGAAACAAAGCGCACCAAAACAATATCGCACTGTTGAGACGAAACCTCTATGAAAGATATCGGGTTTTACACTTTGGGATCGGCAGACTAGCTAGTCCATCAGGAATGCTTGTAGCGTGCAAGATGCTGCCAAGAGGACCAACGTGAGGAGAAGGATGTAGTCGGAGCACGTTGACCGAATGGATGAAGAGAGACTACACGGAAAAAATTAAATTGTTGATTTAACAATTCAATTGCTTAAAAAAGTGACTGCAACGTTTCAACGAAGGTTTTACAACAAAAAAATGCAACTTTAACCACAGTAGCACAGTAGCTGGTGGTAAAAGTAGCATTTTTTTGTTGTAAAATCTACATTGAAACTTTGCAGTCATGTGAGCGTGTATGTAAAATCAGGAGAATTTGATTCGATCTGGCAGACGGGGTGGTTCCTCAGTTCAATGTCTAGAAGCGGGCGGAGCGCTCTTTGAGTTCTGTTGGGGAAAATCTCATTGAAACGGGGCCGTCGGGACGAGGAATCAGGGCGGATTTGGAGCCCGGAAACTTTAGTGTTGATAAATGCGTCAGTATTGAAATTGCTACGTTTCCGAAAAGCATGTGTGTATGTCTCTACGCAAAAACTAAGACGCAAGTCTGTCCCTTCCTCGATCTTGCTCCGGAAACTCGCTTTGCATCACCCCATTCAATCCAATTTCCAAACTGTGCCAAAGTATAGAATCTGCAACTTGATTTGCGACGAAACTCAGGGCCTGAAAATCAGAGTGAAATTTTCTTCGGTTCCTGACAACTGTTTTATTTCCATTGCCAGATTCCCCTTCATTTGCTGAGCAATACAATCTGCAATACGCCGAAACTAGGTTCTTCTGTCTAAACTCATCCTCCGATGCTTAGTAAGTGCAAATTTCAGCACATGTTGCCTCTCCATGAAGTTTTGTAAGTAACGTGGAATTCAAGCTGTCCATTCTATGTTACTTAGTGGGTACACAGTTAAAAAAAATTTGCATTTGGTGTTACTCTGTGTTACTCAGTGTTAATTTTTTTTTTTTTTTATGTCAGATCAACCGAAATGACCTGGTTGCTCCACGCACATTTGTGTTAAATTGACCCAAATTGGAGGTTACTCTGAAACATCGGATCCTGGAGAAAGCGTTCGGCCGAATATATATTAGCGTACCTTCATAAGGAGAGTACGGACACGTCGATTCATGTAACTCTTAGGGTCCAGAAGGGCGATAAAAAAACGAAATGTAAAACGGAAATCACTTGAAAAGTGCCGCTGCCAACCAATACATTTGAAAGATTAACCAATATGGCCGACAGCGCATTTTAAACAAGTGCCTCTAAGGATTAAGACTTTGAATATGAGAAAATGTATGCGAAATCAAAGTTTTATGCGTGAGGGTCTCGCAGAGTTAGAATCGTGAAAATTAGTTCGGTTGTATGATTCGTGTAATACTCTCGAAAAAGTTACGTCCGAATTTCTATTTTTCAGAAAGTTGTAGCATATCTGAATGAACAAGATCAGGAGCCGACTTTAGCTTGACTCCACCTTGAACTCTTTGATTCTTTAAACGCATTTTTTGACGTCTACTTCTGAGACACTTTGGTAAAGTCAATTTTTAGAGGTTTCCCTCCGGCAAATAGTAGGGATGAACCCCTCGAAGCGACACACAGTGGATCGAGTAAATGGGAGAGGACGGACAAAATTTGGAAACTTTAAATGCTTAACTCCGTCAATACAAAACGTTGAGGTTCCAAAAGTGGTTCCATCGGTTTTCTCGTGAGATTTCCTCCCTAAAGCACCCCTTAAAATGTAAAATGCGACGAAATAAATTCCAAAATTTGCAGTTTTAGTTAAAAATTTCATGTCCGACCTCTCTGATCGACTCGATCCACTGTGCGCCGGTTAGCGCGAGACGCAAAATAGCGCCTACAAGACTGCTGGAATACTTCACGCATTGCGCCAAACGCAGTGCGGCCGCCGGTCGGCGCGAGGTGCATATTAGCGCCTACAAGACTGCCGGAATACTTCACGCCAAACACAGTGCAGTCACCGGTCGGTCCAAAAACCATATTCTACACCGGGAGGTAGCCTGGTAGCTGTCATTGAAATGCACGAATTTTTGTGGATTGTTAGAGAAAAGAGACATTTGTTTAATAAGGCGAGGAAAACTATCCAAAACGATTTTGAAAATTCGCATCACAAAAGTAAGGCGGTGCGTTGTGAAATAATGTTTTATCTCATCTTTACTTCTTGCGTTTTCACGAAACTTTGAGATTCTAGAAGTGGACCCACTGGTTTCCTCGTAAAATTCTCCACCTAATGCACCCCTTGAAATGTAAAATGTGACGGAATAAACACCAATATTTGCAGTTTTAGTAAAAAATTTCACGTCCGACCTCTCTAATTGACTCGATCTTCTGTGCGGCGGTCTACGTACACTGGAAAAAAAACATTGGATCTAGATTCCAGACTCTTGAAAACATTGACAAGAAAGAATACTCTTTATTCAATCAGATTTAAGCTTAAATCAAAAGGAAATCCGTTCAAATTAAGGGGCTGGGTTCTTGATTTAAGCTTAAATCCGATTGAATCAATAATATTTTTTCTTGTCGATGTTGTTAAGAGTCTGGACTCTAGATCCTATGTATGTTTTTTTTTTCCAGTGTACCTCAAATTTTACACATTTCACTTTAAGACCCTCTTTCCCATGCTCGATCATAAAGATTGTCTTTGCCACCGAACCAAACAGTTTTCCCGCTTGTATTCACCATGAAAACGAGGGGGCGACTTTCCCCGAAGAAAAATCGCCCCCTCTCCTCTCGAGCGCTTCGTGTTCGCAATCCGAGTAGTTTCATGACCTGTAAATCCGGTGGGGCAGAAAATCCGATCCGTGCTAAAAGCTCGCGTTTATCAAGGGTGCTTTGAATTAAAATTCTCAATCGGTTCGCGCGGGTGTAAGATGTAATCGCGGCCGCGGTGCGGATACGACACGAAGCCGAGTTGCCAAATCGTGCTAAAATCAGCACTTTTACCCCATTTGAGCCCATGCTAAGTATCCACATCTTATTCATTTATTTATTTTCATTTTAATACATGAGATCCGCAAGGCTACGGTATACGTCGAGCTACAGAAAGGGCGAAAACGAAAATTTTTCATTTCAGCTAAGCACCAAAATTCACAGCTAAACGATTAATATCATAATTGCATAATCTGGCAACCTCGAGGCCGAAGCCGGCGCGGTTCATGATGCACGCATGAATGGGTGGACGGACAAGGAGGGGGCGCAGCGAGCCGGTGTCAATCGGATCAGCTCGGCGCCCGACAGCCGACGAATGAAATTGCAATCCTCGCCCGCGTTGCGGGTTGCGTTGCGGTCGCGACCAGGAGCCGATTCCATTTTCACCGTTGTCAGTTTTGAGCCTAAAGCTCGCGAATATAAAAGTTTGAAAAATGAAATCCTAGAGGGCTTATTCACATTTCTGCTGCACTGAGAAAAAGCTATGGATTATAAACCAATTATTGGTTCATAAGGAACACCACTAATAATGGTAAAGGCAACATATGTATAATAATAGCATACCTTAGTGATGGTATATATACCTCAGTATGGTACGAGACACCTTAATATGATACGAGATACCTTAGCATGGTTCACAGACCGAGAATCATTAGTTCATTTACGACTATCGGTGGTGTTCCATATGAACCACTAGCTGGTTTTCTAGAGCCATAGAATTTTTTCCCAATGTGCTGAGCAAAATAACGCTGTACGACTATTGGAATTGTACCAAATTTTCTCTAAAAAAATGGTTGGTTGGTAGATACGTTTATTTAAGATCACGAACGAAATCCTCTGAAAAATTGAAGGCGATTTATATATCCACGAATTTGCATAGAAATTCGTGATTTTTTAAGAGAAGTCGGCAACACCTGGTGGCTCATTCGGCTTTCTTCCCTATCACGGCAAATTTATACGTAGGATGGATCTCAAGCACTTTGTGAATTTGATGATCAATCGATCGATTGAAAATAGGGCAATGATAAGGAATTTTTGCGGGGTTAAGGAATGGATGCTCATATTTAGAATTTTTTGAAAAACCCGAAAAGTTCATTGAAAAGGCCAGGAATCAGTCTGAAATAGCTCCGAAAGTACATCTCGATTGAATTTGTAAATGTTTCTGCCTTCCGATTTGCAACGTTCACTAAAAAAGTTTTTCGGAAGTTATTTCAAAAGGTTTTTGATCAAGTGTTAAGTGTA
This sequence comes from Bemisia tabaci, assembly GCF_001854935.1. Taxonomy (NCBI): domain Eukaryota; kingdom Metazoa; phylum Arthropoda; class Insecta; order Hemiptera; family Aleyrodidae; genus Bemisia; species Bemisia tabaci. The sequence goes on along the minus strand of NW_017547189.1, from coordinate 967,637 downwards.
CAAATATCTGACAGTCTACAGCGTAATTTAATGCCCAAAAATTTGGGGAAAATCCCATTAAGCCTGGAAATTATCAATTGATCGATCGACAATGGAATCAATTTCTAACGAGGTGAAGAATCATATTTTGGTGAATCTTTAGCAACTCGTGGTTAAACATTTTCCCTCGCATAGATGCTGAGGTACAATATTTGTGATACATAAAGACAGTTCGTACAGCTTACCATAGATTATCGAGGTAGTGCGGAAATTAGGGGGCTTTCTCTCAAAATTTAAGGACCATAAGTTTCAGATCAAACACAGGTCTGCAATGGTCTTGTAGGTTGTTAGTGCCGCTACAGTCAGTGGCGTCCACACAATTTTGGAGTAAAAAATACCTACGGATGTCAAACTGAAGCAATGTTATGGCAGTTGCAATTTGTACAGCTCGTAAAAACGGGGATAAGGGAAATACAAGGGGAGTGCGTAAAGTTAATCGTAATTTTAATTAGCTGAGATCTTGACCCCAAACCGTCCGACTATGAGGAAACTTAACGGATTTTTTTGGTACAACTATGATCTTGACCACTCGCAACTTATTCTTTGAACCGCTAGAAAGTGTCACCCGTCGAAAACTCAACTTTTGATTTTTTTAGGTGTCCTGGCGAAAATATTTTTAACCACAATGTTTGCCGTTGTGCGCTGTGATCCTACCCGCAAGGACAGTTGAACATTTAAATGAGAAATTCACGCGACCCATACCATTATGAAGGAACTGCATTAAGGAACCGACCTGACTGAAGGATGCGAATACCAAGTGGAATAGAGTAACACGCTCTCGGTAACTGACAAGGTCCACCCGAGCGCAATTTTGGCGAATTAGTTCCACGCACTGGAGGTTCTAGGAAAAAGTTATATCTATGAAATAAAACATTCCTGGAACAAGTTATTACGATCATTCTTGCTACCTTTTTTAAAGGTGGCCTTGGTCCATGATTCGTTCCACTCCCCTGGTAACTCGTCACCCTTGATATATTACCTGCATCAGTTTCGTAAGGAACTCAAAGAACTCGACAATATCGCTCTTGACCAACTTGACAGGATTGTAAAATTCCTCGTTAAAATAAAAAAAATAGATTGAAACGTAAAGCATTGTAAAGTTCCTTACCAAAAAAACAAAATTATCGAATATGAGCGGAAATTAGAGGACGTGAACACATTTCGGATTTATATGAATTCGTCCTATTATAAAACCGCTTTTGTGTACCAGTAAAATTTTCCCCCATCCTCTCCTCCTCTCCGATTATTTCGGGATTTTTAGACAGTAAGAGAAAACCTGTAGCTTGCTAAAGCTATCTTCTGTACTAGCGGCATGATTAGTATCCAGTTTTCAATTTTCAATTACTGCTCATTTCGAGGTTGTTGAAAAAGTTAAAAAGTTGGGAGCTTTAAATTTTTTGCCGCATACGCCCGACGCTCAAAGCTCGAGAATTCTCAGAAAATCCGCCCTTTACGGGCAATCCCCCTTTTAATTAAACAGCAGAGGCTGTTAAAATTCAAATTCCGAGCCCAAATATCAGTGGAATAATCCCGCCAGGCAGAAAGGGCCACTTTGTTTCCCGATTATTGCAGTGAAGGGCTGTGTTGCATTTTCACTTTAAAAAAGGAATTCGAACAAGGCTGGAATTTTCTCCTCTTGATAGAATTTTAAACTTCATTTTGACATTTCTTATTAAGGCACAGTTCTAAAAAAGGGCGGAGGGTGATTATGATTAACTCTGGGAAGAATTTATGATCAGCGTAAAAATAATTCGAATTGAATCTGCTCCAATCGATGAATGAGAGAAGTTTTGCCGGGTCAATCAAAATTTAGGTCGGTCCATTCTGAGGGCCATTGTAGTTAACTAAAAATTTGCCTCGGGTACAATGTCTACGTGATCATTTTTTTCAAAACCTATGTGAACTTTTTCTAAAACAGTTTTTTTAAGCTCTTGTAAAATTACCCAGGAAGTAGCTCTTCAAGAGCTAGAGGCGTCTTGTGGAGTTAGGGCTGCGGAGCATGCAATGAGACGTACTTCTTGGTTATAATATGAAGTCCAAATCATATCCCGCTAAAAGTCAAAATTACAGTTCTCTCTACCTTTCTCAGCTCGCATAGTTCGTGCATTGATTGGCACTGATCACATTTTTATCAAAGAGAGTAAAATTTTTAGCTTTTATTTTGACAAAAATCATCAAATCATCTCCAAAAACCTGGAAAATCGTATCAAATCTTTGCTTAAAATAAAACAAAGCCAAACTTTATTCCTTCCCGTCACGAAACTCTTGTGTGGGACTCTCTTACCTTATTTGCTAGACTTAAAGTCTATGAACAGACCCTCATTATTATTGACGTCTGATCGTGCATAAAAATAAAATGTTGATTGACCAATAGAATGAAGAGTTCTGCTTCAACCATCATGTGTTGTTCCAGCCTCACCTAATGGAAATTTTTGATCGGCCTCTGTTTGACAACACTGCGATGCGAAGCTTCCTAACTCCAAGAGCTGTTAATGAAGAAGAAGAAACGTTAATACACTACAAACAATTACCGTTACAGCCACCGTCCTCAAAGCGCCGTATTTATGCGTGTAGTTGCGTGGCCGTAGTGTCAGGTTTCAAAGCGTTTCTTCTGGAGTTCATTAATGTACGAGTGAAATTCGGAGAGATCTGACAACGATCGCGGGGAAAGTAATTACGCGTGGCAGTGCGTACAGTTGGAAGGGGTGGAATGATTAAAGCCCCCCCCCCTCCCACATCCCCTTCTCGTAGACCTTGGTAGTGTTGTTTCTGTGAGGATAGATAAAGCTCGTCTCGCGGGCGGTATTTGGGCGGTTTTAAACTTTTCAACTTTCTAACTCACCGAAACTGTTCCAGGGTCAGTGTCTGATTATGTACATTGTTTGACAAAAATTATGTGTGTCTTATCGGAAAAAGGGTGATGAGGAAGATGGGAGGGAGAAAGTGAGAGGGAGAAAGAGAGGGAGAGAGAGAAAGAGAGACCCTAAGGACTACAGGAAATATCTATAGATACGCTGAGGTTTATGAATCCTGATTGCGACATGCGAATGTACATCTTTTCCACGTGCACATATCGTCGCTCCTCCCGTAAGGGCGCATCTGGGCTTACTCGCATGAGCCCCAAAAAAGCATGAAGTTATAAGTACAGTACCGCCGTGCTACGGAAGAACGCAGTATGAACATTCGAGAGTTGCCAAATTTCCCCGAATAAAACATGTATTTTTGAAGAAAGTTGTGAAAATTTTGCTTTGAAAGTTTCTGGAGCTTTAGGTGACATTGCGAATAAAATGCTCTTAAAAATCGGTAGAAAAATATTCATAAGTTTACCAGGAAATTCGTGTTTTATCAAAGGAAATTTGGCAACGCCTGAAGGTTCATACGGCGTTTTTCCTTAGCACGGTAGAATAGAGCTCACGTGGAAATCGAGATACACCCATATGTCAGAGGAGCGACGATATACCGCATTGCGGAATTGAAAATTATTACTAACGTATCAAACGGAGAGTAGAAAGAACCCTGGTGTGTGCCGACAGGTGTCGCTAAGATTTTGCAATCGAATCTTCCGTTTAACAGGAACATAGGGGTCAAAGAATATCGAAACCTACCATAAATATTAGACAAAAATTTAGAGAAAAATATCAAAATTAAAAGTCCATTTAGGGTTTAGGATCTTTTACAGTGAGTATAACACCAGTTACAATTTTAGTACATGATGACGCTTACCAGGTTTTTAATTTCCACCCCACAAATAGTGACGCAGCAGGGCAAAATGTGCCTTGAAGGTGGAAATTCAAGTCGTCCAGTACGGCGAGAAAACCGGTATACGAGAAAAAAAATCCAGCTTTCATTTATCAATGCTGATGCTTTCGATGTATTAAAGTACTCCCAGAAACATTGAGTTAAATTTGCAAGCCAAAATTTGCATCATCAAAGAAACATGTTCAAATAAATTAATCATTGTTAATAAATTTTGTAACTCCCAAAATAATCACCCAATGAACTACACATTGTATGATACAAAATCTCAAGAAATGTGCTAAGGGGCGTGATACCACTATTCGACCTCGTGGGAGCTCGGTGTGCCTATCCGATTCATTGAAGGCGTTTTTATTTTTCGACGCGCTTCAAGCTAAATCCCTGTGAACTATCATGACAATGAGCAGATTCTCCCTTGAAACTGTTTCATCTTCAATTACCTTTCCGCATAAAATGTCTAAAGTGATGACACTCCGTGTGCGTAGAACTACTTCTACTTCTACACGTTGCCAATTCTCTAAGAGGAATTACGCATTTCTTGGGAACCGTATGTATTTGTAGACTTGACAAAAAAATTTACTCATAAATTGTTCTGGATACGCTAATGATGAGAATATGAGCGTTTGATGTGAATTGCTTAAACGAGACACAAGCCACAGCGCCGGCAAAATCCTACAGTGTTTTTGCAAATTCCCCGTTTTTCGTCCTCGAACTTCGAATTGCCGCACAGTGGATCGAGTCAATCGGAGAGCTCAGACAAAATTTGGAAACTTTGAACGCTTGTAACTCCGTTCATACGGAACTTTGAGGTTTTAAAAGTGGTTCTATTGGTTTTCTCGTGAAATTTGCTTTTCGAAGCCCCTTAAAATTTAAAATGTGACGAGGTAAACATGAAAATTTGAAAATTTAGCGATAAATGTCATGTCCGACTTCTTCCATTGACTCGATCTACTATGTGCCGCCAAGGGATCAATTTTTGGAATTTGTGTGTGTTTTCTTCAGTGTCTTGCCCAAGACCTTTACATCGCAAAACGACCCTCTCGTTCCTGAGAGGCCGGGCCTAGCGGCAGCCAAGAGAGGTACGATAAAAATTCAAGATTTTTCGGTTTTCGGCTACTCATATTAGAACGCTGGAGTGCCTTCAATTTCGTATTATACTGTGCAACAACTTTGTTGCGAAATAAGTGCTCGAAGCGCCGTGGCACGCCGCGGCGCGCAGAGGACGATGGCGATCAGCGCGACACGCTCATTGGCGCCTACAAACCTAACGGGGATACTTCGCGCATTGCGCAATGCGTGAAGTATCCCTGTTAGGTTTGTAGGCGCCAGTGCGCATGTCGCGCTGGCAGCACGCCCGCGCGCCGCTCCGCTCTGTGTTTGGCTCTACTGTTTAAACTCGCGGAGTCAGCGTTTTTCAACTCAAGATTTTAAAATGTTTAACCATTCTGCATAGATTATTCTTATTTAAATTGATGAAAAAAAATATGTATTAAAGGAAAATATAATGAGTGTTTTGTAAATATTGAGGTGTTTCTGTGTCAAATTTAATAATTTTCAAAGCTTCCTAATTTTTAATTTTATATTTTGTGATTATACTGTGCTCTTACTGTGCGAAAATGAAAGTTGAGCTATAAGCCGACTTTACAAATAAACGCAATGATATATTATTATTACTGTTTAACTTCGCTTCTTGCCTTGATTTCTTTGTTCTGACTTCATTTTCGTACAAAATGTAGCAATCTTGTAGTGCTTATCCCTTATCTTTGTGATTATGCATCTTGCCAGTATTTTTTATTCTTTTCTATGTATTTTACTTTGCACTGATGAAGACCAAAGTGTTGGTCGAAACGGTTGCGTGTCCACCATGTTAAGGTATAAAAATTTAAATATATTAACATCCTCTTGCACATTGTTTTGTTTTATTAAAGCATGACCTTAGTTGCAATCATTCCATATATCTGTAAAGTCGGTTAATAGCTCAACTTTTGTTTTCGCAAAAATTCACTATGTGTACCACGCAACACGGAGTTCTGCATTTAAACTGAAACTGCTTGCCAAGCGTAGCTGGCCCGTACTTCATCCCGTTGTACTCGTTTTAATTACAGCATCCGAGATATTAATTCGAATTATTTTCTCGCTGTAATGACTCGTTGTCGATGTTTTGTTCCCGGAAGGAAAGGCATCTGAAAGAAACCTGCAAAACTTGAAAAGTAATAAACAGGGTGCTCTGCTATACTCGTTCAAAAAAATTAGGGATGAAAGACTGAGCAGAGACGCTCCAATGACGGCGCGGCGGCCTTCATAAGGGGGAAGGGGGCGTGAAATGCGAAAGAAATAATTATTTACGGAGGAACAGCCTTAAAAGGTACGAAAGAAGTAAACCATTTTCTTCAATTTAAATATGGACAAATGCATTTCTCAAAGGCGTAATAATAAAGGAAGGTAGAGAACCGGAACTTTAAGGGGTGGAGAGAAGGGCTAAACAGAAAACTAACTGGAATAGCTTGCAATGTTGCTTGACTTACGCATTTTTATCACGACTTTTTATTACATGGAAGGTTTTAGACTTCTGCGGTACAGAAATATGTGTAATCTACCTACCCAATCAAGCGGGCCAGTGAACGAAATAGACTGATTTAGTGGCTACGTCTCAGTTCAATAATTGTAAATAAACACATGACCTTGTCTCTGATTAAGGTCATTTGCGACATGGTGGTAAAATGCGCCCAAGTGTTTCTTTCAATCGCAACTCGTGTTGAATGTGTCTTTAATCGATTTAAAACCTACCAATGACTAAATTGTAATGAATTAACTCACAAATAATTTGTCCATGGGGTTATATTAGGTTATAGTATTTGTTTTGGTTTGAACTAAGTGTTCGATATTATATCGAATGAAGTAGTCACTAAATCAATATGCATCGCATGTTGGTGAAGCTTTTTGTCTATTCTAAAAAGGAAGGCAATTTCTGACCTTCGTTCTTGTGGTTTTCTATTGTTGTTGATCGTTGCCTTATCGAAACTTATCACCGCATTTTAATTTGTTTGCATATTTACTTAACCTCATCTTTCACAAGACCATACTATATAATTTTTGCCATATTATTTTTGTGGAATTTTGATGGGATCGAAGATTTGGAGTCCCCTTGCACTTATCGAGAAACAAACATGGGCTATTTAATTCGAATAGCTCATTAGACGCTCTCGGTTCGAGTCCACAGTCAAGCGAATCGGCCGCTTCAGTTGAGAAAACTGAACTTCAGTTCGGTGGAAAAATGGTTCAGTTCTACGATACAAAGATTCAATTTTACGAAGGAACCAAAAAAATGTGTCTCAAATAGTACATACTCTATATCTACCGCAGTTTTTCAGTTCTTTAAACTGAAGTTCAGCGCTGCCATCTGGGGTGGTCCGTTTTTTTGATCGAAAAGCACATATCGACGTTGTAAGTCGGCAATCACACAACTCGGTTTGCGACGTCGCAGACTTCCTGTCATACTTTATCTTTTAAACGGAAAACCTACTCAACGGCAATTCTACAAAACTATCGTGATTTTTCTTCTCTGTGCGAAGAAAATTCTGCAAAAATTTCAAGGTATCGATATCAATTTTTTCTCCTTTAAAAAACAACATAGAGTCGGAGATTTTCAGACATCGCAAACGAGATATGTGATTGCAGACTTACGCCGTCGATATGAAGAATTCGGTGTGTAGAACCGGAATTTCTCCGCATTAAAGAACAACGATTCAGAACCGTCTATTTTTAATGGTCAAGATTCCAGAAACTACTAGTTACTCCTTTTTTTGCCTAACACAGCTTCTTAGAACAAACGCCGCTCTGCGTCTTTCATACAGCAGAATCGCAACTTAAAAATAAGAATCTGGGACTTCCCCCGACACCAATACATGATATTCGGGTATTCCGTTGTGTTCGAAGTTTCGACGCCAGCATTGCCAAAATCCGGCGGAAGTCTCTACGCCCTCACGCGCCGCAACGAAACAAAAAAGTCGGTAAAATCTGGCAAAGGCGCCGCGCCGAACTTTCTCTATCGAAACCGGAGCAAATGATCGGGAAAGCCTCCCGCGGCAACTTCGGGGTCCCGGAAACTTTAGGGTCCAACTTTTTGACAACTTGGCCGAAGTGGACATACGGGACCCGGGACCCTTTATCAACCCCGCTTCCTTTGTCGGGGGGTGGGGGTGAAGGTGGGGGTGTGGGCGCCGAGGGGGGTTCTTGTCGCGGCCGCTAATCCTTTTTATCTGATTCAGTGAAGTTTTGTGGCCGAGTTAATAGAATCCGGAGTCGCCTCCCGGGAAACTCGGCAGTGTGAATCCGACTTGTGGAGCCCGTTTATTGTCCGACGGTTAAACTTCTAATGCGCTTATAATGACGTAATCACTTTTAATTTGACTCGGATTCCACTCCGTCCCGGGACGTGACCGTCAATTACTTCCGCCGACTCGTCAAAATTCATTTCGCCCTAATTGGCGAGCGACCGCCCGAATGGATTTCCCCTCGCACCGTCGATTGAGTCTCTCGGTTTGAAAACGACGCGTCGCGGAAAAATGAGATTTTTCAGGAGACGATACGACTGCGTGACAGCCAGAAAAGGAGTGTTTTTAACGCAAAAAATGAATATCGTAAAATACCCGATTTGGGTATTTTCGAACTGAGAGATTGAATTCCTGTGAGCAAGCGTTTTGGACGCTTCTTGGTTGAGACAGACAAACTTTTCCCACGTGGTGCTCGATCCAAAACTTGTTTGAGCAACCTCTCCTCCCATGAAGGAATGACGGCAGGGCGGTGAGGAAGAGATGGTGCGTTGTCAGCTGCGTAAAACACCCGATTTGGGTATTTTCGAACTGAGAGATTGAATTCCTGTGAGCAAGCGTTTTGGACGCTTTTTAGTTGAGACAGACTTATTTAGGCAGTGTTGAGTGAACTTTTCCCATGTGGTGCTCGATCCAAAGCTTGTTTGAGCAACCTCTCTTCCCATGACGGAATGATGGAAGGGCAATGATAAATAGATGGTGTGTTGTCAGTTGCCTTATATCCTCTGGGATGATAGGCCCATGTGGCGTTTGGGTCACAGAACGCCAGAGTGCGTTATTGGAGCAACTTTTATGTTTGTATTTCGCCAACACGTGCGCAATTCAATTTTTACATTTTTTTGCTATAACACGTGTTGATACTAAGTCAGCGCTAAAATGGTAACATGGAGTCATTGAAGTTCCTTTATACCCATAATAGCTTGATTTACTCACAGGGCCGGTAAGGTTACACTTCTAATACCGGTTGCAAAGATTAAAGACTGTAATAGACCATGAAACTAAGGGCGCGAGAGGAAACGAACGGAACGACAGAAGGAATATAACAAAGAAATTTAGAAATTACTTTTGAGCAAAAAGTACATAAAACCTTATAACAGTAAGATCTTCCTACTCGCCAAGGCCACTGGCTAAAGCCACTTAGGATCCGAGATGGCGCGGCGCAACTCTAGATTTTAAGGAACTTATGGATTTATTTGCTATTTGACAATATTTATTCAACATTTTTTCAGTGTTTATGAATATTTTGCCAATTGTGTGATGGAATGTCTTGCGGAAATGTTGATTTATAATTTTTAACATGTTTCGTGTTTTTGATATTTTTTATTTTAACTTTTTTTTAGATGGAACTGGACAGGTTCTTCAAGTATTGATCCTTAAATACTGATAATTTGAAAATTCACCAAATAGTCAATAAAAAAAACTTCCATAGCTTTCTTGAAAGCTTTCATAAAATACACGTTTTCAAAATTTTATTCCTGAGAAGGTTGGCAATATTGTGACACTATTAGCTCAACATTCCCCATTATCTGGATTATCAAAGACTAATCAAAAATTGAAATGTGTTATAATCATGGGTTCAACCCTGAAATTCGTCCTTCATTTGCGGTTATCGAAAGGCAAAACAACGAAGAAGATATGGACAATCACGCGGACACTGAAATCAAAATTTTGCATCGGTAAAATCTGATCTAGATTACAATGATTGCATACCAACGGCTGGCAGTCCGCTCGTGAAAAAGTTCTCATCGAAGCTCGAGGTAGAAAAAATGTTTATGTTGCCTGCCCAATACGTAGGCGTACTTAAAAGGAAAGTATAAACTTTTTAAGTTCAACTTTTTCGGGACAATGAGCACTTAGCTGATGTAAAATCGTTGTTACTGCCGCGTTACAGACAACGTTTTCATAAACAACATTACTTATTAAACGCTGAGTGTTTCCAAAATATAATGGCGTATAATGGTAATATAACGTATAATGGTTATGTGCGCATCACCTTCCGCTTCACGCCCTGCAACTGCTACTTCATAATGTATCCTCCCACCGGGAGCAACTTGCAATACCTAAGTTTTTGAATGCCATAAAAATCCTCTCGCACTTGTGGTGCCCCTGTCTCCATTGTGAATTTTCGGCATAAATGTCCCTTTTTCAAGGATTTTGACATGAATTAAATTTCTGATATTACATATCGACGGTGAGACCATCAGACCACGTATCTCGTTTGCGATGTTTAAAAATCTCCGCTCCTATTTTATTTTTTTTTATTTTTTTTGAAGGAGAAAGAATCGATTTGAAATTTAGACAGATGGGAAAATCGGGAAGTTTTCGAAAATTAATTTTGAGAGGTTTTTTATTTAAAAAATAAAAAAAAACAGGAAGTTTGCAGCGTCGCATACCGAGATACGTGCCACGTGATGGTACTTTCGCCATCAATAAATATAATTTGCCTTCTGAACTGAAATCATCGCTGTATGAGAGTCCTCTTGTTAATGCACAAATATTCTTATTAAAAAATTTATAATTTTTTTGTTTAGGATCTTGTCTTAATATTTTCAAAGCTAGTACTTGCTTTCTCCATGTATCTATTTTACAATTTGATTGCGAATATCTAAGGTTAAATAAAAAAAAATCTGCGTCTTTTCACTGCAGTATTTCAAACGTTCCGATAATCCTCTGTTTTTTCAAAGAAACTAACACAAATATCTCCTCGAGATATTCCGCGAATATTTCTGACGGGAGAGAAAATTTCACAAAAAATCTGCTTTTTTCTTCATATCGAATATGAGTATAGATCTTAAGCGGAGATTATCAATGCCACAACCGAGGAAAGGTATTTTTCAAAATTAGCCATCGACATATTTTTACAGAATTTTTTCAATTGTTTATGCATTTTATTTAAACAAAAAAAAATTAAAATATACTTCAAAATAAATTTTCGTAATACATTCGTAGAACGATATTTTTTAAAAAATGACAGAATTTTTAAAGGAATTACATTATTTTGCCAATATTTCAACGTTGGGGGGGTGGAGATACTTCAAAGATATTAACGCTTATCGTGGTTCTTATATTTTAAATCTTGGCCTCTATTTTCAAAATTTTCGTATATTCTCCCATTTTCAAAATTCTCTGTAAAGACGATAATAGCCTGTGACGCCGAATGTCTTAAAATATACTAACTAACTAACTAACGAACTATTTTCAGGGCATGTTGTGTAAAAAATTAATGTACCAACAGAATTGCATGCTTACTTATCGATTATTATTTTTTTTTCTTCTGAGCGTCTCTGCCACGTTACAGGGAAACCCGTATTTTCTTCCGAGCGTTTCAACCCCCCCCCCCCCCCCCCCCNGCAACCTCCCGATAAGAGCACGACGCACAGTGGATCGAGTCGATTAGAGAGGTGAGACATGAACTTTTTGACTAAAACTGCAAATTTTTATGTTTATTTCGTCACAGTTTAAACTTTAAGGGGTGTTCCTTGAAGGCAATTTCACGCAAAAACCAATGGAACCACTTTCAGAACTTCAAAGTCTTGTATGAACGGAGTTATGAGCGTTTAAAGTTTCCCGATTTTGTTCGACCTCTCCTAAGAACTCGATCCGACGTGCGACGTCGTCTCAGGGACAGCTCGGCGGCGGCGGCGGGAAAATTAGCCGGGCGAGAAGAAAAGGCAGCGCGGGGGAAAAACCAGCAACCCATTTATGTCAAAACACTTAAGGGAATGATTGATAACGCGAGGAATAAATCAAGTCTCCTTATCGTTCCGGCAATAAACGTCTTCTCATATTAATTTTCGGGGCCGGCTCGCTCGCTCAAAACTATCGTTTACATTATACACACGTTTTTCTCGCCGAGCCCCCCCCCCTCCCCCGGAAGGGCGATGTGAAAATCGCTCCCGCGCACTCCTGCGCCTGGCGAAAACCGCGTATCCAACGCGGGGTTATCGTTGGAGCTGCGTTGTTCTTGTTTAGCGGAGCCGCCTAGCCACCCGAATCGCCGTCGCGGATGCCAGAGATCGGCAATAAGTTGCTTAATGCCCTGAGAAAAACAAAATGAACTAAGCTGCCATGCTGAAAAAAACGTCCTGAGGAAATTTGGACGTTGCCAAATGGACCTGTTGCGAATGTCAAAAAAGAAAATTGTTTCGTATCGCGAATGGCTCAAAAATCACGATAAGCGCATCGAGAACATCTAAAATACACTCTTAACTTCCCAATCTGCGTAAGAAATAATGCGTTCTTCAAAAATGTCAGCTTAAAATACGATACTACGACAAATTGAACATTTCGTCGAAGGATTTGATGACCAAGGCATCACAACGTTGGTGCGTGATTTTGGTACTGCCTCGAGAGATGGTTCTAAAAAAGGTGTACCCACCGAAAACCAACGAATGAAATTGTTGCAACGGTCGAAACTTGTAGCAACGGTGTCCGCTGGTGACAGATGAGACAAACCGGGACAGAACTTCCAAGGGAGGTTCAGACCTTTAAAGAAAATTCGCTCATTAGGTAGTTTCAAGATCGTTGCAGCGATGACTAAGAGTATTTCTGCGCGTTTCACCTATGAGTTTCGCGAAACGTAATTCGAGATTTTTTAAACTGGCCAATCAAGCTTTATTTTCCAAAAGTTCGAGGTTTATATATTTTGAAAGATAGTCTATTTATAATGATGAGTCGATGGAGTGTAATTTTTGAGTCATATTAAGTGACTGGTTTAGAGACAGGGGTCTAATTTCATGGCGTGGCACATTTCAACTGTTTTGATTATGCATACTATCTTGATGACCAATGATTCCATATCGTTTCAAGATGACCATCATTTTGAGGCCATTTTTAGACCGACTTGGTTCGTTTAGTTTGTTGTGTGTACTATTTGCGAATTTACGTGAGGATTTATGTAAATTATGATTAAATAATGGTTATCATAGAGTGGAGTACTATGACATGTTTAGAGTGTTAGAGGGTTCCCACCCTGACTGCTTCGCCGTCCAACCCCCACAACGTTTCGCGTCTGAGACATAATATGGACGTATTCATGCTGAAAGGAACTATATCCCACGCAATACCTATATGCACATAGTTATTTGTAGCATAAATACGTCCATATGCGTTATTACGCGTTACTTCTATGATGTAAGTATTATAAGGAGGAAAAAAGAAATTGCCTCGACACTGGGTCAAGAGATCTACAGATGAGATACTGAAACACGAAAAAGTATGGACAATAAACACATCATGTGTAAAAAAAGAGGGCGTCCAATATTGGCAGTAAAAAATTTCATCGAAAAAATGACTTAAAAAACCCTTACTAAAATATATTCCGAAATCCTCCATGCCATATGCAATTAACATCACTGATAAAGTTTCCGCTTCTGAGTGTCTATGCATCCAATACTTTGAGACAAAAAAATTGTCGCTGCGCATTACATGTAGAAACTGAGATACCGCTGTTTTCGGCTAGAGGACAAGATTTAACATTGATGTTAATACGCCTTGACGCAACTATTTGCACCTCTCGAATGTTAGTGTTGCATGCAAAGAAAATTGAAGGCGCTCGGGCCTCCTTGCTCTCTCAGAGATTGACAATTTTCTGCGAACGTCTTTCGATCAATTCCTCGTTTCTTTGATAGAGAAACGTAAAAGCATTCCTAAGTTCGAAAGTTGCTTTTTACAGGAATATGACTGTGCAATGTCTGTCTAAACTTTGCCGATTTTTATGCGTGTGGCAAAAGGAAAAATCGATAGCACCTCAGAGGCAAGATAAGTGAAGCGAGTGTACGGGGTACGCTCTTTCTCTGCAAACCACTCAAAATCTAAGAAATTCTCAGTTGCATTGGCACCGTTTCAGTCTGGACGGAAAGTTGGAAACAAGTTGCCAATCTTGTCATAGTTAATTCTTATTGGTCTACTCATCTCCTTAGGCATGAGCTGTTAGTCAATTTTAGATCCTTGAGTTAGTATATGATAGATCATACGTTCATTTCCTACAACTCAGGAGCAGAGCAACATGAAAAAAAAGAGGTAGGGGTTTTTGGATTATATGGACACTTCAAATTATTTGCGGTTGTACCCCCGATAAATCAGGTAACTGGCCCAAATGTTGCGGTACTACCGCCATAACTTGAGTTACGATACTAACCTAATTCATTTGAAATGCCCATATAATCCAACAAATTGGGGCAGTACCACAATTTTAGGGGATATCCCTAAAGTCCCTTCATACTTAGAGTATAGACAATGCAAACCTATTTCTGATTGGTTCCCGTATTATAGGCCTTCACACTGTCACAAACGGGAATAAAGATTACAGTTTCACCAAATGCAAAGCTTATCAAGCTTAAAGCTCAAGCTTATCAAGCTTAAAGCTCAAGCTCATCAAGCTTAAAGCTCAAGCTTATCAAGCTTAAAGCTCAAGCTTATCAAGCTTAAAGCTCAAGCTTATCAAGCTTTGCAACAGCAAAACTGTAATGGACCGGGGAATAGGAGGTACGGCAAGGGATAATAGAATGAGAGAGGGAACAGAGACAGGAATTCGGGAATGGGCTGATCAAGGATTACAGTAAACGTCCGATTTGTGTAATCTTTATTCCCGTTTGTGACATGCATCCACAAGCCGCATTGTCTCAACTCTGAGTATAAAGGGACTCTAATAACGCCTAACACTTTTTCTCTCCGTGGAGGTCACCGTCCGAAATCTAATGCACTGGAAAAAAAAATTGGTAGAATTTATCATTCCTTCACACTGTATTTCACACAGTGTTAATTCAGAGTCAATTCTGCCGGAAGAAAGGTAAACGTTACAACATACTGGTACAGGCAAGCATTCCTCTGGCACAATTGACTTGAAGATTGGTAAAATTTACCATTCCCTCACGTTGTGTGAAATACAGCGTGAAGGAATGGTAAACTCTACCAATCTTTTTTTTTAGTGGGCTTATCAGGAAGTGGCACGCTTTTCTGTATTGCAATGATTGAATGACAGTGTGCTGCCGTGCAACGCAAAAACGCCGTAAACGCCATTTTACGTTTTTTGGAAGCAATGAATCATAGCAAAAAAACTTGTGTATCTTTGGACAATGTTTTTGCAGAATTCTTTCGCAACTATTATACAGAACTTAACTTGCAAATTTGAGGTGCACGGGTGGAACATTTTTTATTTCATAAAGTGTTAAGTTCCAAAAAAACGAGGGAAAATCTTGATGGATTTACGGCGTTCTTGCTTAGCACGGCAGAGTAGTCTTACTGTGTAAGCACCTAAGTGAAATTTTGTTGCCCCCGCCTGATGACCGCACAAAATCGGGCACAAACTGGCAACGCTGCACAGCGCGGACAGTGGGCCGATGCGCGGGGAAAAAAAGGAAGAGCATGTGATTTATCTCTTTCCATGGGTGAAATGAGCGTGAAAAATGTTCCGCTCAACGATTCCGTTTGAAGCTTCCAGCCTCGGCCGCGCCCGCGCTAGTGAGGCCATAAACCGATTGACAAGTGTTGTGCAGTTTAAGCTCTTTGCCGAGCGCCCCCTCCCTCCATCCGTCCCCCGCCCCGCCCCCTATTCCCTCGTGCGACCACTCCAAGATCAATTAATCAACTACTCGTGACTGTCAATTTACTGTTAACTGACAAAAATTACTGGCTTCTTTGCGCTGATGTTATCGATTAATTAAGTCGCGCTGATATAGCGGCCGGCTCCCCACCGCTCTCCTACCGTTTCCCCTAGTTATTCGTGATTCCAGTTTGCCTCACTCTGGGCCTCATCTGGTCCGGTGAAATTTAGTCCGAGCAGCGTTGACGATCGCCAGAAATCAAGAGTACCTTTATAGACAGAGTATGGCCATTCGTATCTCTTTAATACAGAAAAGCTGTGCCGATTTTTGATTGGTCAACGAGTTTTTAAGCTGCATGATGTTTTTACGGCCGTAAATAAACAAACAAGATGGCGACTCACCGTAACATTGATAAGAAGCTAAAATTTGACAAAAATTTCAATGATACTGCGAAACAATTTAAACTGGCATATCTACGAATAACACATGAAAACACCGTTAAATTGCCCTTCGCCTTTATCACAGGAGGATGTAAGATGTGCATAACCTGAAACTTGCTTGCTGATAACAGCCATCTTGTTTGTTTAATTACGGCCGTTAGAACATCGTATCAGCCTATTGTCTCGCGGCCAATTAAAAACCGGCACAGAAATGGTCATACCTATAAAGGTACTCTAGAAATAGCATCCTTCCCACACACCAAAAAAAGGCGAGATTTCGAACAATCAACGTTCCTGACTCTGCGGTTTCATTTTTCCTACTCGATACACATGAAAACACCTCATCCTTAATATCTCCTTGAGTTTCCTCTTGTTCGGATCTCCATCGCTGAAAAAAAATGGTTACGGGCTATATAGACATACCGTCCACTCCAGGCTCAAAGGCCAAAAGTTTCGGGTGCTGGAGCCGTAGCTTCGACTACTCTGGATGCTACGCCCGAAACTTCCGGCATCTGAGCCTGGAACGCTGACGGTACGTCTATACTGCCGTGCTAAGGAAGAACGCCGTATGAGCCTTCAGGCGTTGCCAAGTTTCATTCCATTAAAACCGATTTTACTGGGAAAATTTTGAATATTTTTTTCCAACATTTTCTGACAATTTTGTACGCGATTTACTCTAAAATATCTGCAAATTTCAAAGAAAAATGTGCATAAATTCCGTCAATAATACATGTTTTATCGAAGGAAATTTGGCAACTCTCGAATGTTCATACGGCGTTCTTCCTTAGCACGGCAGTATATAGCCCGTTAGTACGGCTTCCATGGGCGGAGTTGTTTTCAGTGTTTGCTGATGTTCATCATCATTTAGTTCTTAAACGAATAACAAACCCAAGAAAATAGGTTAACAAGGCAGAAATACACTAAAAATGCCTGAGAAGCAGGCCCGCCACATCCCATCTCGGGCCCTGGTACCAGTTTTCTGGCCCGGGACCCTAGCGAAGAGGGGGGTCCGGGGAGCCTCCCCCGGGAAATTTTTGAAATTTTAAATCTAGTTGGACGTTTTGAAGCTCTTATGATGGAGATTTCCCGTCAATATCTGCAGAAAAATTACGCCGTTTTTTACTTTCAGCACCAAATACTTTCGAATTGTTGCATTCAAAACATCTATAAATTTTTTTTTGAGGGGGGCAGATGAGACTTTTCAATTCTAGAGGGAGCCGGGCCCCCCTGGACTCCCCTTTCGTACGTCTATGGCAAAGGAGTTGAGCCATTGAAGTTGAGGATGCCCAGACAGGAGGCTCCTAGCATCCGACAACGGAAGAAAATGAAACGTAGTTACTAAAAATATCATTCTACTTATACCTACTCAAAATCTTAAAAATAGATAAAAATCTATAGAAAAGTAAGAAAAATTGTATAGTGTCCTAGTGTGTTTTTGAAACTTTATTCACCTTTTGCGGAATTTTTAGGGTAATTTTTTCACTTTTCCCTGCGAGACAAGGGTTACACATGAATTCGTAGTGGTTTGTCACCTGCGTGACGGGCCCCGGTACCAAGGAAGGACCCAGTATCCCCTCCCCCTTGTGGCGGGCCTGCCACAAATAGAATATAATTTGCCAGTGTCTCATCGAAAGTTCACATGGAAAACCTACTGTCAGTTAAAAAATATCCTGGCTCAAAATTTCTTCACTATACTTATGAGTGTGAAGAACTATTTTTGAAGAAGCGGGTTACTTTGTTCCTGCCAAAAATAGTTTTTCATCACCCGCCATACAATGCTCTGGTTTCTAGCCATCATCATTTTCAAATTTTGAAAATTTGACTGGAATGATTTCCCCTTTTTCTAAGTTTCACAATAACCGACAGGAGCGGAGATAGCATTTTAGGCCACAGCCGCCATCTTGGGTTTACGAATTTTGGAAATTTGACTAGAAATTTGAGTTTTTCCGTCGAAAAATACCCCGTGATACCGAACTCGAACTAACAGAAACTGAGATAGCATATTAGGCCACGTCCGCCATCTTGGAATTGAATATTTTCAAAAATTGACTAAAAATTCGAGTTTCCCGTCAAAAAATACCCTTAGACCCCGAGTTTCAGAAAAATCCATCGAACAGGAGCCGACATGGCATTTTAGGCTACGTCCGCCATCTTGGATTTGAGAATTTTAAAAAATTGACTAAAAATTCAAGTTTCCCGTCGAAAAGTACCTTCTGACATCGAATTTCCGAAAAATCCATCGAACAGGAGCCGAGATAGCATTTTAAGCCACTTTAGTCATTTCGGATTTTCGAATTTTGAATTTTTTGAATTTTGATTTAAAACGCGTGATACCCAAAATCGAAGCTCAGATTCGGATTTCTCGTAAAAAATCGATGCGATTTCATTTATCATACCCTGACACCGAATTTCAGAAAAATCCATCGAACAGGAGCCGCAATGGCATTTTAGGCTACGTCCGTCATTTCTGATTTTTGAATTTAAAAAATTTGACTTAAAAGGCGTGATACCCAAAATCGAAGGTCAGATTCGGATTCCTCGTTCAAAATCGATGCAATTTCATGTATCATACCCGAGCATAGCGTGAAGGAAAGAGACGTAACGTAGACATACTGATTCGAGCATATGAATGCAACGTGGCAACATGGGTAGTGCTCAGTGGGTCAGCGGAGGAGGAAGAATAAGAATTTATCGTGAGGAATTCCTCGGGACGAAACGGAATGCTTAGCGCCACTAGGCGCCGCCCCGTTCAGTTGCATCTCGGGCGACCGGCGCTCCGCGGCGGCGTAGTTCAAACGGGCGGTATGACAGAATTCATACGCGTTGTTTAACCTCTTTCCTCAACGCTATGATAACATATGATACATGAAATCTCATCAATTTTTCACGAGGAATCCGAATCTGAGCTTAGATTTTGGATGTTTTGCGTTTTAATTTATTTAAAATCGTAGGAAAAACTACAGAATTGTCTTTGAAAATTGATCACACATTTGTGTTTTTTTACGTCATTAAACCTCTCTCCTTCACGCTATTCTAACATATGATACATGAAATCGCATCAGTTTTTCACGAGGAATCCGAATCTGAGCTTAGATTTTGAATATTACGCGTTTTAATCTATTTAAAATCGTAGGAGAAATTACAGAATTGTCCTTGAAAATTGATCACACATTAGTGTTTTTTACCCCGTTTTTCTTCTGCGTTCACGCAGGCCCGCCACATCTCATCTCGGGTCCTGGTACCAGTTTTCTGGCCCGGGCCCCTCGCACAAAGGGGGGTCCGGGGAGCCTCCCCCGGGAAATTTTTGAAATTTTAAATCTAGTTGGACGTTTTGAAGCTCTTAATGATGGAGATTTTCCATTAATTTCTGTAGAACAATTACGCCTTTTTTTTTACTTTCAGCACCAAATACTTTCGAATTGTTGAATTCAAAACATCTATAAATTTTTTTTTGAGGGGGGCAGATGAGACTTTTCAATTCTAGAGGGAGCCGAGCCCCCCTGGACTCCCCTTTCGTACGTCTATGGCAAGGGAGTTGAGCCATTGAAGTTGAGGATGCCCAGACAGGAGGCTCCCAGCATCCGACAACGGAAGAAAATGAAACGTAGTTACTAAAAATATCATTCTATTATTTTATACCTACTCAAAATCTTGAAAATAGATAGAAATCTCTAAAAAAGTAAGAAAAATTTTATAGTCCCCTAGTGTGTTTTTGAAACTTTATTCACCTTTTGCGGAATTTTTAGGGTAATTTTTTCACTTTTCCCTGCGAGACAAGGGTTACACATGAATTCGTGTTGGTTTGTCACCTGCGTGACGGGCCCCTCCAGGACCCGGGCCCCGGTACCAAGGAAGGACCCAGTATCCCCCCCCCCCTTGTGGCGGGCCTGGGAATGCGTATTATATCTACCCAGATGAAGGTGAGCATGCCCTGATCGTGCTCCAGATTTCCTTGAAGACATACAAAATGCAGCAATTCAGAACGAAACCTTTTATTGATTGGTTTGAACAAAATAGCTTACCATTGGTGTGGATTTTTTTTAATGATTGTAATTCTCCATCTCCATGCATGGTATCAAAAGAAAAAAAGTAATGCTACAATAATAATTTATGGAGCCGCAAATTGCGTGGTTTTTTGACAGAATTACGAAAAGGTTTTAAACCCAGGACCACGGAATATTGTTCATGTGGAATATTTAGTGTATTTTCCGAAGGAAATACACTATTTTTACGGATGCATTTTGAACGCTGATGAAAAAGTGAAATAAGCTCCGAAATACATCCGAAAATTAGTATTCCAGACTGAGAAGTTTCGGGGTGATCTGAAACCCTTTATCAACTAGGAAACAAAAATATAAAACTCATAAAATCAAAATCGTCGGACTCCAATTTGTAATAACAAATAAAAGGAGAGGTTCGAGCTATTTTTGTGTATTTTTTTATCTTCCACGCTGAGTTACTCGTTTCTTCTATTATATGGGAACAAAACATGCATAAGGTTAAAAGAGAGAAAAACAGGTAGAACACTCGGAAATGTTCCATGCCGGGACTGAGCAAAAGTGGCAAAACCTCTGCACGCAACTGTTCGTACTTCAAAGCTGCTCATGTTGCCACCCTGCTTATTGAAGCGAAATCGATAGAATGAGAAGTGTGTAAAAAAGAGAGACTTTAACGTGAGTTTCTTGCCGGCACTGCAGTGCTATCCTTTCATGTCCGTCAAAAGTTCCGAGTTTCAGAACTTTTTTGTTCCAAATTCTCCAGAGACTAAATTCTCCCATTCTATGACCGTCAAAAATTCCGGGATTTTTTTTTATTTTTTCAAAAGTTCCGGGGGAGTTCTGGAAAATGTAAAAGATCCGATACATTTCGGGAATTTCAAAAGTTCCAGAGAAAATTCAGGAAAATCTCAAAAGTTCCGTAATTCGGGACTAGTTCCGGGAAATGAGAGCTCTGCGGGACTGATCGTGAGCAAAAGTGGCAAAACCACTGCGCGCAACTATTTGTGGTCCTCGGCTACTCATCCACGCCTTCAAGCTATGGCTAGAGTCCCTTACCCAGAGTTAAGACATCTCGATTATTAGCTGGCCTGGGCTGGCCATGGCGTCACAAAAGTGTGCACCCAAACGAACGATATTAAGGTATAACGATAAGGAATATTGTGATGTCTGTCATCCAAAAACAACAACATCGACAAAACTGATCAAAACCTAACCAAAGGAATTGCAATAAAATAAAATGAGATTGATTTGTGAATAGTTTCTCAATCTATTTTCATTTTGGTACGATGAAAGTAACAATTTACTCTTGATAAATCACAAATAGGTTATTTTTTTCATTATTTTTGTTTACATTTGAGCCACCATCTTGATGGACTCTCTTTGTGACTCCATGAGTGAGAGCCAAAAGCCACTGCCAGCCCAACCAAGCCTTGACGAAGCCCGACCAAAATTGAGATGTCGTAACTCAGGGTATAAAGGAACTCTAGTTATGGCGAACTACACTCGCTTACCTCTCTCCTCGAAAATAATAAGGTGAAAAAAACAAATAATATAAGAAACCCCGCACTCAGATCCTCATTCTTGCTCCGAGGTGGCACCAGGGGAGCAGTGCTCGCGAGCCCGGGCGAAGTGAGAAGAAGTTGTTTGCAGCGGAATTTGGACTCGGCGCGATCGTCGACACTCTTTGAGTGAACTATCGCCTCCCCAGTCGCGACGTAATCAAACAGTTGACGCCGAAAACGAGCTCCCGGCGAGCGGGGGCGGCCGGGGGGGG
>NW_017547189.1:918714-945652 GCF_001854935.1 Bemisia tabaci | reverse complement strand
ATACCCAAACCCCCCACCCCCACCCCCCCTCCACCCCCTTCGACACCTGCCGAAGGTGGAAATTTGACGTTCGCGTGTGTTTGTGGCTCTCGGGAGCGGACCGATTTGGCCGTCAGCGAAAACGAGAGGGTGGCTCTTTAAACATAGATCGAACTCGATGGACTACGACCTATACTTACATTTTTGAGAAGAAAATCAATGCTAAAATCAACTTTGGATCGCCTGACCCCAAGGCAGATCAGCAATGCAAAGACTGAAGTCCCTTCATACTGTCATTATAGGCAATACGAATCCATATCGACGGCGTAAGTCCGCAGTCACATATCTCGTTTGCGGTGTCTGAAAATCTCCGCATCTATGTTATTTTTCTAAAGGAGAACACATTGACATCATTCCATGAAGTTTTTGCAGAATTTTCTCCGCACAGAGAAGAAAAATCACGACAGTTTTAAAGAATCCCCGTCGAGTAGTTTGCCGTTAAAAAAATAAAGTATGACAGGAAGTCTGCGACGTCGCACACCGAGTTATGTGATTGCCGACTTACATCGTCGATATCTGATTGGTTCCTGTATTGCGCTGCCGTGCTAAGGAAGAACGTCGTACGTGCCTTCAGATGTTGCCAAGTTTCCTCCGATAAAAACGGAATCGATCGGGAAAATTGCGAATATCATTTTCCAAAATTTTCAGACAATTTTGTACGCAACTTAATCGAAAATATCTGAGAATGTCAAGGAAAAATATGCAGGAATGTAGTCAACAATAATTGTTTTATCAAGGGAATTTTGGCAACTCTCGAATATTCATACGGCGTTCTTCCTTAGCACGGCAGTATGGACCTCCACAGCGTCACAAACGGGAACTTAACGGACTTAACTAGAATCAACCTAACTAACTGCGACACCTAATTTTCTCCCGCGTTTTTGCATTTATTTTTTTTTATTTATTTTCCCCCTTTTTTCAATTTACCAAGAAACTACGTGACATTCTAACTTGAAATTGCATGAGTCTATCCTTGAAAATAGAGGAAATGTTCACATTTTAAGCTCAAGGTGTTATGGTTTTCAGCTTTCTGTTAACGAAATGAAATATGAAAGAGGATTATTCAACTTGAAATGTAGATGACCTAATAACTGTTATATCTAACCAGAGCGCATTGGTGATTCTTGAAAGTTAGCAACACTGTTTTTTCTCCACTTGAATGTATGTAACACAATCGATTCTTAATGAGGCGACTCGTCTCACCTGAAATCGATTTTTTTAATGGATTTAAATTGAGGAAGAACGGTGATGCCAAATTTCCAGAATCACCACTGCGCACTGGATAGATATGACAGTAGTTAGGCTGACTACATTTCAAGTTGCATAATTCCTCTTCATAGTTTAATTTTGTCGAAAGAAGTTTGAATACCATAACGCCTTAAACTAGAAATATGAATTTGCGTCTTGCAAGTGTTCAAAAATATACGTGAAAAAATCCCAGTTACCATTTTCAATTCCAGCCCTTCTTTCCTCTAGGACCAGAATTCATACTCGCAGCACTCGACGAGTCTGAGTACAACAAGTCGCCCGACCGGGGATCAGTTTGAGTCTACTGCGGACAAGACAAACTTGGGACCGGGAAAGTTGTTTCGCCTCGGGCAAGGGAGGAGAGATTTCGAGGTGGACCGTTTGCACAGTGAAACTAGCGCTCCCTCGGGGATACCCGGTAATTTCTTCTCTCCTCGATGTAAGTGGTCCTCTTTATCAGTAGCGCTCGAATAGTCCTTACTCTTCTCCCTCGTATGCATGATCATTCCAGGCAGTGTTGCCAGCGCTCGGAAATGACCTCTTCATTTCCTCATGAAACTTTATGTGTGCGGCCGCCGGTCGACACGAGAGGCGTATTAGCGCCTACGAGACTACATGAATACTTCACTCATTGCGCCGAAGATAGTGCGGCCGCCGCACAATGGATCAAGTCAATAGGAGAAGTCAGACAAAATTTGGAAACTGTGAACGCTGTTAACTCCGTCCATATATAAGACTTTGAGGTTCCAAAAGTGTTTCCATTGGCTTTCTCTTAAAATTTTATTTCTTGAGCACCCCTTGAACTGTTAAATATGACGAAATAAACACCAACATTTGTAATTTGTGTTAATAATTTCATGTCCGGCCTCTATAATTGACTCGATCCACTGTGCGCCGGTTGGCGCAAGACGCATATTAGCGCCTACAAGACTGCCGGAATACTTCACTCATTGCGCCAAACATAGTGCGGCCGCCGGTCGGCGCGAGACGCATGCATATTGGCGCCTACATGACTGCCGGAATACTTCACGCATTGCGCCAATGTGGTCGCTGGTAGGTGCGGAAACCATGTTATACACCATAGTCGCTGTCATTTTAGTGTCCCACTTGGAAATGCACGAACTTTTGTGCATTGTTAGAGAAAAGAGAAATTGGTTTAATAAGACGGAAAATCTCTACAAAACGATTTTGAAAATTCGCATCGCAAAAGTAAGGCGGTGGCTATGAAATTGAATGTCTCATCTTTACTTCTTGCGTTTTCATGCATTCTAAGAAATGCGTAAACACTACGTGATTTTTTGGATGATAATTTCGACAGTTTTTCCTCAAGAGACTATCATACTTTCGAGTCGGAAAAATGGGCCAAGTGCAAACTTCAGCTAGAGCCAAGAGAAGTGTTGTTTCTCATATGAAATGACTCAAAAATCACGATGAAGGTATCAGGAAATTCTCAAATAACTCACTCCTAACTTCGCAATTTGCGTAAGAGATATGCGTCGTTTTAAGCTTCCCATTTCAAAAACGATACGATGGCACAGGTAAACATTTCGCAAGAGGAGTCATTTCATCTTGCGTACTAGAATGCGTAATAGCGTAACTATAGAAGGAAATATGTGAAATATTTTTGCTATGAATTGTAATCTGCCATACCTTGCACGACGTCTGACCATCTTTCGGTCACATTTTTTGATGATAAGTGTGCATATGCAGCAGCTTAAATGCTATTGGCGCTGTAAAATTTCAGACATGATTGAAAAAGAGGTGGTTTCAGAAAATTCTAATTTTTCTGGGTTTTACTGGACCAAATTCAAAGTTTTATTACACTTTAAACAGGGATGAGTATAGCGGTTGTACGATTTTTTTTATGGATTGTCCCTATCTAACCGGCTAACTTACCCTCTACACGACTCTGGTACGATATCAGATGTGTATCAGTATGTGTAGAATTTGAAATTTGTTTACATTAAAGTTGTGAGCAAAATATGAAAGTAAGGCAAAATGCGATCACTCATATACGATTTTACAGTAGTAGGAGAATTTTCCAGTGCCATCAGAGTGAATAGGAGTTCCAACGGGTCCAAGGTAAAAGTCGAGCCGCCAATATTTTCCCGGTATTAATGGAGGTAAGTATTTATCCTCGATGATCCAATTCCGAAGTGAATAGTTTCCCTAAACAGATGTAAAGTGTAATCAGTGTCGTTTAATTTTTGGAGGCACGGCGCAGTAGCACAGACTAACGGGCCAGTAATCCAGGATTGCCCGAAAATATATGAAAATAAAAAGAAAAAAAAGAAAAATATATGGAAATATATGAGGATTGCGAAGATAGAAACCTTAAAATCTGCTAAAGGAATACGCAAATTCAAAATGAAGTTGATTTACGTTTGGAAAAACAGGAAACAGTTGGAAAATAAACGCATTTTTATGTTGACGCTAGTTTAAGTTCGTTTGTTGACAAGTCATCGATGTTTTACCTTCTGATAATAAATGAAGTGAAACCATTGAATAATGGTCGTGCGTATAAAGAACTTTCCTAACTTTTCTCGGAAGAAATACTTAATCGGAAAAAATGAGGCATCGTTGGAATGCTCTTACGACGTCGAAACACAGCATGGGCTTTTTAGGCTCAATTATTCGATACCGCGATTATTCTAAAGCGAGTTCGAATAATCGCGCCAAACACAGTGCGGCCAGCGTTAAACGTACCTATATAGTAGCGCCTGCAAGACTGCAGGAATACTTCACGCGTTGCGCCAAACAGTGCGGTCGGCGTACAGCCCATATTAGCGCCTACAAGACTGCATGAATACTTCTCGCATTGCGCCAAACGCAGTGCAATCGGTCAGTTGGCGAGGAACGCATATTAGCGCCTACAGGACTGTAAGAATGCTGTCGGACTGCCCGTCATTATTTTTACTTTCAGCTTTAGTTTTTACCATAATTAAAGGGAAAATATGTATCCCCATCGTAACGATTCAGAAACTCGGATGATATTAAGTTGTTTTTTTGGTTACAGTAAAAGAAAATAGAACGAACAAAACTATCGTGTCGAAATTTTATTTGAGATATACAAATGAGGAGAATGGTTGGAGACTGATCTTACCGGTTTGAAAGGACACGATGTTGGGAGAGTGCCGAAGTCTTTAAAACCTCGGTTGAAAATAAATTTTCCCGCGAGAAAATCGCAGAAAGGGAAGGCTAAGCTAACCGCACTTTTGGTGTAGACATGATCCATACCTAGCCGCTCAAATCCCTCTACCCACATCTGAAATCAAAGCGACGGAAAAATCCATTTTGAAATGTTCTGAGAACAATACGAAAAGGTTAGAGATTATACAAATATTTAACATTTTATTTCTAAAAATAATCGTTTTTATTCATTTTAAATCAAGGGGTTGCTTCCTCTAGCTTACAAAGCAGAGGTTTGAAACGAGGTCTACATTTTTCAAATAAAATTATTCACGAAATTTTTCGGGTTTTTGCTATCGCACCAGTTTTGAGATGAGTGCTTTTCTTACGCGGAGAAAAAACTTCGTGCATGGGACCCGAAGTTGAGGTCATACGGATCTCTGAAGTTTTCTGATCACGCATCCGAAAACTTGAGGTCGAGCTGCCGAAGTTCGGGTCAGACATCGAGGCACTTCGGTATGTACCGGAGTACTTCAGATGTGTGACCCGAACCTTTCGGTATTAATCGAAGTACTTCAAATGTCTGACCCGAACTTCGGCAGCTAGACCTCAATTTTTTAGATACGTGATCCGAAAACTTCAGAGATCGATATGATCTAAACTTCGGGTCCACGCACGAAGTTTTTTTTTCCGTGTACGTCTAATTTCAGACCTCGACAATAAGATCTAATGAGGTTTCTTATACTTGTAGAATTCAACTTTGACTCTCAGTGGCAAGACGTGAATGATAGAATTTCAATACATCCATATTCGAAGCTATGGTGAAGAATCGATTATTATGGTGCTCGTTTCGAACACCCTGTTTATCGATCCTTTTCCATACGTTTAAACGGCGATCAATCGATGTATCGCAAAGCACGCCACGCCCCTGTTTGCTCTGTGTAACATCGGAGCTGAAACAAAAAAGGAAATTATTGTTCCTTCAGTTCCATTTAAGAACTTCGCAAGAAGTCATTTGACTCGGCATGCTAAATTGAGTAAAATGTTTTAGAGCTTCTCAAGTAAGATCGTGATCAGGATCAAAATCTTTTTTTCACCTGATAGCTGTTGACTTTAGGAGAGAGGATCCAGAAATCCGCGTCCATGACGGGCATCGTCTTGTTGAACTTCCGAATAACCATCCGGTAAGGAAACTCCGGCCGATTCCTGATAACCTCCACAGCCTCGTGGACCACATGGTACTTTTTCACCTATCAGACCGATTAAATTAAATAACATCTTAGCGTCACAGAGCGCACAGAAACGCTATAAATGCTTTTATAATAAGAGCGACTTATTAGTAGTAGTAAGAAATTGAAGGTATATTTAGTATTTAATCGGTAACAAAATATTTTATGACATGTTCTGTAACTATTTAGTAAGAAACTAAAAGCACGTCGCGTCGCGATGATACATGTTTAACACGAATTCTATTTTATCATTGAGTTTAAGTTTCACGATTTTTTTTTCAAGAATTCAAATAATAATCAATGAAGGGCAGGATTCTCAGACTCCCCCCCCTCCATTTTCATCGGTTTCTGGACAAAGTGTGGTTTGAAAAAATTTTCACCCCCAAAATTATGTAATATTCAAATGTGGATCATTACGTAACGCCATCCCCTTTCTGATTTGACACACCGTAATAAATTCACAAAATCTCAAACTCTTTTTAGCCGTGTTACTTAATACTTAAATGCTCCCTAAATAAGAATGCTCAAAACCTGAAGACGAAGCAAACTAAACACAACCAACTGCGCAACCTTAATTTTTCTGACGAAGATGCCTGGCCTCACATTACCATTCCCCTTGTGAGAGTTAAGTTTAGATCACATGGCACAAAAGGTTACTGAGTTTGATGTATCAGTATGAGTTTGGTTATATCAACGATGGACTGTAAGGTACAGTATGGGAGGGCATTTTTTTAAATAAGAAACTATTTTGTCTTTAGCTAAGTTATCTTTTAAAACTTACTATTTGTCTTTTACAATTATAAAAAATTAAGAAAACAAAAGTTAGTTAAAAAATATCTTATTGCTGAAGATACTGTAAGGTAAGTGAAGTATGCACCGACTTTATCTTCACTCAGCGGTATCGATGTGTCATACATAAAATAGACTTATGGTAGAGGACGCTATACTTTTTTCAGCGCATTATGGCTTTCCTACAAAACACATAGATGTTTGTTTTCGAGTAGTAAAAGTCGAATATCGTACGGTTTGAAAAACTTACTGTCTTACTCGTACTTGTCGAGGCAGCTAGGGTAAAGCACACGAGAGAGATAAAAACGGCGCAATGCAGCATGGCCGACAGGTCTTGTGGATTAAAATAAGGTATAAACATCGAACTCATCATTGTGACATGCGATGGATAGAGACTCAACTCATAATCGACCTATAAAATTGCATTGCTAGTTCATACTTTAAGCTCCACTGATCTGATGCAAAACCGCATGTGGGTCAGTACAAATTTCCTCATTATTTCACCGCATGTCGGCAGCTTCGGCCAGCTCTTTGATGCTCATTATCGGATAACTGGGATGCAATGGGATGAGCGCATACGCGTAAAACAGTGATTGCTTCTAATTTCCGGTGAATCGCATTGCAGATTGCAGTTTATCAGTGGCCATGCATTGGATATTAAATCACTATTAAACCCGACAACTTACTCAATAAATGTGTTTGTCGCGGGAAGGTGCGGTTTACACTGGGGGCGCGATACGATGATGTCTGGACCTAAGGTTTTTCTAGCTCGCGCTGACACTAGCTCAACCTCTTCTCGGCCGATGCCGATCTCCTTTAAACACTTGACCGCACGACAGCAATGGATCTCAATTCGGCACCCTTCCTTCTGGCCCACTGGAGCTCCGAAAAAATTTGATGGGATTTTTAAGATGTGCTTCAATTTTAACTTTCTTCGTGAACTTACA
The DNA here is from genome assembly GCF_001854935.1 of Bemisia tabaci. Lineage (NCBI taxonomy): Eukaryota > Metazoa > Arthropoda > Insecta > Hemiptera > Aleyrodidae > Bemisia > Bemisia tabaci. Next base: position 938,271 of record NW_017547189.1, on the reverse strand, counting down.
TTCTGCCAAAAAAACACCTTAATAATCGATTCTTCACCGTAGCTTGGAATGGAGGAATATCGATAATCAATCATTCACGTTTCGCAATCGGTTACTTTCCATTTCGGCATAGAGGTTTTTTTTTTTTTTTTTTTTTTTTTTTTTTTTTTTTTTTTTTTTTTTNTTTTTTTTTTTTTTTTTTTTTTTTTTTTAAATGAAGAATGGAGATGTTGTATGTGTAAGGAATTTGCGATTTGACTATCGATTCATGTTTTAAAGTTTGCGAGAAACACGATGGTGCCACTGGTTTTCTCTGAAATCAACTCCCAAGCTCAAAAAAAGCTCTCAAGTCGAGGCCAAAATGGAGGGGACATCCCACGCTATCCTGAAAGCTCACGTCTGCATCAAGACAAACTCTCCATGCAAAGATAGGGAGCAAATACATGAGCAGGGTTGACGTTTTTTTAGTTTTAGAGTCCCCAAATAAAGTGGCAGCCCTGTCAATGTATTTGCTCCCTATCTTTGCATGGAGAGTTTGTCTTGATGTAGAGGTGGACTCTCAGGATAGCATGGGATATCCCCTCCATTTTGGTCTCAACTTGAGAGCTTTTTTTGAGCTTGGGAGTTGATTTCAGAGAAAACCAATGGCTTCGTTGTGTTCCTCGCGAACTTTAACTTAAGAATGAACAGGCAAATCGCAAATTCCTCACACATGAAACAACTCTATTACATAGCGGTAGGAAGAAAAACGTGTTACGGTGGTAATTTTACGGTATTACAATGGGAATAATCGCGGTGATCAGGAAACAGAGCCTGCGTCAGCAAATGAGTGTCTCAGCCGGGTGTCATCTGCACTTCCTGGTCCACAAGAAGCAGCGGGGCACTAATGGGTTCTTTTCAGATTACTTTTGTGAAGTTTGATAACACCCGAACAGGATGCCGAGCGTTAATTTCCTCAATCCAGAAACTTTTCTGGCAACACTCGACAATACCCTGAATGAGCCCCCTGCCTTTCTTCATAGGTGAAACAATATCGAGGAAGGGTGGTTCAGTAAGGCCAGATTTCTTTGGTTTTTATGGTTGATCTTTACTCCCGCAGGGATGGGAAAACAATTTTATATCGGCTTAAAGAATTCTATTGAATTTTAAAATTGTCATTTTCACTAGCACGTTGTCACCAAATTGACACGTGTGCATTCAGTTAACATACCAATTTCTACCGATTAAGTTTCCACAAAATTTCCGGTTATGTTTGTTCCGGAAACTTTTGCCATTATTTTTTCCAAATATTTCTTAATTTGCTCATAGTGATCAAGCCCTATAAAATTAACTTACACCATAAAATGACAAACGATCAATTTCTGGAGGGAAATTAAAATTACCGATGCTTAAAATGCTTCCATCTGTCTGAGCTGAACCCAACTGAGACCATGGATTTCACTCCGTTCTCTCTTATGTGCCTGTTACCACCATGTTTTTATGGAGGATAAAGAATTTATTCAAATTGAAGGAAAAATCATTAGTTCTCTGATCTTGTTCCGTGATTTTTGAATTTTATGATTTTCTAACTAGAGTACCTTTATAGGGAGAGTGTGGACAACTCGACTTATGTAGCTCTATATAAGGGCCCAAAAGGACGGCAACGTGTAAAACGAGAATCATTAGAAAATTGCCGCTGCCAACCTATGCATTTGAAACATTAATCAATATGGCCGACAGCCAGAGACAAGGGACCCTCCACTAGTATCTTGGCAATGGTGGAAGCTTTTACTTTCGGGACTTCAGCATTCTACTGTTGAACTACCTACATGGTTGATGTTTAGCAACGTGTTGGTAGTTTCGTTTTGAAAACAAGCCGAATTTTAGGAAACTTGTTTGGCTCATGACGTCACCCGAAGCTCTTCATCCACCTTGTAGGTACGTCAATAGCCGAGATAAGAGTGATGACTGTTGCTCCCTTATAATTGTCCACAGGGAATTGTTGAATCCCCGAAAGTAAAAGCTTCCACCTGTCGCCAAGAGGCCAGTGGAGGGTCTCTTGTCTCTGCCGACAGCGGATTGTAAACAAGCGTATTTGAGGATTAAGGCTTTGAAACTGAGAAAATGTATGCGATTTCAAATTTTTATAAGTGCTTTTATAATTTTTGATCAGTGTGCCTGCCACGGGTAGTAAGATTTGTGAAAATTAGTACTACTGGATAGTTCGAGTTCATAGGTTGGCTGCCCTTTTGACCTGATCAAACCTATCCTTCAAATTATCAAGTTGTCCATATTCTCCCTATAAATGTGCTCTATTTTTTAAAAAAGAAATCCATATCTCTTCTCCAGACAATTGAATGACTTGTTAAATGAGAAAGAGAGGGGAAAAAATTGATTAAAATTTTTTTTTGGTCAAAGAGGTGTCAAGTAAAAACTCGAGGTTTCATAACTAATATAGAGTTCACAATTACAGTCGACTTGTAAAATTTAAGAATTCAGATCAGCTTAGAGTATAAGAATTTTATTTTTTTTTTTTCAGATTTTAACACATCTTGGATATTTTTTCAAGTATCGTTATTTTGACTTCAGGCGCCTCAAAAATGATGAAATCTCAATTATTTATTTATTTATTTATTTTCTTTTCCTTTTGACGATAACGATTCTTCCTCTACCCCCGAAGGGAACGATAAAATAGAAAAAAAGAAGGCAAAATGGCGTATTATGAATGTTTAAACGGCCTCCAACTGACAATGAGTTTCTCTCCAGAAAATGTGTGTGAAAACGAGCTCATGTTCTTTACCTAGAATGTAGGTTGATTTCAATGCCCAATTTTGTCCACTTTTATAATGGTTTTTGACTTGGTACCTGTTATAACTCCTGCGCTTCCAAGAAACTTCTATGGTAAGGGAGCGCCGTTGAAGGGTCAATCGGTCCAGATGGTATCTGCCCGGATGCCGCAGGACAGATGTGAGGCGCTGAGCGGCAAAAACAGGCGTTTTATGATGATGGATGATAGAATTTTGCCCACTCAGCCGATGATTTATCAATTAATTTTCGAGTCATGGGGAAGGTGATTTGTGTCGAGTCAATTAGCCGCCCTCTCACCACAACCCTAGCCCCGTTCCTAAACGAGGAAAACTCTTCAAAGGGGTTGTTGCACGGTGCGTGGCAGCTTCTTACTACGCACCGAATCTGAAAAGATGATTTGTGGTCTGGTAATGCTTTAGACATTTTTTCAGTTTCACCGTGATAGGAAATTTTTCATCAAAATAAAGTTTTGTGAGTCCCAGGCCCCTTTAAAATAAGTTTGGTAATATATGCCGAAAGTTCGGTCACCCCAACCGAAAGTTCAGTTTGAAAAACCAAAAGTTCAGTTCGACGAACCGTAAGTTCAGTTTGACAAACAGAAAGTTCAGTTTGACAAATCAGTTTGTTAAACAGAAAAGTTCAGTTCGACAAACCGAATATTCGGAACAATATGGAACACCGGACGTTCCATTCACATGACCGAATGTTTTTCCTAGTGTAGTTACGTCCTTTTGTCGGCAGGGTGACGAAACGATGCGACATTCACACGGCAAGTGGAACTGGTGCAGTGGACGGTGAGTCCGTGTTTTTTGCATAATTAATATGAGTGCGGATCCTAGTCAACGGTTTTTTGTCCCGACACCAATCTTCAAAACAAGTATCCGAGCCGATAGTGTTTTCACACGAGGAGTATTTGCGGTTCATAATTTACACCTTGTTGAAAACAAATTATTCGATCAAAGTTTGCTGTTGGTTTGCCAGTTACGCGATTACGATTAGTTCCTTTGATTCTGATATCGTTTTTTAAAAACCTCATAGTTTCAGATGTGGCATGTAAGAAAATCGACGAAACAATGGCAAGACTAGTTTTCCAATGAAATAATTAAGTATGACAAGAAGTCTGAAACGTTGCAAAAGGGAGTTATGTGGTTTCGCACTTTGGCCATCGATATAATCTAGTATAATCAAACCACGATTTTATGACTAGCGCAACTGACAAAGTATCCTCACCTCCTTTTGGTTTCGGGAACTGTTTGGTTTTCCGGATTTGCAATCGCTTCATTTTGCTTGAAACCTCTGAAGTATATGTTTTGCTGTGTTTAAGTAGATCTTGTTGAAATCCCTTATCTCGACTGAAATCTTCAGTAAATTAAAGTAAATAGAGTCGAGCAAAAGAGACATATCTGAAGTTTCGATACAGAAGGAGAGAATTAAAACATGGGTAAACAAGGCTAAGACATTGAAAACACTAAAAGGCAAAAAGTTTCGAGCTGTTACCAGCTCATTTTCAGCTGAAAAAAAAATCAAATAAAAATTGAGTTGTTGTTTCATTGTGTTTTTTTTTTGTGTGTTTTTTTTTGTGTGTGTTTTTTGCAGCTGAAAATGAACAGCCCGAAACGTCCTATCTTTTAGTGTTTTTAATGTTTTAGCCTTGTTTACCCATGTTTTAATTCTCTCCCTCTATATTCGTATATTCGGGCTATGTTTTTGTGCTTTATCTGAAGTTTGGTATGGACCAGCGATCACCTTTAAGTGCATCATTACCGTGTGATGTCAAAGCATAGAAATAGCTCTACCGTATAACGCTGTTTAGAAGACCGAGCTGCGAAGCCTTCAGTTCCGATGAAAAATGGGAGAATAAAACAGAGGGACGTTTATAGAAGACACACAGGAAAGATAAAGAATGATGTAAAATTTGCGCCCTCTAAACCGACACATCCAAGGCAGGAAGCGTTAGATACCGGGGAATGAAGTTGGAGGAGAGAACTTGTGGGAACCGGGGGTAGTGGCGAAGGGAGGGGGCAAGGGGAGGGAGGAGGTGATGTCAAAAACCGAGGTAAGGACGAAAGGAATATGATTCCGAGCATGTCTTCGCACAATATTAAAGTTACATTAATCCCGAGTATATTCCGAAAGCTCTAAAGCGGTGACGGAAGTTGAAAAAAAGCGGAAACGAAGAAACCCCAAAAGTTGCGCGAAAGAAAAGTTATTTCGGAAACTTATCTAAATAAAAACACCGAATGAAACCGCGAGTAACAAAGAAGACGCTCAGGTCGGTGTTGCAAAGTTTATCCGGATTATTTTGCTCTTAAACTAAAATTCAAGAGTCATTCAAGAAAAATATGCTTGATTGGGTTCCTCCTGGGAGGAGACTAAGGGGACGCGGGCGTCTGGTGAAAGATTGGCGACAGGGGGTTATGGATGAGATGAGGGAGTGCCAAATTCCTGATGACCTGTGGGAGCAGGACCGAGTTTTGTGGCGGTTATTAGGCGTCACAGAGCGTCAGAGAGCGCCGTGAGAGCAATTCTTATGTATGGTTGGTTGGTAGATAGTATGTATGTATGTATGTAACCTAACCTAACCTGACTAAAATTCAATCAAATTTAAAAATCGATTTTAGAGATACTTTTTCAAAGGAACGATCATAGAAATTCTAAGTGAGATTTTGGAAGGTCTTACTAAACCGTAAATTTAACGACTTGCTATCATAGATCGTTTTCGTTTTTAATAGTTTAAAAAGTATATTTTTATTTTGAATCTGGTAGACTTTGATTGTATAAGCATCATGGTGATAAAATTTTGCTGGTTTCACACTGTCGTTCTAGGAGGAAATCAAAGCCAGAAATAACCAAAAACTATAGAATCAGAGTTAGTATAAACTATAATGGGTTTCAGGGCAAGACAGAGGAAAGAATTGTTCAGTTCAGGCAAAAGAATGTGCTTTGCTTGAAGCCCTTTGAGAGACTGGTACAGGTAACGCTCTTCAACTTATTTGTCAGCCAAACTCAATTAGATTTGGGGAGTAAGACTGTAACTATTCAGTTACTTGCAGTAGTCATGCAGGTCTTAATTTTAGTGATTTTTCGATGCCAATACAACATAATCTGTCTACATGCCGATATCCTTCATCCAATATTAGTGGAGTTATTTTTCCTAAACTTTGATGATATATTTTCAGCAACAATGTGTATAGTATATCTCTAACCCCTAATTCACTTGGACTCACACATTCTACATACGCTCATCCCAGAGCAGAAATGCCTACAATTGCACTGGTTACTTTGAGTGAGCGATCCATTGCAAAATCTCCTAAGTATCATATTTTAGCAGCCTCTTTTTCGGTCAAATTCGGGGATGATTACCAACTTTACACCTGAAATCGTTGTTGAAGAAGGAGTTGGGGGGNGGGGGGGGGGGGGGAGGCGAGGGACAAATGACAGCGGAAATTTTTAAACGTCGTATGGCGCTTGTGATACTTTGGCCGCGGAAGGTGACGATATCTAGTTTAATAATGGACGTAGACAGTTGCTATTTGAACGGATCTCATTATTTTTAGCTGATCTACAAGAATTAAGCATCAATACAAGATTCTGTGACCAGCGCAACTGACCCATTCTTGCTTTGCCTATTGGTTCATTTCAATGGACGCACGATTTCATAAAGGTTCTTGATGCACTGTTCCGAGGCGCGAGTGTATACGAAAGCTTCATATTTTTCCGCGGATGGAATTTCTGTTTCAGGCGGCAACCACAACGGTGGCGGAAGTTGAGATTGAGTGATGATAAAAGTTTGATGTGCTTAATCCGGTCCCGGCGCAATAACAATCGCCGAGTCGCTGAGCTCATGCAAAACTTGCCGCTTCGATTTCATCACCTGCCAGATTTTTTTAACGAGACCCCCGACAAGCCAGCGGCGAGACGCGAATGATCGATTCTCGATATTTTCCCATTTGAAGATATGACAAAGAATCGATTCTTAAAGTGTTCGCTGCGAACACCCTGTTCATCGATCTTTTTCCACATATTCGAATGGCAGATCAATCGATATATCGCAAAGCACGCCACGCCACTGTGACAAGCCATCTCGCTATGAATCACGGTGACAATCAGCGTTATACATAATGCTCCCGAGGAGAGTTGGGTTGGAAGTGCATAATACTTTGAAATTCTTATTCTTTCGTCCTTCCGGCAATCATTATCTCGCTGTATGGCTCCGCGAACAATGCGATGACGGTGCTTATTTCGCCGACGGAGTTTCCATCGCCGAAACTTCCCTTCTGGATTTTTCAACCGCGCGGTGGATGAACATTTTTTTTTCTCCTCTGCACTGCAGGTCAACCACTTCGACCAATACTTGCTACCAGAGGGAAAAATTAGAAAATAAATACGACGCAGGTACGAGGCATGTCGACGGTGTAAGTCCGCAACCACGCGACGTCGCAGACTTCCTGCATGCTTTATCTTTTAAACGGAAAACTACTCAACGGCAATTCTACAAACCTATCGTGATTTTTCTTCCCTGTGCGAAGAAAATTCTGCAAAAACTTCAGGGCATGATGTCACTTTGTCCTCCTTTAAAAAAATAATATAGAGGCGGAGATTTTCAAACACCGCAAGTGGCTGTGGGTTTACGTCGTTAATATCATCACTGGAAAAGGGTCGCTCAACGTTCTTGCTTGAAACAATGATACTTTAAAATAATTTTACTCGGACGACCCCTTAAGCGAAGAGTACAAAGCTGATGATCTCTTCCCAAGGATGATTAAATATTTCATTGCTTTTTTTAATAATTAGAAACTACCATTTTAGGGATATCTATAAAACCTCCACACTGTTTTTAAAAATGAGCCAGAAATGGTAGCTCCTCATTGCAAAATGTAGTGCATTTACACTGAAAAAAAAATTGGTAGAATTTACCATTCCTTCACGCTGTATTTCACACAGCGTCAATGGGCCTGTTGCATGCAAGAGATACAGCCGCGCGAATAGACTTTTGAGAGGTTAAATGACACGAAAATTACGATGGTCACATTAAAAAAGTCTGAAATACACTCCTTACTGCGCAATTTGCGTTGTCAGGAACGCGCTTTTTCAAATTTCCCGCGTCTGGGGGCAGTTTTCTAATCACCGGAAACGAGCAAACGGCGGGCTCGGTGATTTACGGAAGATGCCGAGTCGTTGTTGTTGTTGTTGTTATTTTTTTCCTTCAGTTTGTTTACAAACCCAACGTGATCTCTTATAGTGGTCCATATACGCTTTATGCGGTAACCAAATCGATCAACTTTTAAATATCCAGCGCAATCCTTCTACATTTCATTTCACGATATCACGAGCTCCGATTTTTAGGTTATGTTGTCAGTTTTAGTTGACCGGAAATAGCCGCGAGTTGCCGTTAATTGTTTCCGTTCGAAAACTGCCCCCAGACGCGGGAAATTTGAAAAAGCGCGTTCCTCACAACGCAAAATGCGCGGTAAGGAGTGTATTTCAGACTTTTTTAATGTGACCATCGTAATTTTCGTGTCATTTAACCTCTGAAAAGTCTATTCGCACGGCTGTATCTCTTGCATGCAACAGGCCCATTCAGAGTCAATTCTGCCAGAAGAAAGTCGATTACTATAAACTGGTACAGGTAACCATTCTTCCAGCAGAATTTACTTGAAGATTGGCAGAATTTACCATTCCTTTTGCAACCATCGGCACTCTTCTCTGTCGTTTTTAGTTCCCTCGAGTCTCGAGTGTAGTGAATTTCACTATTGGCTGAAGTCATTCACTCCGGCTCCTGGTCGTTTGCACTATTCTGCCGTGCTAAGGATTAACATCGCATGAACATTCAAGAATTGTCAAATCTCCCTCGATATAATGTTTATTTTTGAGAAAAATTATGAATATTTTTCCTTTGGATTTTCAGAATCTTTAGGTGAAATTGCGAACAAAATTATCCGAAAAATTAATAGAAAAATATCTATAAGCTCACAAGGAAATTCGTGTTTTATCAAAGAAGATTTGGCAACGCGTGAAGGTTCATACGGCGTTTTTCCTTAGTACGGCAGTATTGCCTTTTTAACTGCGAATTCAAATCCGACTAAACGGCATCTGCCTGTCAGTGCGGTACCACACCGCCAGGTATTCTCATGCGATCAAGATTGAATCGATAAGTCGATTGTGGCTTTCTTTGGAAACGGGCAAATAATCGAAATCCTGTCAATTAATCGGGCGCCCCTAATGGAGCTTTCGATGGCGCAACTGATGCCTCCCCGCGAGGAAGATCCGATCACGATACCGCCCGTTCCGACGTCGAGTGACATTTAGCCTAATCATGTTTGACGGCGACTCTCACATTTTCCAGCCGAGCTTGCCAAGTTTCGCCATAAAACTCGGCCATTTTGGTCATGTTAAATGCTGAGGTTGAGGAATTTTAGAGGGATCGTTAGATGTGACATCATACCGCCCGCTCACATTTCCCGAGAACTCATCACGGGGCGTGAGCACATTAGCGCTACCGCGTGAGAAAAGCCGAAGATAGTGTAAAAGCAGGTGCGAGCTGAGGCTGTAAATATTAACGAACTTCACTGTCACATGTTGCACATGGAGAGGAAAAAGTTAACGTTTCTTTCATCCCACTCTCACAAAACGCGCCGGGAATTTGAGGTTTCAGTGCATGCGTGATTTCATGAATATATAACACGGAGAAAAATCTAAATGGCTTTATACACCATTTAGTGGTTCATATGGAACATCACCAATAGTCGTAAATGAACTAATGATTCTCGGTCTCTGAACCATACTAAGGTATCTCATACCATCACTAAGGTACATGTGCTGTTATTATATGTTGCCTTTACTACTACTAGTGGTGTTCCGTATGAACCACTAATCGGTTTATAGGCCATAGGTTTTTCTCAGTGAAAGCCTTATTTCACATAACGTATGATTTTAATACTAGCAATTATCCATTTTCTCCCAAAATTGAAACAAAGGCAAATCCAGACACTTCGAACAGTGTTGCGGGGGCGTAAGAGAGTCCGGGGGGCTCTCTCAGAATATTTTAAAAATTTGGAAGCATCAAATTGCAGCTTAAGTCAATTTTCATGGCACAGTTGGATCGCTCTTTTGCCGAACGGGAGGCTAGAAACGCAACGTTTATTCATAGACTCCAACGGCGCACAGTGGATCGAGTCAATTAGAGAGGTCGGACATGAAATTTTTGACTAAAACTGCAAATTTTGATGTTCATTTCGTCACATTTTAAAATTCAAGTAGTGCCTCTAGAAGTAAATTTCACGAGGAAACCATTTGAACCACTTTTAGAACCTCAAATTTTGTGTAAACGGAGTTATAAGCGTTTAAAGTTTCCAAATTTTTCCCGACCTCTCCTATTGACTCGATCCACTGTGCGGCGGTCCACTTGGTCTAGTACATAACGACTCTTATGTACCCTATGATGTAGTAATAATGAAATATTTGAGGTTTTGTCATAGCATTGAGTTTTGAGCACTAAATTGTTATATCCTCCTAACTCAAGGCACCCACGGCACCTCTCCAGAACATTCGCTTACCTCTCAAGTAATTCCACACAGTTATTGTCCTTTAATAATGGTCGTTTCGGCAGGACGCAGCCCCCTAGGTTATTAAGTGAATTACTTTTTAGCGGAGACAATTGCAAGGCCCAGCGTGAAGCCGGTAAAATAAAGAACCCCGCGGCCAACTCTGAGTAAGAACGCCGTATGAACATTCGATTGCAGCCGAATTTCTCCCAATAAAACGTTTAATTTTAAAAAATAATTATCAAGCATTTCAATTAATGTTTCCACAAAATTCCATATAAAATTACGCGGAAAATTTTCAGAGGAATGCAAACGAGGACATTCACAAGCCCTCTGGATCATTCTTATTTTATAAAAGGAAATTTTGGCACTATTCGATTGCTCTTACGACGTTGTACGTCTAGACGGGGGAGTTCTACTTTGCCAGGCAAGAACCACGCAACAGCAATCGGGATTGCTATGCAAATACGCGGTTATGGGTCAGGAAATTCGGGGCTTGATTTGCGATCAATTATTTTGAATAGACCGGGGCCGAGGCGGCCAGGGCCGGGCGCCTGGGAAAAATGGCACATTAGCGCCGAACTAACAGCTTCACTTTGTCTCCATTACGGGATAAATCGGAGCCATGGCGAATCGGGGGGCCTCGCGGGGGACGCGGGGGTGACGGGGGGACGGGGGGGAGCGGGCCGCGGTGCGACGGGAGAGAAAGAAAACTCTCGTGAAAAATGAAGGAGACCCGCGCTCAATTTAGCACTGTTTCGCTGCGACGCGCCGAATCTCATAAAAATCGGCCCCGCTCCGACACGAATTTGTCCCGTTAACGACGACACTGATTTCATTTCTGCTTTTTATTGTCGGAGCCCTCCCCTCTCCCACCGCGCTTTCGCTCCTTCTTCCGCCTTGTTTTTATTTTTCTTCTTCTTCTTCTTTTTCCGTTTTTCCCCCATCGAGAATTTTGTTTTGGGGATCGGACAGGGCAAGATGGATTAAGACCCTCAAAACGACCACTCTGCCGTCTACAGCACAAACGTTGTGAATCCATTGAAAATATTGCATTAATCTTTCCCACTTTAATTTTCCATCACTAGGAAATCTGATCTTATACTGAAAAAAAAAAGATTGGTAGAATTTACCATTCCTTCACGCTGTGTGAAATACAACACCGATCCAATCGGTTGCATTGGGCATATATGTATTTTCCGAACAACAGAGATCCCACAATTAACCCAACTTTCAGCTCTGGGGGAGTTGTAAGGTTGGTAAACGCACGTTTTAGATATGCGCCTACGAATTACACGATAAGTTTACACGATACAATTACACTACATCACAAGATAAGAATCAGACATCAAATTGAAAATAAAAGAAACAAGCAGGTGCCAAATTTTTGAGAAACGTAATTGAGCTTAGTTTTTTAACTTTTCTCCCAGATCGGAGCGACACGTCATTGACAGCACAGAGCGAAGAAAATGCGAATTCACTCCTCACGCCACATGTATCGCGCCATCGCGCCTTCAATTTTGTAGACGCAACACGGACATCCATCAAGCACGAATAGTTGTATCTCTGCGCCGTCATCGACGCGCGCCCTTTCCCTTGCTCTATTTCTATGTTGTGTTTGTTTCGTTGGTCTTATTTAATGTGATACTTTAAGAGCTACGTGAGCAACCTAACGGAAGATTGAAGAGACGTAATCAGGCTTGTTTTTTTAACTTTTTTCCCAAATCTGAGCGACATCTCATTGGCGACACGGAGCGGTGTATTGCGAGTTCACTCCTCACGCCATCTCCATCACGCCTTCAATTTTGCGAATGCAATGCGGACATCCATCAAGCACGAATAATTGTATCTCCGCGCCGTCATCAACGCGTGTTCTTTCTTTTCCTCTATTTCCATGTTGTATATGCCCCGTTTTTTTTATTTGTAGTGGTACTTCAAGGGTTACCTGAGCAACCTAGCCGAGGATCAAAGGGACGTAATCAAGGCCTCGTTTTTTCAAACTTTTCTCCTGAATCCGAGCGACACTTCACTTCGACATAGAGCGAGGTCCAATTTGGGTGACATTGGCCCCAATTCCTCTGGGAGAGTTACATATCGATGGTGAAACTACCGAACCACGTATCTCATTTGCGGTTTTTAAAAATCTCTACTCCCATTTTATTTTTGTAAGAAAAAACGAACCAATGTTCAATACTTGAAGTTTTCACAGATTTTTCGTCCCTTAAAGAAGAAAAATTACGGAAGTTTTCAAGAACGACGTTGATTAGTTTTCCAACCAAAAATTCAAGTATAACAGGAAGTTTGCGACATCGCAAACCGAGAAACGTGGTCTGGTTGTTTCATTGTTGATATGGAAAATTAGGAAGAGATGGTAAGAAAGTGCCAGTATGTTATGAAAAAGTCTAAAATGTAATAAAAATATTTCTTACCTTCCAAAACATAGAAGGAATATAGGTAATACTTCAAAAACTATCAAAACCGGCGTATTTAAGCACGGGTCAATTTGACCCGACTCAAGATTTTGCGTGTAAAAGAAGTCTTGGGCATCTAAGGGTTAAGCACAAACGAAGCATAACGCGTAAACGGCAAACGCGACGGGAGAGAGAATAATTAATTACACACCAGAGTCGTTATTTTCGTGGCAGCACATAAAAAAAAGTAAAAACAATTAGGAAGTCATTATGGTTATGGGGTTAGAAGTATGGGGGTGTATCAGGAGGACTTGAGGCATGACGGGAGGAGGTCACGGGTGCTTGTGAATTCGACGCATGCTAAAACTTAAACGAGTTGAAAATCCGTGAAAACTCAGTGGAAAGCGACAGAAGAAGACTCTACTTTCTTCCGAGAAGAAAAAAACTTGTAAAAACAGCACCACCATACAGGGAATCAAAAAGTTGCGACCGTCTGGAAATTAATGAGAGCTTCTAACATGGTAGTATCCTTACGGATGAAATCTTACACGTGGTCTCCTAAAATTAACTGACATTACCCCTACAGTTCGACTTCCTGAGTCAAAATGAGGATTTTTGTGTTTGATAAATTATTTTCCAAGGAAAGTCGCAGGAAATTAGCAATCGCCGAATATTTGCAAGCCACAGGAGTTAAGCTGAATCTCATCCGTATTGGCAAACTTTTCCAAGACACTGATGTTAGACCCATCCGGAACTTCTTTCCAATTATCCTTGGTGTACCGTGGCCTTACACAATTAGTCAAAATTCCTTCCACATTCAAACGTTCTTGCCCGAAGCGCTAACTTTTACGCTCATTTACCCTGCCGTGCCTCTTTGAAGTGCTCATCGCACACATAAGTAAATCAGACGGAAAGCGCGTTCCACCACTTGTCTGGCGCTGACACGAAGAGAGGCTTGTAAGCGAGGGGGCTCGCCTCCCTTTTCAGCACATTTTTCTCGCATTTTTTTACGTCGGCTGGTAAAACGCAAGGCAGCAGGTGCAACGTTATGATGATTCACCCCTCATTAATCCAATTTGAGCCCGGATTTCCACTTTTACAAATCATTACGATGCGCCTCCCAGTAACAAGCTCGTTGAGATGTCTTCTCCCATCCTTTCAACGTCTTCTCTTATTTTTTATTTGCATTCCACCCTTTTTTACAAGAGTAAACTTGCAGTCGGATTGCCGGCAGCTTTTTTTGAACTTCCTGAAAACAAGATTTATTGGACAGCGTTTATCAAAACAGAGTTCAATGGAAGGCCACAATATTCTGAAATCCTCCATTTGTGTAGGACAATCAGCAACAGACATTTCGTCTTCAAAGAAGTCTAGAAAACAACAAAACATTCTCTTTGAAAACGATTCAATTGTGACTCAAATTTTTCTAAGAACAATTAATATTTTTTCAACTTTGGATGAGGGGTATTGATTATGAAAATTTGCGAAAAGTGAGAGTTTCTTGTTATCGCTGCGTATGTGATGTAAATAAAAAATTACATTGTGACAAATTTATCAATAAAAATCCTTATTAAAAATCCTTGCGCGAGCTTTTTACTTAAAATGTGTGATATTTATTTCAAGATAAAGTACTAAACAACCTCCTTGCGAAAACTATTGTATGACCTTGCAAAATTCATAGATTGTTTAGATTTCACATAGAGTAAAAAAACTACCAAAAAAATGAATAAAATAGTCGTAGAATTTGAAAATTAAAACTAGGGCCTATCATCGTGAACATAACGTTCTTAGTAGTAAACAAGTTGAAAATAAAAAACGGATTTTACACGATTTTTTATATCAAAGAGGTAGATTACAATACATGGGGATCAGATAGGAGCAAAATAGGCAGAGTATGTCCAGTTTATTCTTTGTCGGACTGAATGAAAATGGCAAAACTACTGCACACAACTATTCGTGCTCTCAAGCCGATCAAATTGCCTTCACGCTCATTGAAGGCGATCTCGATAGAATGAGAGACAAAAATTTAGGAGAGAAAGCGACGCATGCTCCTTCCGGGTCTAATCGAAAGTGATAACACCAACAACATACAATGAATTTGTACTGATTTTTACATCTTTAAATTGCTTTTTAAATTTTGTTATGGGGGGGGGGGTTAACTTTTAGTTTTAGTTTCCAGTTCAGAATGGGCATATTATCGGACCGGAATGCCTTGGCTGGTTTCATCATAATTAAGTATTGTCATATTGATTTTTTTAGCGATTTCGTTCTTGATTTTACTCAATGATTACTTGCATGGCCAAACTGCCTTCCGCTGAACTAATACTATCATCCACCAAACTTTTATTAATTCCTCGTAGCTGAAAGAGGCCTCAAAAATAAAGGAAAAACAACGAATATAGATCTGCGTGGTACGACGGTTGAAGGTAGGAAGAATAACATTTCCGCGTATTTTTTCAGAGTTCGCGCTAACCCTTCCGCAAGCAGCAAGAAAACGTCGCTCCTCCGCCATAAGAACGCAAAACAACTTTCACGAGAGCCTCGAACGGTATAGAGTCATACGGATAACACGGCTCATCTCATGAAACATATACGTAAGAGGAGTGGCGAAAAGAGCACGGAGCTGAAATCAGCGCCACTCGAAAGTGTTAAGGAAGCGAGCCCCATCACAGAGCTGGAACTGCCGCGGAAGGCAATTCGTTAAGTGTTGCGAGCAATGCGTGCTCGGCCGGGCTACCCCTCTCCAAGGTAAATAAAAAGGAAATCTGTTTTCCTTTTGCCCCCGCGCGGGTTGAGTTACGATTTTTATTCGGAGGGAGCGCGGATGCTTCAATTTACTCAAGGGCCGTAAAGCAAAAACGAAAGCAGCGCTCCGGCTAATACTGTGTGCCGAGTGTAAAACGCGCCTTCACATTTTGTCCCGATGATTCCGGCCAGGTCGGTAATATTATCATTTCAGATTAGCGGCGGGGTTGTCTTCTAGTGCAGTTAAGTATACTGCTTTGCTAGGGAAAAACCCCTTATGAACCTGCGCATGTTGCCAAATTTCCTCATTTGTGGATCTTTACTGAATTTTCTTTGTGCTGCCGATAAAATTCAGTGAAATTTTCAAACAGATTCAAACAACAATGGAGATGTTGCATATATGAGAAATTTGCGATTTGACTATTGATTCTTATGTCAAAGTTTGCGAGAAACACGATGGTGCCACTGGTTTCCTCTGAAATCAACTTCCAAGCTCAAAAAAAGCTCTCAAGTTGAGGCCAAAATGAAGGGGGCATCCCACGCTATCCTGAGAGTCCACGTCTACATCAAGACTTGCTTCCTATCTTTGCATGGAGAGTTTGTTTTGATGTAGAGGTAGACTCTCAGGATAGCGTGGGGTATCCCCTCCATTTTGGCCTCAACTTGGGAGCTTTTTTTGAGCTTGGGAGTTGATTTCAGAGAAAACCATTGGCATCATCGTGTTTCTCGCGAACTTATACAGAAGAATCAACAGTCAAATCGCAAATTCCCTACACGTGCAATATCTCCATTTCTCTGTAAAAAAAAATAAAATAGCGGCGGGAATTTTTTAACTTCGCATGGCGCTTGTGCTACTTTGGCCGGAAGGTGACAATGTCTTGGCTCTAAAGGCTTGGATCGAGCGGACTAGGTTTAAGTTACTTCAAGTCATTCAATGCTTGGAGGTCTGCCCTTCCTCTATTATAGCCTCGTCTGCGCTTTCAGGCTGTCAATGTCCTGCGTGTTCCAACCGTAAGCCTCGAGGCTCTGTAAGTCAACGCCAATGATTCTAGAGTGGTGAACCCACACACAGCGGCTGTCAGAACCAATAACTCGTATATTGTCCCCCCTCCGGCAATGCCTATCGGCACCTTCACTCCGAGTTACAGCCATGTTAAGCTGTGTCATAAAACACTCCTGAGATGGATTGAAAAAAATACTTTACATCGTTCAATGGAGCTCAGAATACATGGCGTCTTTAGGTTAAACCACCAACGCCTGGATTATTAAGACGTTATCGAAAGATCGTGATCAATATGTCATTGATAAGGTAGGGATATATCAACACCCCCGACAGCTGGACTGCATTTTGCAAAAAGGAACCAAGAGCATTCCAACATTGCTAGGATTGTGCAATTGACATTCTTTGCGATGCAATGACTGAGATCACGCAAAAAATTGAATTTACTAAGGTAATTTTCGTCATGAATTTATATAGTTCATTGGCAGTAAAAATGAATATTGTTTAAATGATCAGTTTATATTTGCAAGGTGAACCAAGTTGCACAATCTTAGCGACATTGGAATGTTCTTGGTTCCTTTTTACAAAACGCAATCCAGTTTATCCGCAGACTTCAATAGCGTGTTCTATTGTTAAAAATAAGAAACTTCCCTTCAAAAATTTTTCCCCCAAAACTACCTCCGCAGTCCACACGCATCTATGAACCCCTTGGATTTGTGAAAAAAAAATCAATTTTTCTTAATTGACCAAAATCAATGAAAAATGTTTCATTTCTTGATAATTTTTAGCGCTACATTTATGTATGCCGAATGTATGTAAAATACCGAAATCTTAGGCTGAAAGGGGACCTGAAGGAGCCCAAGGGCGGAAGGAATCATGTGTTTTACTGTAAAAGATCCGAGACACCTTGAAATCCCTGTTTCTCTTGAGACTTTAATAGTTTTGGAGCCATGGATAAATTCAGTGATAAAAATGTTGAATTTTGATGTGGAGACATGATTTGTAGTGCTTCATTTCTTCTCGTGTATGTTGGCCCATTTGAGATCCGGCCGATAAATTATGAAGGCTTTTTGTGTCATCAGAGCTGGCAACACTGTCAACGCGCATGGTTGATAATCATGTCTCGGAATATGGATTAATTAGATAAAAGACGGCGAGAGATATGATTGATGAGACGAGGGTAAGCGCGTTAACCCTTTTCAAGATTACTGCAAGGCGCTCGCCTCAGAAGTTCAGATGGACAGATCTAGTGTGGGAGGGGATACAAATAAGAAGCATGTGTAGGAGGTTGCGATTTTGAGGAGCAAAACGCAGGTAACAGACGCAAATAGAGTGAGATAATTGAGAGAATTTGAGATAGCGTGTTACACAGACAGAAATTTTAACACAAAAGATTGGTTAATACAGGAAGTAAAACCCAAATTAACCCTGAAGCTTCCGATTGACAATTTGAGAAAATGCCAGCTAGTTTTCTTGAAGTTTAATAGAAAACGAGTGGTAAATAGCAACGTCGCAATCAAAAGAATGCTTTTTCCCAGTCTCTCCATCGTTTTCTATGCTAAATTCTCCGAAAACTGTACCGAATCAACAAACAATTTTGTTGTTTTGTGTTTCACTTCCTACATTGACCAAGTGTAACATAAGAACACATTTATCGGTGTGGAAACTACGCAAATTGTGCAATAACGCGGAGAACTGTCATTCTCTCCTTACTTACGGGCACGTCTCTCTTTGATGGATAGCCCTCGCAGCACAAATGGCCCACAGGGTTTTCATGGACATTTAAAAAGTGAACGAGGAGCCTTTGGCCGGTACGCGGCCTAATTGATATCAAAGAAAAGTATCGACAATTTCGACGCGATATTTTCGTTCGTGCTATTTTCTTTCAATGTAACAAAAAAAAAAAACAATTAAATATCATCCGAGTTTCTGAATCGTAACAATGAGGATATATATTTTCCCTTTAATTATGGTAAAAACTGGAGCTGAAAGTCAACATGGTGACAGGCAGTCCTAGGTACACCATTCTTACAGTCTTGTAGGCACCAATAGGCGTTCCTCGCCAACTGACCGACTACACTGCGTTTAGCGCAATGCGAGAAGTATTCATGCGCTAATATGAGCTAATGTGTAAGGCGCTAATATGAGCTGTACGCCGACCGCGCTGTTTGGCGCAACGTGTGAAGTCTTCCTACAGTCTTGCAGGCGCTAATATACGGTTAACGCCGGCCGCACTGTGTTTGGCGCGATTAATCGAACTCACGTTAGAATTATCGTGGCATAATATAGCTTGAAAGGCCCATGTTGTGTTTCTACGCCTAGTGAATATTCCAACGTTGACTCGTTTCTCCCGATTAAATATTTTTCCGGGAAAAGTTAGGAAAGTTCTTTTTACCCACGACCATTATTCAGTCTTTTCACTTCATTTATCATCAGAAGGTTAGACATTGATGACTTCTCAACAAACGAACCTAGATTAGCGTTAACATACAAATGCATTTATTTTCCAACTGTTTCCTGTTTGACCAAACCTCTACTTTAAATTAACTTAATTTTAAGTTCGCTCATTCCTGTAGCAGATGTAAAAGTTTCTATTTGCGCGATCCTCATATATTTTTCTTAGACCTTTCGCGCAATTCTGGATTACCGAACAGGCGCATTACGGCAAAGTTGACCCCGAAAACATATAATGGATCGCTGAAAAGTTCATTTATTATTATTTCAATATACATATGTTCTCTTGGATTCTAGACTCTTTTCCTTAAATTCTTGATTTTTTCATCAGTTTCAGTTTCAATCATGACGATTACAGTGGACAACTTGTGTGTGAACTGATGAATGAACCAGTATCTTCAGGCTTTAGCAACAATTCCTATTAACATCCATCCCCAGTATAGATTTGATGGTGTTCCCGCCAAAGCGGATCCACCAGGTATTTGGAAACTCGGAAGTTTCCCCGGCAATACGCACGCGGGCAACACGCGTTACACCGCGACGTATTGTCTCTCTCCGCGGCGTTTGTTCCTAGCGAACTTCGCCCAACCGCCGCCTGAGGGCGCTCCGCGCACCACGCTTGATTGCGATCAGCTGA
>NW_017547189.1:894730-912364 GCF_001854935.1 Bemisia tabaci | reverse complement strand
TGTTCCCGCCAAAGCGGATCCACCAGGTATTTGGAAACTCGGAAGTTTCCCCGGCAATACGCACGCGGGCAACACGCGTTACACCGCGACGTATTGTCTCTCTCCGCGGCGTTTGTTCCTAGCGAACTTCGCCCAACCGCCGCCTGAGGGCGCTCCGCGCACCACGCTTGATTGCGATCAGCTGATCGTACCGGTCTCTCTAAGTAGGTCACTGTGCTTCTCTGCTTGTCTGTTTTGTCACGTCCTGCTTGTACGTCGAAGCTGCTTGGAGTTTAGCTGTTCCGCATCCTGAGGATTTCTTTATTAGCATTCTGATTCTTTCGCTTTCTTATTAGCACTTTCTTCCTTTATTAGCTGTACTGCACGGTAAGCCGCATTTTTCTTTTGTCACTACCGCCTCCTTTGCCACCGCATGTGGAGACCTCGGCCTTGGAGCCCACCGCTGTTCACCGCCGCATAGCACCGCCGCATGGCCTCATCTTCCCAAACGAAAAGGGTTTTGGGAAGATGATCGGCTGAGCGCCACCACGTTTAGGTTCGGGGGGATTCAGTTTTCGGAGAGAGAGGTGACCGCCTATATACAGTCCACTCATATTTTTTAGCTCAGCCCTGACGCTACAGATGGTACCTAATGAAAGGACTTTTGACTGCAACTGCACTCAGGGCCTTGTACCGGAGGGTTGGGGGAGATATATTTTCCGTTGTGAATATCTGCGATTGAGCGCAAAGACGGCGGAGAACTAAGAGAAGCCTCCCTGCCCCTTCCTCGCGACTCTGCTGGTCGGGAAAGTGCAAGGCCAGAGAAGACGCTAATTCGATAACTCGCCAGAGTTTACGGACGAAAACAGTAATGCGATTGCAATCAATTGTTTTGATTAGGTCTTTTGTTCCAGTGCAATAATTTCATCTCCTTTTCTGCCCTTTTGAGCCTCTCCGCGTTGCCTGTTGTAGCCTTTATATTTTGTTATCGATACTGCTGTAATTTCCTTCACGGTTAGAAATTATTTTTTATGTGATAATGTTTACTGAGAAAATTCGCGAACACCAAGCAACAGAGTATGAAAGAAATTTGTCCGTATTTTAAAATAAACCATGAGGTACACCCCCTGACCACTTCCCGGCCCAAACCCGCTAAGCGCTTCGCACCCCCACGCGTTACAAGTAACGTGTCACTTACACGATTTTACGTTAAAGTGTAAGATTGAGTTTTTGTAGAATAATACATATTTACATGACCGATTTGACCTTTGTTGTTCTCGGTTTTACTGCGAGCGGAAAATTTGAATTTACTGACCTCAAACACTCCATTATTTGATGACAAAGGGAGAATTTACAACGCTGTAGTGATAAATATCTCAACATTTAGATATGAAGTTCGGGAGCTAAAAAAAAGGACCCAGAATATGCTGAGGACAAAGGAGATGAATTTCTGGAGGAGGTCAGCGGTAAAATCTGGGGGGGGGGGGTCGAAATCGGGTCCATACAGTGGCGATTTTTTTAAATTTGGTAGCACTGTTTTCCCTCCATACAAATACAAGCTCTATGTATTTACTCTATATCTAGCTACATCTCTTGTTTGCAGTAATGCATTGCTTCAAAAATCTCAACGTTTTAACCGTCAGGTATTTTCCGAAGTATAAAAATAACATGTTAAAACCGAAAAGAAATATTCCTGAGCGTGAGTGACATGATCACGCCATCCATGACCTCGCTGTTGATAGTAATAATATTGTGCTATCGTATTGAAGATAAGATCGAGTTGACTTAGACTCGATATTTGAGGTAGATTTGACTATATGTTTCGATTAATTTGACCCTAAATTATTCTTAATGACTGTAACTGACTCTAACAGAATCTAATTGCCACCCTAACACTTATTCTGCCTTGGGTTAGGGTTACAACTTATACTCAATAAGTCTTGGATTTTGCAGCATGATAAGTTGGGTTCACTGACGAGTGTGATTTGCTGAATATTCCATTGCAAACTGCCTGAGCTGAACACTCTTATCCCTCAGTTTTGCACTGGGACTCATTAGAGTTAAAAATTTTATTTTTTGTCTCTAATTTTAATTTTTGGAACTTCTTGGCTTCGTTTTCCCCGTGAAATGGTGTGGACCCAGCACCATGTCTCTAACCTCTTATCTTCAATATGGTCTCAAAATGTTATTATTTCTGTACATATACGCTCACTGTCAGGTTCAGAAATCAGTTCTATTTTCCGTGCGTGCAAGTGACTTCTCGCGGCATAAATCCACGCGCGCTCTCTGATTCCCCGACTCGGCGCACAGTGGATCGAGTCAATTAGAGAGGTCGGACATGGAATTTTTGACTTCAACTGCAAATTTTTATGTTTACTTCGTCACATTTTAAACCTCAAGGGGTGTTCCTGGAAGTGAATTTCACGAGGAAATCAATGGAACCACTACAAGGACCTCAAAATTTTGTATAAACGGAGTTATAAGTGTTTAAAGTTTCCAAATTTTGTCCGACCTCTTCCATTGACTTGATCCACTGTGGTGCGGCGGCGCGGACTTGAGGTGATTTTGGCGAACAAACAGCGGCGCGGCGCACCCAACGAGAAGATTAAAACCGAGACGGCGGGAAAGCGAGCGAAACACCGGCAAGGAACCTGCGTAATGAGTTTAAATGGGATGATGTAAAATTCAAACGACGCTCCTCTGGAACCCCATAATTTTCCATAAAGATATCCCTGTCGCGGCGCAAGTGCTATTACGCTCCCGAAAACAAGTCGTTGAACCGCGGGAAACCCCGCGCCGCGGAATAGTTTGTCAGTTCTAATGGGGAGCCGGGAAATTCAAATGATCCAATTTTTCCACGTCCCCCGTAATTTCGCGTTAACCCCGGTTCGGCCCGTTAACAGACCGTGATACGGGACCGACAACTTGATATACCGTCGGAGGTGCGTGAACTTTCCGGGAAATAATAAACAAAATCCTTGGCTGCAGCTTTTCCGGAGCTTTCTGAGCTTTGCAAGTCGCGGCTTCTTCCTATATCGTGAGACGCGTTGTCATATTAATCTATAATTCAGGTATTTCTAATGGGCATTGGCAAGTTATTTTGAAAAATTTACAAAAAAAGTGCCGATAAAAGTAGAAGAATTTTTGTGGAATTCAGCATAATTTAAAATAAAAATTTGTAATTATCAAATTTAAAACGTGTTGTTACAATAATCTATGATTCAGTTATTTCCTACGGACTTTGGCAAGTTATTTTGAAAAAATTACCAAAAAAAAGTTCCGATCAAAGTAGAAGAACTTTTGTGGAATTCAGCATAATTTAAAATAAAAATTTGTAATTATCAAATTTAAAACATGCTGTTACAATAATCTATGATTCAGTTATTTCCTACGGACTTTGGCAAGTTATTTTGAAAAATTTAGAAACAATATGCTCATCAATGTAGAAGAATTTTTGTGGAATACAGCAAAATTTATTTGCGGAATGATGGAAACTTACTTTAAATGGAAGACTTGATGTACGTGATTTAGAATAATTTGGACCGCGTTAAGCAGAAGAGAGCCAAGCTATATCAGCTATTGCCTAATTTAGTTGGGCAATGTAATGTATGAAGTTATATACGGTTGTGCGGATTTTTGTGCGAACTTCAATGAAATTTCTTCATAGTCCGAAGCAAGTTCCTTAAAATTTTCAAGGGAATCCGCACAAACGTTCTCCTGTGAAAAAGTAAATTGCTCGGTTAAATTTGCCAATAGTTGATGTGGCTTGGTTCCTTCCTGCTAAACGCGGTCCAGTTGTGAGACAGGGTGTAAACATTAAACACTAAATAATTTTTTATCAGTAAATTTTGGAGTGTCCCTACGTGTTCAACGAGTTTTGCGTGAAATTAACAGAAGAAGTAAGTATATCTTGTGATTTCTACATTCTTACTCTGTCTGGTGTCTGGTAGCCCATTAGCCAAATGAAATGCATGAGATGTAGGTGAAGTGACATTTAAAGTTATGAAGATAGACTAGAAATAGTTGGCACAGAACTTTAAATATTGTAGAAGTGTTCCCAGTAAGAAAACTCCTTGATTGTATAAATCATAAAAGAGTGCATTTTTATTTTTACTCCAGTTGTATCGAGGGAAAAAATCATCATTTAGCAAAAGAAGGCAACAGGACGCTCATAGTAATTGAAAACCAGACTACCAATGTTTCTGCCAAGAGCTTGCTCCAGAAGAGTAAGAATTAACATTATTTTAAATAAATTTACATGCGCAGCAGCGGGTGTAATGATGTACTGAGTGTTGCCTACTTTAGAAACGCAAGGCGCACCGGTCGAGTGAGGCCACGGCCGGTCTGTAGGCGAATTACTGGGGCAATGCACTTAAGGTCAGAGCGAGTTTACTCTCAAGGTGTACCGTTGTAAAACGATTACCCCGCACCTTCAATTAATTCCGGTTGTTCCTTACCGCAAAACGTTTGAGGATGGTAATTTCACCGGTGCGGTGCGCAAAATCTTGCCGCCTCTAATATTACGGAGTTGTTTACTCAATGATTTCTTACATGTACCTTGTAAAATCGCTTTAATTTCACGATGAAGCCATTGATATATATCGTATCTGGTGGCAATACTTATATAACATACAACATAAAGCGATAGTGTATTAACTGTCACAGTAAAAAATAAAATACCGTGTTCCCATATTGAAAACGATGAGATTAATTCAACTCGCAGTCTACTTCGGAATCAAATTTGATTTGATTTCAAGGCATCTGATTCTTATTGGACGTTTTTGTGCTGAAAGAAACTATTTGCAAATGAATAAAATCAAAAAGAACTGTGTTGCTCGCAAATCATGATCACATATCTCCTTTCAGCAATGCGACCACTTGACTCCTCGTGACTCTGGTGGACTAAAGAATGACTAAAATGCTTAATGGCATCCATGATGAAGTCGCATTTGACTCGGCTTGTATCACCTTCAATCTTGAGACTACTTTAATAGTGAGAAGGTGTTTTCTTGTTGATTAATTGTCATTAGACTTTCTGCCTTTCTTTCTCAAAAAGCATTTTGATGGCTTAAGGAGATAATATATTCTAATCTTTTCTGTTTTGAGAATCATATTTAGTTTTAATGCCGGCGTGAGCCAAGGAGGTAAAACCCATCCCCCTACCAAATTTACATTTTCTAAACAGATCGACATTTCTTAATACCTACGAACTAATACAGTTATAGAAGCGTCCCCGTCCATGAAGAAGAGTTCATATGGACAAGAAAAAAATAAAATAAAAAAAGTGAATAGACGAGCACAAACAATCACGCATCCCTCGGAGTTTGTTCGTATTAAAATATTTACCAAGAAAACGTATGACACTTACAAGAGGAGTGTGGTAATAAATGAAGTGGTATTTACTTGATGTGACGACTCCTCGAAACAGCACGCGCGAGGAGATTCAAAACGCCTTCAAATAAGCCCTTATGCAACACGGTCATCCATCGAGTATGTATAGTTGTATCCAAGCGCCGTGTAAAAGGTGCTCATGCCGGATAACTCTTCAGTCTTCACCAACTAGAAAAGGGACTTTGCAATGAGAAAAAGTGGCTGACGGTTGAATTTTGAGTTAGTTATCATGGCCTAGTGGTATTGCGAGCAGTCGGAACATCATCGCCTCATAGCTGACCGGTGACAAAATTAAAAAAAAAAATTGTGAACTCGCTTACCTGCGTCAAACGTAAAGTTCTATCTCCTAAGTAAAAATTTTCCTGATCCCCGAGAGAGCTCTTTCAATTTCCTGGCCGGAACCTATTTCCTCGGGAAACTTGAACAAAAACAAACATACACACACGCACATATTATCGCACACTTTAAAAAGCTACGGGAAGAATAATCAAGTTAAATTGGCATTATTTTTTTATCTACTAGACTGTTGCCCCTCGAAATATCCGGGGAAATTTAAAGGTTATACCACGGATGAAGTAGTCAACGGGAGGAAAAGTGAGGGAAGCATAAAAGTGGTAAAGTTGTGAAAGTAGGGTGAGGTGGCGGTTGAAAGGAGGAAAGCCGGAATTCAAGACAGCAGGAAAGTAGTAAGGGCTCGAACTTACTTATTACATGTGAATTACTTCATTCAATTAAATCGCTTTAACTTTTGAACCGTAACAATTGGAAGTATATCGTTCAGAACGCAACCAACCCGACGATTAATTTTAAAGTTAATTCCGGTAAAACTGACGGCCCAGCATCACTTGCTGCGTCGCCAAATTGTTACGAGATTATGTGCAGCGTCGAGGTTCTGATGGTGAAAATCGTAAGGAGCAACAGTTTGAGAATCTATGAAAGAACAAAATTTAAATCATACAACACTGTTCGGAGAGCGATTTGATAGTTGATCGATCAATTAATGATTTGTACGTCTTATGACACTTGGACAGTGTTAAGCAGACGGAAACCAAATCCATGACAATGTTTTCAAAATGGTGAAACTTTTTCTGTTTCTGGGAAACGCCTTGAAGTTGAGATGGATTTTATTTTCCCATAAAAAATTGTTGGGGCTAAGTTTAATAAGTCCTGAAAGTTTCATAATTATATCATTAGTTTTCTTCGCGGTAAAAAAGAGGGTCGCGATTTTGAAAGCATTCAGAAGAAAACAGGTCCTAGACCCATTTTTTGCTAGACTGAGCGATGTTATTGTCCATTTTTAAGCCTGACTCTGTGAGTGTTTAAAATAAATAACTAGCCTGAGATGAAATAATCAACAATACAAAATTTTTTGATTCTGACCTTAGAGAGTAAAAATGTGTAAACATCTTACTATCATACGTGAAAAAAATTAGAAACACGAATGTTCTCTTATTGTTAGTATGGGAGGAATACTTACTCAGATAAAAAAAAAACCCTCGTCTAACACTTTAACCTTAGACATGACTAACCGAAAAGCTCCAAAATCCTTAGATTTCAAAGTCTGAACGCCCCAAAATTATTTAACATTAACGCAATTCAAATTATCGGATCCACGCAATAAATGAAAATTTTAATAAGGATGAGAGGGTGCTCATTGAAAGGAGCACCAGCCACGTTGGGTTGAAATTTCGAACGACTCCTCAAAGCAACCCACCTCAAGTTTGCAAAGCCACTTCAAGTGCGGGCGATATGTGGGTCGACGAGACGGGCGCTATAGCCGCCAAATCAATTGTAAAATTAGCACATTTCATCCTTCCCCACGCAAAAACCCGTAACTCCATTCCAAGGTTGCCAAATTGACTACGATAAGCCAATATTTTTAAAGAATAAGACTTTAAAATTTTGGAGCAAAGTTCTACTGATTTTTGCACGTGTAATCTCTAGAAAAATCAGTGAAATTGCTCCTTAAGAACGGCCAATAATTCTCCAGTGAAAGTGATATTTTTACGAGTGGAAATTTCTCAACCTTGAGATATTGCTAAGTTTTTTCGTCTGAAAGCCAAACTTTTAATTGTGTATCTACCGAGAACATGCGGAGCGGCAACTATGGTTCAGGGTTCGAGTGTTTCTTCGGAGATTTCGCTTTGTTCAATCGTACTTACCACTCACTGTCCACCACCGACCCTGGGTTGGAGGGGGGGCGGAGGGTGGCCGCCTCTAAATGAATTAGTCATCGGCCACTAAACGGAGGAAACTTATTTAATCTTATTATTTAATATGATTTGCGCTCTCCAGACTGAGCGTTCCATTCAAAGAACGTTCGTTGTCCGGGGGAGCCCGGCACAGTCCCCCTCCCCCCCCCGCCCTTTTGGTCGTCCGCAACCCATTCCGAGTGGCACGCCGACGTTTGTGCTTCCGTTAATCGGATTCTATGCATTGCGTGCCGTGTTGTCTGATGCCTTCGATGGTTTCCTCGTTTACACTTTGGACTTCGCACTGATATCCGGAGGTTTTTGAAAAAATCTAACGTTAAAACGGATGTTCCGTCCTTTTTCCCAGTGCTCCCATTCCATGTCCGTAAAAAGTTCCGGGGATCGGATCTTTTTGTTCCAATTTCTCCCACTTCATGACCGTCAAAAGTTCCGGGAATCTTTTTGGATTTTTTCAAAAGTTCCAAGAAAGTTCCGGAAAATGCAAAAAAATTCGGAACATTTCGGGAATCTCCAAAGTTCCAGGAGAAATTCAGGAAAATCTCAAAAGTTCCGGAATTCTGTACTGGTTCCAGGAAATGGGATCACTGCTTTTTCCTTGAAGGTACTTTTACCTTATAATTGGATCAATGCCTCTTAGAGGGGAGCAGAAAAATGTGATAAAACAAAAAAATGTTCAACAGATAGAATTACGGGTGTCTGAAAAAGCTGCAGGGCTTGGAAGAGTGGCGAGGCGTGAATAATCGATTATCAATAAATCCCATTTGAAGATGGTAAAGAATCGATTATTAGGGCGTTCGCTGTGAATACCCTATTTATCGATCCTTTTTCATAGGTTTATATGGCAGATCATTCGATGTATCGAAATTCACGCCACGCCACTGTCTTGGAACCTGGACCGCCAGTTTCAACCTACCGAACGAAAAAACGAAATTTCGGATAAATTCCGGAAATAACAAGACAGGGCATAAAACTAAATATGAATCTACTTGTGGCTGGACCAAAACCTGTTGTAATCAAATCCCAATAAATTGAGGTTAAGTGACTATCGATTGGGAGAATCCCAGAGACAAGAGACCCTCCGCTGGCCTCCTAGCGACAGGTGGAAGCTTTTACTTTCGGGGTTTCAACAATACCTTATGGACAATCATGAGCGAGCAACAGTCATCACCCTATTTTCGGCTGTTGACTTACCTACGTGGTCGATGATGAGCTTCGGATGACGTCATAAGCCAAACAACTTTCCCAAACGTCGGCCATTTTTGGCTTGTTTGCAAAACGAAACTGCCAACACGTTGTTGAACATCAACCATGTAGGTAAGTCAACAGTAGAATGCTGAAGTCCCGAAAGTAAAAGCTTCCACCATGGCCAAGTTACTAGTGGAGGGTCTCTTGTCTCTGGGAGAATCCATCTCATACAACAACGAAGCATGGACCACTATTTATTTATCATTTTTTTCGTAAGTTTCTTAAATTATATAAGATTTCAGATAATGACCATGAGCAAGAATTTAAGGCAAACGTAATTTTGATTTTCAATTTTAGTGAATCAAAAAAGAGAAACACAGGATGAGTAATTTAAATCTGAAAATTAATTCGGAAACTCATTTGAGAGGATGACTTCAATGAGTCAAAACTTAAGGCACAGGTCTTTGAAACGTTTAAGTTTAAAGACCTAACATCAAGTGAATCGCTGATAACGGCAACTGCGGGGCGATTATTGAAATGTCATTGACTCTATGTCGCTGCTTACGACAAGACATAGCCCTATCTTAAGCGTGCAATATATCGCAATTCGATGTCTTATCGGGCTGGTTTAAATTTCAATAATCGGCCCGCAGGAGCTGAAATAGAAAAATTTATCCGTCAGATTCGATCCATCAACTGCATTGACGTTTTGCTCATAAATCAACGAGAAATACTCGTACAGTGTTAAAGCGCTTGCTCCCAAAGCGAATAAGTCACCTTTTCATTCCTTGGATACATCTCAGGCCCGGTATTGAGGAGACTCCGGGTGCATGTCTTCAAAAGATAAAAATTCTAGGATTCGAGAAGATCTATTCTCAAAGTAAAAGGCGAAAATTTGGAGAATGGGTTGCGGAGGAAATCCTTGCGTCTTAACGGTTCTCTCGGACATATCTTCCACTATCCGGCACGTCATATTTCCCGTTTGCATACACGATGCAGCTCAAAACTAGATAAGAGCCGTCTGCAGTGGATTCCGAGAGGAGGTAAAATTTTTTATGACTGTTTTCATTCCTCTAGATAATGCTCGCCGCAAGTTGCCAACTTTCCCCCGAAACCCGTCCGCTTTACATTTTTAATGGTTCGATTCGATTCCTGACTTAAAAAATGGCAACTTCCCTGCCTTCCACTCTGCATAGCGAACGGGAGCAACATCGGCGTTGTCAGATATTCAAAAAAATCGATCTTTCCCTGAGTCTCGCTAAGGGGTTGGTTTGATTTAGCCGGTAGTTGCGACAGCAGCGTAAAGCGTCCTTGCACGGTACGAAGGCTTTGTGATTGCTTCTACGTTTTCCTTACTTTTTACCCCTCTCCCTGTGGTGTTTTTGCTCCACCCCCGGATTCATTATTTTTCGCTAACATTTTTCATTTTTCAAGACCGCCTCCCTTTGTGTTGATGTCTGCCCAGCATCGCCGCCGTTTTTGCCACCCCCTGGAGTCCCCCGCTCACCCACTTCCTTGATTATTTTCACAGAAAAGCTCTTAAATTTTGCACTCGCAACCTTTCTATTTAGTGCAATTTGTCCTCATGTTACGCATGATGCGAAAAGCGGATAAAGAATATTGATCGAATTTTTCATCTTTTTCTCTCTCTCCCTTCCTCCCACCCCCCTCTGCCCTATCTTCCACACTCCAATCATGAGAGTCTAAAACATTTTTTAATTATACTCATGTGACAGAATATTTACAATTAACATATAGAAGTAATCGGAGTTAACAAATAATATTTCAACGAGGAACGGAAACAATTGGATAACAGCTTAAAAATTACGCACATTGATTCAGCTTACTTTTTCAATCGTTTTTCGACAGAATGAAAAGAAATTACCATCGAAACAACAATAAGTTCTTTTAGCATCTGAATGTGTTACCTTATCAAAACCCTTTTTCTATACACCCATTTGAATGCTACAAACAAGGGCACGGCGATATGATAAAGGCAAATGTAAAAAATTACTGAAAAAGAAAGTGAACATTAAAACTCACTGACTTCTACCTTCAGGAATTCACAGCCCAACGATTCTCAGAATTTAGTCTTTGGAACCAAAATGAAGATACGAACATTTTGAGACAACCGCCTAAAACTGTCAAAGCAAACCGAAACAATGACAGTTTACAGTTTGTAGTTCGAAACACATAGTTTTGAGAGAAAGCTTTCTTGAAATTCTATGATCTTCTCTTTTCAGGGTATTTGCCGGATTTTAATGCCTTTTTACGCCTTTTATCGGCGCGAAAATAGACATAACTGCTTACTGCCGTTCATTCTCTTACTGTAAAAGAGATTTATTCAAAAAAAATTAAACTATTCATAATATGTGTTTTGGAAATTAAATAAACTATTAACATTAAAATAATAGGTGTGATCATTGCTTCTATTATCATAATTTTAATAGTTCATATAAAAATCGTCGCTTTTTCAACTGAATGAAATCCTCTTCGGTTTAAAATATCAGTAAAAATATAATTATTTCTGATTTCCAAAATTAGTATTTTATTTCTGATTTAATCTCTAGGACATTGAGGAGAGTTTTCCGCAGAAATTTCAAAATCCGATTTCACTAAGATTCTCAACTAAAATGTGCAGAATAAATGTGCTGAAAAAATATGAAAATAAAAAAAATGGGGGAAAATGGGGGAAAATGAGGTAAAAAATGAAACCTGGAAAAATGTGCAGTTGCCAAAATCAACTGACGTTAGGTATTTACCCCCAGGGATCACAATAAGCGACGCAGGGATAAAGAATCGAGAAGCGCTCAACGCGAAGAGAGGAGCGTCGGTCAGGATCATCAGGTTCTGAATGGCAGCGAGGGATCGGACTCTTCTCTTGACCAAAAGCTTGGGGAAATTCCATTTGAATTTAACGAGTAAAAGAAATAGCCCGGCAGAGAATAGAGAGCACAAGGTAAGCGAGCGATATGCAGGAGACTAAGTTGAGTTCGGGCTCATTTCAAGAAGGACGCAATTGCCGCGAGAATTCCATGGCATTTACGCCCTCCTTCAAACAAACCGTTCGCACGGAGGTGGGGGCGGGACAAAGGAAATCTCCGAGAATCTCAGAAAATGCGAGCTTAAAGGATGGAGAGCTCAGCATAATCAAGGGGGGGACGCCGGCGAGGGGTTCGCGGCTCCTACCGTCCTAGCTTGATTCCAATTGAAAGAAGAAAACGAAGAAGAAAAAAACCAGCTGAATATTAAAGGTAAGCTATGAACGTGGAAGCCCTTCACATCGGCAGACGTCATATCGGGGACTTTATAAACGACTAAGAAAGATTTGTTTTAAATGAAATATCGGGTTCTCTGCTGTCGGTAAGAAAGCGTCGAGGTGTTAAAGGTCATTATTAGCATGGCAGGTGTCGAATTTAAGGTCTCTAGCATTGTTGTGAAATTGTTTAGAGTATTTGTAATAGAACAAGAACTGCAACAAAAAACTGTTGGGCAAAACTAGGACTTCAAATAGTCTATAAAAGCATTTCGACGGTGCAAGTCGGCAATCACATTACTCGGTTTGCGACGTCGCAGACTTCCTGTCACACTTTATTTTTTAAACAGAAAACTACTCAACGGCAATTCTTTAAAACTGCCGTGATTATTATACTCTGTGCAAAGAAAATTCTGCAAAAACACCAAGGAATTATGTCAATTTGTTCTCCTTTAAAAAAATAACATAGAGGCGGAGATTCTCAGACACCGCAAACGAGTTATGTGTTTGCCGACTTACACCGTCGATTTATGTTTATAGTGGTGAGCAGTGGCGTGGCGAGAACAATCAATTGTCGATATTTCCCCATTTGAAGCTATAGTGAGGAGTTGAGTATTAAGGTGTTTGTTACGAACACCCTGTTTATCGATTTCTTTTTCATAGATTGAAATGGCAAAATCAATCGATTTATCGCAAAGCACGCCACGCCACTGGTGGTGAGCACGTCCTTCATGTTCTAATACCCTGCAGTCCAAATTACCAAATACTATTAAGATTCAAAATTGTCCCACCTCTATTTCTCTCTCTGATCTCAATACCACACTATCAAAATATTTTAACTTCTCAAGTGATAAATGCAGGAAGTCGTTTGGGTAAACGAACGCCCCTGATATTAGAGAATAGGAAACAAGAAAAATGATATCTATCTTTGAAATCTGGTCTCAATGTAACAATGTTTTTACTTATGAGGGATTTAATAGTCTCCATTCAAACGACAAACAAGCACCAAAGCTACAAAACATGCTCAAGTATCTAAGTTTTTTACGATTTCACGGATCGGCAACGTTGTAATACGTTCAATTAATAATCAATGAATTTTTCGGAAAATTGACAATGTCACGATAAAAAACAGTAACATTTTACCTCATCAGCACAATAGGCAACGCTGGAATTTAAGTTGAAGTATGAGAGAAACAAGCGAAATTCGACGATAACTAGACGAATTTCACTATAACGCCTGGATCGGATACAACTATTCAAGCTCTATGGATGTCCATGTTGCATACGCACGTAAAAGAAGGCGTTTTGATATTCCGATCACTCGTCACTTTATCCGCTGGCCCGCAGCGCGGCGCGGTGGCAAGCTGCACGCTGTACTATGAGAAACCGAAATTATGAAACTCCTCCCACTCTTCGTTTATTCTGTAAAGACATCTCTCAGTTAGGTTTTGAACGAGCGCATATTGCATCTTTTAAACTTGATAAGGGAGAGATTAAGTTACGCCAAGTAGATGCATAGTGGGTGGATCCGCGTATGGGTTGACAGCAGGAAGTGAAGGAAGAGATCAACGGGTTGATTCTTGGAATTGATAGACATAGCCATAGACAAAGGAGACATAGGGAGTATGGAGTTACCCTATTTGTTGAAATGGTTGGTTTCTACAGACTAAGGGAGAAAATGATGGACTAACTATATAAGGTCTCTCGTGGGCTGCGGTTAGCTAGTCTATCATTTACCTTCCTTGTCCATTGCAATTATCCACCGGATCCCTCCATATTCCTTTTTTCTTCTTTGTCTATGGCTTTGTCCATCAATTTCAACAATCAGACGGCAGGGGGTGACATTTGCGCGATGATCTATGGAATGATAGGTTTCGATAACGATTGGGAGTCGCAAGGCTTCTAGATTGCTGAGTTAGTGGCTTAAATAAAGAAAAAATATCACGCTTTTCTTGCTGATAAATGATCAAACCAAGCTTCTACGTCGTTTCCAACATGCCGCATCGTGCGCATTCAAAGCGTTTGAATCGAAAACACCGGAATGTCAACTAACCCCTAACGTCCCGAACACCAGGCAGTAATTATTCTACGACAGCGAAGTCACGCTCAATCAAGTTTCTCCGCAGGATATGTGCTTGAGACACATAAAGCCACGCTTCCACAGGCACCGCGCTACGCGAGTCAAACTGCGCAAACGGACACAATTATGTTAAATCTATTCGCTGCCACAGATGTTACCGTCTAGACTCGTCAAATCAGCAGTAACGGACCGATTTAAACGAGCTTTTTTGTTTGAGCAAAGAAAACAGTAACGATCAAATTTTAAAAATTGAGTTTCCTTCAAAATTCAACGTAACTAATTTAAATGAACTTAATGAGACGATGAGGACAGCAAAATTCGACCTACTTGCATGAGGGTTTTTGTAGTGCAGAAGCAAGTGCAGAGAAATTGATTTTGTTTTGGACAAAATAGCCATCAGTCCTCACTATTTCGCGGGAGAGCCGAGTAAAATTGTATCCTTTTTCACGTTATCTGACCTTATAGAGTGTGTTTCTTTTTTGTTGAAAATTTAACCTAGAAAACCTTGAAAATATTGCACGTGCGCCTGTTGTAAACTTCAGCAAGAGCAAAGAGAGGAGTTACCGCTGACAGAAAATGGCTCAAAAATCTTGATGAGGGCACGAAGTGGCCATACTCTCTTTATTAAGGTATACTCTAAGCCCATTGCACCCGGTGCAGTGCTCTGCCTTCCCTGAGCGCCATGCACCAAATGCGCCTAAAAATCGGGCCTTGGTGCCTAACAATCGGAGGGACTGGGCCATCGTGGCCCCTAATGGCGCCTAAAAAATTTGAAAGATTGAACTTGCAATCGGGAAGCATCGGTAGCGATGAAGTGCTCTCACCGCGCGTTCGCAGCATCATCATGGCCCGTATGCAAAAATTTAATTTCGCTCCTAAAGAATAATATATGGCTCCTAAAAATTGGGCTTTCCGGCCAAGGTAGCTCCTAAAATTTTAGTGAGAAGGCAGAACACTGACCCGGTGGCGCGGGTGAGTTGGGATCGCGCTCTGCTTGTGTGAGCGTGGCTTCAGACTTCAGCGGAGGGCCGGATCCGGCGGCGGAAGGCCGAAATTAAGGGAGCGTCAGCACTGGGATAACGCGATTATGCGCGGCATAAAGAAGCGACCGACCATATCTCCCGATTATTCCGGGGCGCACTCGTACGCACCAGAACGTCCGGCCCCGGCCCCCGGAAAAGGCGGGGAGATATCGAGGACGTAAGCACCCTGCAATTAAAGGGTAAATACCCGACCCGAAGATTAAATTCCCGCTGCTCCAAGCATCAATCTCCCGATCCCCGCTAACGTATCGTTATTTCGGGATTTACTGCCCGTATTTATAATAAAACCGGACTCGCACAAGTTTCCTCTCCGCTCATGTTTCTGGCGCTTATTTCTTTTAATTTTTCCCTCGCCATTATTCCTCTCCTCATTGTGCCCGGCTCCGGATTCGCGTTAATTGCTTTTTAAACTCGCCTCACTTTTTTAATGCAATTAGCCGCGGATTATGAGTTAATAGCTCGCAAGACGCAGTCATATCGACCGAAAAAAAGGACGTTGGTGCTTGAAGCCGAGCGCAAGGTCGTTTCTTAAGCACATTGAGTACATGGACACTAAAAAGAAATCTGTCAAGACGCCTCAATAATCCTGCTAATAAGCAAGAACGCCGTGAATCCATCAAGATTATCCCTCGTTTTTTGGAACATAATACTTTATAAAATAAAAACTATTTCATCCGGGCACCTCAAGTTTTCAGATTAAGTTCTAGATAGTATTTGCGCAAGAATTCTGTAAAAACATTGTCCCAAAGCACGCAAGTTTTTCTGCTATGGTACATTGTTTCCAAAAAATGTAAAATGACGTTTACGGCGTTTTTACGTTGCACGGCAGAAATATGTGCTTGGTTCAAGCATGATGATTCTCGAATCTGCCACCAAGAATTTTTTTATCTTGATTTAAGCTGAATTTTTCTCGATACCAAGAAAAAATGCTCAGGTTAAGCAAAATAGTAGTTTATATTAAGCAGTAAAATTCTTGATTCAAGAAAAAACACCTCTTGGCGGCAAAACTATTTCTTTTTTTTTGAATGAAGAATATACCTCCTGAAAACATCGAGGAATACACCATAAACATCAGACGAAGAGGAAGAATATAACAGGTAGAAGGTGGCGAATGATCAAAATTAGATGAGAGAGAGGAGGAAGAAAGACAAGAGAACAAGCAAAGAAGATGAAAGGAATGAGGGGAAAAAGAAGAGGAAGAAGGAGGAAGAAAGAGGAGCCCTGGTAAAAATTGACGGTAGAATCTGTGTTCCAAAATACCATAGACCTATAACCGGCTGTAAGATTTGCAATAGCTTCTATAGCCGGCTACTTAATTTCTTATAGCCTTTTATGGCCGATGGCGATTAAGCAACAGCCAGGCGATAAAGTGTATGCTAAACGTCACTAATCATGGATGCTGGGACTTGGTGGGTTTTGGGACTACTGCTCTCTTTTTGGGCCGCAGTATCTTGATTTATTTTGCGAGGAAAGCTCCGTACTTTTGATGGATGCCTGCCATTCCTAATATATTAGAGCGTCTTCAGTTTCGTATGATACTGTGCAATACCTCTGGTGTGAAGTAGTTGCTTCAAACGCCGTGGCACGCTGTGGCGCGGCAGGCTAGGCGGGCAGCCAGCGCGAAACGCGCATTGGCGCCTACAAACCTAACAGGGATACTTCACGCGTTGCGCAATGCGTGAAGTATCCCTGTTAGGTTTGTAGGCGCCAGTGCGTCGCCGCTCCGCTTTGTGTCAGGCTCTAATATTTAATCTGGCAGAGTCAGCGTTATTCAACTTATGATTTTGAAATTTTTGCACATCCTGTATGGATTATTCTCATTTTAATTGAGGAAAAAAATTATGTATTAAAGGAAATTATCATGTGTGTTTTGTAAATATTAAGGTGGTTCCGTATCAAACTTAATGATTTCCAAAGCACACGAATTTCTACACAATTTCTTATAGCCTTTTATAATCGATGGCGAAAAATCAACAGCCAGGCGATAAAGTGTAAAGCCCGGCGATAGGAACTAGAGCCCGGCTGCATAATTTTTTATCGCTTCGTATAGCCCGGCCGTATGATTTTCTCCGTATTCTACAGCCAGCTATGTGATTTTCTGTAGCCTTCTTTAGCCGGCTGTAAGAATTCCTATGGTATTTTGAAACGCAGCTCTTATCGCCAATTTTCACCAGGGAAAACAGAGGAAGGAAGAGGAAGGAAGAGGGAGAAAGAGGAAGAAAGAGGGAGAAAGAGGATGAAAGAGGAAGGAAGAGAAAGAAAAAGGAAGAAAGAGGAAGAAGAAGGAAGAAAGAGGAAGAAAGAAGAAAAAAGAGGAAGTAAGAGGAAGTAAGAGGAAGTAAGAGGAAGAAAGAGGGAGAAAGAGGAGGATGAAGGGAAAACAAGCAGTGAACTCCAACACAATGTGTTGATAAGGCGCGTCATTAACTCGCACATATCAACCCCTTTAGTTTTCATTTACAGAGATTTCAAAATAGGCAAACAGCA
>NW_017547189.1:875199-893849 GCF_001854935.1 Bemisia tabaci | reverse complement strand
GGAAAGTTTAGTCGAACTAGCAATTATGGGCTAACTTTATGTTTTTTGGGTCGTAGAATCCGAATTTCGACTTGCCTGACAGATCCGACCCTCCCCCCGGCCGCCATTTTGAAAAAACGACTAAAATTTACGGTTTTTCCCCATTTTTCGCTCATAACTTTTCTTCTGTTCAAAATATCGAAAATCCCGCCACTTCTGTCGAAAGACGATTAAATTTGCAAGAGATTGGTATATACATATGTACACTTGACGTGAAAATCGCGAGAATGGGAGCGCGAAGAAGGTAGCGGGAGATATCGATCTTGCGCCATTAGATACTTAACACCCTGCATCCCTGCAACCCTTTACGTGTCAGTCATATTAAACAAGCAGTTATTTCAATGTATTATTTTATTAATCCCATTACATAAATGACTGATTACGGATTCAGACAAAATCAAAAATATTTTCAAAATGTGGACATGTTTGATAAGTAAGTGAGTTAGTCCAATCGTGGGCGTTTGGCAGCTCGGTGCATCGAAGTTCTAACTTTTAGTGACGGACAGGTGGATGAGCCTAGTTCCCGTCCATAGACACCACGGCCAGCGTTGATCTCCGACTCTAACACAGTATCCAGAATATGAAGCTAGAAGTCAGACGAAAAAAAAAGAAAAGCAAAGGAAAGAAAAGCAAAGGGGAAAAAAGGAACCTAAACTGATGGAAGATTAAAATTTTCGCATCACTAATCCCAAATAGAAAAACCATTCTGGTTTCCTGTATCTAGCAGTCTGGTGTTCATATATGGTGTGTATTTCTGATAATCCTGCAAGTGCAAAACGAGTTGTCCAGGGGCGTGCGGTTGCAGGAAAGGTGGGCTTAAATGCTCAGCATTGTGCATCAACTGCAGTGAAACATGCGAAAACATGCCTGAAATTGCTCTAGCGGACTCTGAGGAAGAGGATGATGTTGAAGCTTATGACTTTTTCGACGAGCCAAGTACAGAAGAAGATTTTGAAGCTGTCATGACTGAAGTTCAAGACCTTCCAGAAAGCCCACACCCAGAAATAAACAATGAACCTAAAGGTTTGTTATTTCTTTTACACTGCTCGCTTGTTATCAAAAACTTCTTGCATAGAAAAAATACCATGACAAGCTTTATTAAACAATCAGGTGTTCGTTAGTGACATGTATTCCTGATAATCATTACCAGAAATTTCGGTAAGGATTAACAGAAATACACGCCATATATGAACACCAGACTGCTAGATACAGGAAACCAGAATGGTTTTTCTATTTGGGATTAGTGATGCGAAAATTTTAATCTTCCATCAGTTTAGGTTCCTTTTTTCCCCCCTTTGCTTTTCTTTCCTTTCCTTTTCTTTTTTTTTCGTCTGACTTCTAGCTTCATATTCTGGATACTGTGTTAGAGTCGGAGATCAACGCTGGCCGTGATGTCTATGGAGGAGAACCAGGCCCATCCACCTGTCCGTCATCAAAAGTTAGAACTTCGTTGCACCGAGCTACCAAACGCCCACGATTGGACTAACTCACTTACTTATCAAACATGTCCACATTTTGAAAATATTTTTGATTTTGTCTGAATCCGTAATCAGTCATTTATGTAATGGGATTAATAAAATAATACATTGAAATAACTGCTTGTTTAATATGACTGACACGTAAAGGGTTGCAGGGATAAAGGGTGTAACGTACGAGGGTCATCCAAACTGTAAGGTTCCCTACCTTGTATCTTCCGAGCGAAACGAGACAAATCAAATCGGTAAAAAAGCACATATTAGGCATACTCTAAGCTTTAAAAGAAGTTCAAGTGTTTGAAAATCGGTCAAAGGATTCGCGAGTAAACTTAATTTTACAGAGACAACCTCCTATCGCCGCGTACCCACCTCCGAGGTGAGGATGCGCGGAGAGTCGATTATTGAAGACTCGGGTTATCGCCTCTATACATCACATCAACAAGGAATTTTAAAAGTTTCATTGAGTAGGCCTTACCTTACTTTTTGACGTAGTCTCAACATCTTTTTTTGACATTTCTGGTATTATTACAGCATCTTCTTGATGCCCTCCGCGTATAGGAGCTTTCGCCTTGACTCTGAAACCAGTCATTGACAGCTATCTGTACCTCTGAATCAGTTGAAAATCGCTCCCATTGTGGAAGTTTTTCCGCTCGGGAACAAATGAAAGTCACATGAAGCTAATGTAAGAGAGTTTGAAGGATTGGGGGAAAATTTACCTACGCAAAGCAACTGATTTAGAAGTGCAGGTCGCTGTCAATGACTGGTTTTGGAGTCAAGGCGAAAGCTTCTACGCGGAAGGCATCAAGAAGCTGCTGTAATGATACCAGAAATGTCAAAAAAGATGTGGAGACTTCGTCAAAAAGTAAGGTAAGGCCTACTCAATGAAAACTTTAAAATTCCTTGTTAATGTGATGTATAGAGGCGATAACCCGAGTCTTCAATAATCGACTCTCCGCGCATTCTGACCCCGGAGGTGGGCACGCGGCGATAGGAAGTTGTCTCTGTAAAATTAAGTTTACTCGCGAATCCTTCGACCTATTTTCAAACACTTGAGCTTATTTTAGAGCTTAAAATATGCCTAATATGTGCTTTTTTACCGATTTGATTTATCTCTTTCCGCTCGGAAGATACAAGGTAGGAAACCTTACTTTTTGGATGACCCTCGTATCTAATATCGCAAGATCGATATCTCCCGCTACCTTCTTCGCGCTCCCATTCTCGCGATTTTCACGTCAAGTGTATATATGTATATACAAATCTCTTGCAAATTTAATCGTCTTTCGACAGAAGTGGCGGGATTTTCGATATTTTGAACAGAAGAAAAGTTATGAGCGAAAAATGGGGAAAACCCGTAAATTTTAGTCGTTTTTTCAAAATGGCGACCGGGGGGAGGGTCGGATCTGTCAGGCAAGTCGAAATTCGGATTCTACGACCCAAAAAACATAAAGTTAGCCCATAATTGCTAGTTCGACTAAACTTTCCCTCAAAAATCCTCTATTGCCTGGACTAAGAGGGCTGAGTGGACTCCTGTATGAGCCACGTTTAGAAAATGATCTAATGAGTCTCGAGGCTCATCACAGATTGCACTTACCACTATCCTGCTGGCCCCGGCTATCAGAGCAAGGAGTACCAACTTTTGAAAAGGATAACAGTGGTGTGGAG
Organism: Bemisia tabaci; assembly: GCF_001854935.1. Lineage (NCBI taxonomy): Eukaryota > Metazoa > Arthropoda > Insecta > Hemiptera > Aleyrodidae > Bemisia > Bemisia tabaci. Next base: position 890,673 of record NW_017547189.1, on the reverse strand, counting down.
ATATGTCAAAGCAACGTTTTGAACAAAACGGAGTGAGTGAAATTCTCATTCAAGGAGTGCCGAACTGGTCAGCCATCCTCGAATCAGTTCGCTTGCTTCCGCTTATATATGCATATTTTAAATCAGCGCGCCCTACTCTTAGGCTTTTTTTAAAAAAACCAAGTAACGTAGACTCTTGGTATTCACTGCACATAAACTAGCGAGCCCCAGAATGAGAAACAACTTTAAATCATAATTATTGACGGATAAATAAACTTTTTACACGCTTTGGAAAATCTCAGAAGTTCGCGGTAGTCACTTTTCGGTAAGGAACTAAGGGACTCGGTTATTGTATCGAGCAGGGTTCGAAACGATCGCAAAGGCGGTATACTACGTATACGCGCCAAAACAAAGAGGATCAAATTATTGTTGCTTCTCTTCTTTCTGTTCTTTTCTCCATATCCCTCTTCTTCTACCTCCTCTTTCATTTCCTCTTTTCTGTCTTTATCCTCTTTCGACTTCTATAATGCGTCCTCATCTGAACCAGCTTAAAAGTCTTAAAAACGCAAAAGTAAGCTGACTCGAAACTATTATGAGTACTGAATAAGTAACTCCATCCGAGCAGAAAAGTCACCGATCCCAAATGGACTCTCCCAAAACCGAACGTCGAGATTTTAATTTCGCCAACCTCTCCGCTCAGTTTAGCCGCAGACTCCCTCTATTTTTGTCTGAGGGGAAGATTGGATAACCGCTGATATTAGCCCGAAGACGAAACTCACGACTGAAGTTGTACGCTATCATCTTAATCCCGGCCGCCGTTGAGCGACCTCGAACCTTATCCAGAACTTATGACCGGGGATTCGGATCCAGGGACGACCCACCTGACAACCCCGGCCGCCCCGTTCGGAAGTTATTAAAACTTAAATCCACCCAATCCTGCTCGCGACGCGAGCGGCCCCCTCAAAGGCCCCGCAAGAGCCGGGCCAAAGGCGCACGAATCAAAGGAAAGAAACTCGAAGAGTGCTAATTTCCAAGGTCGCGCTCAAGCTCATCCGGCGTCAAAATGCAAATCAAGCGTGGGATTTCAGAGCCTTCCACCAGCACCCCTCCCCCCCCCCCCCCCGAGTGAAATTCTCATTCCGAGAGTGCCGACCTGCTCAGCCATCCTCGAATCAGTTCGCTTGATTCTGCTTATATATGCATATTTTAAATCAGCGCGTCGCATTCTTAGGCTTTTTTTAAAAAAACCAAGTAACGTAGACTCTTGGTATTCACTGCACATAAACTAGCGAGCCCCAGAATGAGAAACAACTTTAAATCATAATTATTGACGGATAAATAAACTTTTTACACGCTTTGGAAAATCTCAGAAGTTCGCGGTAGTCACTTTTCGGTAAGGAACTAAGGGACTCGGTTATTGTATCGAGCAGGGTTCGAAACGATCGCAAAGGCGGTATACTACGTATACGCGCCAAAACAAAGAGGATCAAATTATTGTTGCTTCTCTTCTTTCTGTTCTTTTCTCCATATCCCTCTTCTTCTACCTCCTCTTTCATTTCCTCTTTTCTGTCTTTATCCTCTTTCGACTTCTATAATGCGTCCTCATCTGAACCAGCTTAAAAGTCTTAAAAACGCAAAAGTAAGCTGACTCGAAACTATTATGAGTACTGAATAAGTAACTCCATCCGAGCAGAAAAGTCACCGATCCCAAATGGACTCTCCCAAAACCGAACGTCGAGATTTTAATTTCGCCAACCTCTCCGCTCAGTTTAGCCGCAGACTCCCTCTATTTTTGTCTGAGGGGAAGATTGGATAACCGCTGATATTAGCCCGAAGACGAAACTCACGACTGAAGTTGTACGCTATCATCTTAATCCCGGCCGCCGTTGAGCGACCTCGAACCTTATCCAGAACTTATGACCGGGGATTCGGATCCAGGGACGACCCACCTGACAACCCCGGCCGCCCCGTTCGGAAGTTATTAAAACTTAAATCCACCCAATCCTGCTCGCGACGCGAGCGGCCCCCTCAAAGGCCCCGCAAGAGCCGGGCCAAAGGCGCACGAATCAAAGGAAAGAAACTCGAAGAGTGCTAATTTCCAAGGTCGCGCTCAAGCTCATCCGGCGTCAAAATGCAAATCAAGCGTGGGATTTCAGAGCCTTCCACCAGCACCCCTCCCCCCCCCCCCCCCCCCGCGCGGGCGGGGGCGAAGTTGGAAACGGAGAGTAATAAAAGTCGAACGCACAAAGAGAGAGTAACAACACAATCAAAATGTCTTCAAGACTCCTCTGGTAATTACCAAACTTGCCTCGGCGTGTGACTCGAAACTTCCCCGAAGCCCCCGCCCCCCACCCCCCCCCNCCCCCCCCCCCCCCCCCCGCGCGGGCGGGGGCGAAGTTGGAAACGGAGAGTAATAAAAGTCGAACGCACAAAGAGAGAGTAACAACACAATCAAAATGTCTTCAAGACTCCTCTGGTAATTACCAAACTTGCCTCGGCGTGTGACTCGAAACTTCCCCGAAGCCCCCGCCCCCCACCCCCCCCCTCCGAGGATCGGGGCTCCGCGCCGGTCGCAGTATATTACTTTTATTCATAGCGATTTCGCGCGCAGAACTTGGCTCTTCCATATTTGATTGCGCAATTAAAACTTGCACAAATAGAATATTAAACCTTCCCATCTATAACTTAAAATTAAGCTATAGCTGAATACTTACAAGTCTCCCGCTTTCTTACCCGGCTGCAGTCTTTCCCGCCGCCCCCCGCCTGGCCACTGCTCATCACTTTAGCGGCCCCTCCTCCCTTCGGAGCCTCCCCGCGGGCGGCGCGAAGACGTTTATTCTCGGCAGTCTTGCGGTTAGTGCCGAAGACTTGGTGCTCCGTCAAAAGCCCGCCCGCCATTTCTCACCTCCCTCGCGGCCCGCCGCCGCCGCCAGGGGGAGCCACTTTCGGTATTCTTTGGGATCACTCGAGTATGCTCCGCTCAAACTTTCGACTATCAAACTTCACGCTCAGGGGCCTTTGCGGTCGGTCGGAACGGTTCGTCAAACGATCTTCCGCCGGATTCCCGGGCTCCGACACCGCTTGACCTGCCTCCGTCGATGGAGGTCGATCATGACGGAACAATGAACCGACTTCTACAACTTTCTTTCGTGCAAACTTCGTCTTGTGATGGTATTTTTCATCGGGCTGCTCTAAAATGCGCCATGTTGATGGAAACGCAACTATTCGATGAACTACATTCCGTGCTAAGGAAATACTATTTCTTGACTTCATCAGCATGAGGCAAATTTTCGCGAGTGGGTTTGGTTCAAGTTTTCAACTTTCTGCCACCCTCCCTTGCAACAAAGCGAAATTCCCTACTCCCTACGACGGTGCGCCTAGGATCGTATTCGATAGTGGTTCGATGTATCGTTTCGTTCGAAAAAAAGAAGAACTGCATTTAACAGCCTGGAACTTTGCCTTACAATAGTTTCGCTAAACAATCTGACGTAATCTGTACACGGAAAAAAAAGAACTGTCATTTTAACAGTCACATTGAATGTTAAATTTGTTTGACGTTTCTCTGTTCTTTTACTTGTCGTGACTGCTAATTGAACATTTTAAGTATGTTGAAACAAAAGTATGCAAATCTGTTAGCTCAACATCTTATTGATGCTTTTGAAATAACATTCTGTATGTTATTCCGTCATCGCACGACTGTTGAGTTAACGTCAGGTGCGGTTCATTAAATCAACGTTCCTGAAGCTCTTGGAATGACTGTCATTGGCTTTTCATTTTACAGTCCACACGTTATTTTGACATTCGTTCGGATATTAAATTTACATTCGGGCAGGTGTTGGTCTAATGTTTTGAAGGCCGTTAAATTCGCAGAAATAATCTGCTAAAGCAACAGCGAGGGTGTTGAAATAGCAGCGGACAATTTAACAGCGGGTTGACTGTAAAATGCTGACCGTTGCACGGAGCATCCCATCCCGGCCAGTCCCGTGCGATCGGCGCAGAGCGCATGCGCAGTTATATACAGTCGTCGATCGCCCCACCCCCGCTACGAGCGGTGACGCAGAAAACCTCTCCTTACCCTCCAGCCACCACTGTCCACCCTCCTTCTCGAGGGTTGCCCTTGCGCTCCAACCTGACAATGGGCCCGGTCCGGGAAATTCTCAGAACTGTAACCGCCCGGCCCGGTGTTCGGCTGTTTCTTCCTTCGGCGTTGTTCGCGCATTCCAGTCTGTTCGCTGAGGCGGCCATGTCACTGTTTTAAGGGATTTCGTTTGCTCAACAGTTCAGTGGTTTTGAGTCAGAGAGTCTTGCGCTTGCGTTTCGAAATCGTGCTCAAATTGTGTTTACGAGTGAATTTTGGCAAAGAAAGTGATTAGTTTTGATACTCAGTGCGCGATCTGCAAAATTAGTAGCTTCATAGGAAAGTAACTCTTACGATATAAGCAAATTTGGGCACACTGGAATCAGTTGCGGGCAGACGCCATTTTTTGAGTCATCATCATGAATTCGTTCAACTCGGAATTTCTTCTGCCGTATATTTGTGTTTTTTGGTTTCAACTTCACCATTGACATTACACGCACTCTCGACTCAATTAGATTTGCGTTCAGTGCATACAATTATCATTTTTAGCGTGCCTTACATATTTATATGCAGGCACGGTTTTGATTTCGTTTCCCGTAGATTATACTATCAGCCCTATCTTCTATACTTTCCGATGGTTTTTTTTGCAGAATCCTAATTCCATTGTGTGATTTTTTCCTTTTTTAAGTTTAAAGAAATCTAGGCTGTTTTGAAATGGAATGAAGTGATAATTTAGCAAATCCTAATCTTGGTAGAATTTTTTGAAACCTTTTATAATACATTCTCCGTGATTTTAACTCATAAGCACAATCGGCTGTTTGGTCCTTACGTTGTTTTTTATTAATGACGCCAACGTGACATTGTCTTAATGACGTAAAGTGTTTCAATGTGTAATACAGTGTAGGTATGTGCGATATCTGACCAGGCCGCGAGTGATAAGTTGGGTTTTTTGGAAAAAAGAAAATAACCGGTGGAGAGGGAGGGTTTAAAATGTGCCTCACTTAATTTGTTGACGACCCCTAAGCCATGATTAATTCTGCTCCACCGAGAACTGCAAAGATGTATACTTTGTGTTGTGTTTTTGTGCATTTAAGCTGTTTAATTTTTGTGAAATTAACTCATTGTGAAACTGATTTAGTCTGTAAATGTTACTTTGACCGGAATATTATCTATCGGTTTTTGTATCATTTACTTGAAACCAGTTAAGCAATTATCAGCTATTTACATAAGCATGTAAGTATATGACCATGATTTTTTACAGCTGCGTGGCATCGTGTCTGCCACATTAACAGCAGTGTGAATGAAAATTCAAAAGCTAATTTGCGTTTACATGAGCAGCAGCGCTGCTGCATCGACAGCAACGTGGATTTAAATTCAAAGACGAACCGGCTGTCATGAAAACAGCGACGCTGCTTTTTCGACAGCAGCGGCCGCTGTTAAATCGAAAGCAGCGTGAGCGTCAATCTGATGGGGAACCGACGCTTACGCCAGCAGCTGCGCTGCTAGTGTAACAGACTAGTTGATGTGGGTTGAGCAGATTTTGTTGTCATTGTTACATTCATTTACTGTCAATGTGACAGCAAAGCGCCTGTTATAATAACAGACAAAGGTAATGTTATTTTAAAAGCCGGGATGCTGTGCCGTTTTTTAACATCCAATGACTGTTCCTTTTGCAGTCGCGACGATTAAAATGACAGTACTTTTTTTTCCGTGTTGAAAACAATAGAAAATGACCTCAAACAAATATTTTAGGATTTTAGTTGGAAAAGCTGAAAATGAGAAAATTCCTAACGATTTCACTTTTCATGGCTATTTGGTTCTCAATAGAATAAAACATCTATCACAAAGTACCCGTTCCCTCAGATTTCTCAATTGACTTTTGAGGCTATGTTTACATGTTGAACCAATCGATATCGATACAATCTCACTTGTTTGATGTATCAATACGATTCTATTATGAGCGACCCATCTTCCAAGGTAGGTTGAAAATAGAGTACCTTTATTTGAAAATTGGATAGTTGTAAGCGTTCGCTAAAATTCATCAAGCGACTGAGATTAGTTCGCTTGACCTTTGCAAAGGGTTTTCACCTTTTGGCTTGCAACCCTGCCGATCTGGTTGAAAAAGTCGAACAAATCCACTCGCGAAAAGTTGCCTATATGTGCGATTATTTTTCCTCTGCATGGTGCTTGTACAGGTAAACCAGAAGAGATAGTTCCTAATATATGCAAAATTTTATCCAACCAATGTCGGTATGTGTCAGTTGCGCTGGTCACCGAATCGTGTTTCGATGTCTGATTCTTGTAGATAAGCTAAAAATAATAAGATCTGTCCAAACAGCAATTCTCTACGTTAACCGAGTTATCACGCGCTTTGAAAAATTCGCTTTAATAACGTCATCCATCGCGGTAGTGACACCCTTGGTTTCTTCAACTTTGATTTCATCCGTGCTTTACGTTGAGTAACCAGTGCAAATGTGCATCACACCAACTGATGAAAGCAAGGTGGAGGATACCAAGGATGTCACTACCGCGGTGGAAGACGTCAAAACCCCGACTTTTCAAAGGGCGATATCTCGATTAATATTGATTGTAGGGAATTCTGTCTGGACAGATCTTATTATTTTTAGCTGATCTACAAGAATGAAGCATCAAAACACGATTCTGTGACCAGCGCAACTGACCCATTGCATGTAAGAAAATATGAAGGCTCTATAGATTTTCTTATCAGTCATGGGGATAGTTTTAAACCCTTACATCCCCACACCCAAAACAGATATACGTTGTTTCGTTCATGAGAGGAACGTTGGGCAACTTTAAATGCGGTTAAACTGGATCCTAGTTCAGTTCTGGTTAAATTCATCATAATGGAATACATATCTTAAGCCCTGAATAGACGATCAAATTCCGAACCAATTCCGATCAAAGTAGACATGCTGATGACTGATGGTCACCATCTACCATCAAATTTTGACGGGCCGCACTTATTTGTTCAAAGTAAGATCAGAATGGAGTGCCACCATTCATCATTTCCTGCCACAGGAAACATTTCTGCCAAGCCCCCCCCCCCCCTCCGAGGATCGGGGCTCCGCGCCGGTCGCAGTATATTACTTTTATTCATAGCGATTTCGCGCGCAGAACTTGGCTCTTCCATATTTGATTGCGCAATTAAAACTTGCACAAATAGAATATTAAACCTTCCCATCTATAACTTAAAATTAAGCTATAGCTGAATACTTACAAGTCTCCCGCTTTCTTACCCGGCTGCAGTCTTTCCCGCCGCCCCCCGCCTGGCCACTGCTCATCACTTTAGCGGCCCCTCCTCCCTTCGGAGCCTCCCCGCGGGCGGCGCGAAGACGTTTATTCTCGGCAGTCTTGCGGTTAGTGCCGAAGACTTGGTGCTCCGTCAAAAGCCCGCCCGCCATTTCTCACCTCCCTCGCGGCCCGCCGCCGCCGCCAGGGGGAGCCACTTTCGGTATTCTTTGGGATCACTCGAGTATGCTCCGCTCAAACTTTCGACTATCAAACTTCACGCTCAGGGGCCTTTGCGGTCGGTCGGAACGGTTCGTCAAACGATCTTCCGCCGGATTCCCGGGCTCCGACACCGCTTGACCTGCCTCCGTCGATGGAGGTCGATCATGACGGAACAATGAACCGACTTCTACAACTTTCTTTCGTGCAAACTTCGTCTTGTGATGGTATTTTTCATCGGGCTGCTCTAAAATGCGCCATGTTGATGGAAACGCAACTATTCGATGAACTACATTCCGTGCTAAGGAAATACTATTTCTTGACTTCATCAGCATGAGGCAAATTTTCGCGAGTGGGTTTGGTTCAAGTTTTCAACTTTCTGCCACCCTCCCTTGCAACAAAGCGAAATTCCCTACTCCCTACGACGGTGCGCCTAGGATCGTATTCGATAGTGGTTCGATGTATCGTTTCGTTGAAAACAATAGAAAATGACCTCAAACAAATATTTTAGGATTTTAGTTGGAAAAGCTGAAAATGAGAAAATTCCTAACGATTTCACTTTTCATGGCTATTTGGTTCTCAATAGAATAAAACATCTATCACAGAAGGTCCGTTCCCTCAGATTTCTAAACTGACTTTTGAGGCTATGTTTACATGTTGAACCAATCGATATCGATACAATCTCACTTGTTTGATGTATCAAATACGATTCATTCTCGACCCATCTTCCAAGGTAGGTTGAAAATAGAGTACCTTTATTTGAAAATTGGATAGTTGTAAGCGTTCGCTAAAATTCATCAAGCGACTGAGATTAGTTCGCTTGACCTTTGCAAAGGGTTTTCACCTTTTGGCTTGCAACCCTGCCGATCTGGTTGAAAAAGTCGAACAAATCCACTCGCGAAAAGTTGCCTATATGTGCGATTATTTTTCCTCTGCATGGTGCTTGTACAGGTAAACCAGAAGAGATAGTTCCTAATATATGCAAAATTTTATCCAACCAATGTCGGTATGTGTCAGTTGCGCTGGTCACCGAATCGTGTTTCGATGTCTGATTCTTGTAGATAAGCTAAAAATAATAAGATCTGTCCAAACAGCAATTCTCTACGTTAACCGAGTTATCACGCGCTTTGAAAAATTCGCTTTAATAACGTCATCCATCGCGGTAGTGACACCCTTGGTTTCTTCAACTTTGATTTCATCCGTGCTTTACGTTGAGTAACCAGTGCAAATGTGCATCACACCAACTGATGAAAGCAAGGTGGAGGATACCAAGGATGTCACTACCGCGGTGGAAGACGTCAAAACCCCGACTTTTCAAAAGGCGATATCTCGATTAATATTGATTGTAGGGAATTCTGTCTGGACAGATCTTATTATTTTTAGCTGATCTACAAGAATGAAGCATCAAAACACGATTCTGTGACCAGCGCAACTGACCCATTGCATGTAAGAAAATATGAAGGCTCTATAGATTTTCTTATCAGTCATGGGGATAGTTTTAAACCCTTACATCCCCACACCCAAAACAGATATACGTTGTTTCGTTCATGAGAGGAACGTTGGGCAACTTTAAATGCGGTTAAACTGGATCCTAGTTCAGTTCTGGTTAAATTCATCATAATGGAATACATATCTTAAGCCCTGAATAGACGATCAAATTCCGAACCAATTCCGATCAAAGTAGACATGCTGATGACTGATGGTCACCATCTACCATCAAATTTTGACGGGCCGCACTATTTTGTTCAAAGTAAGATCAGAATGGAGTGCCACCAGCCACCATTCATCATTTCCTGCCTCAGGAAACATTTCTGCCAAGTTTTCATTTTAAAATTAAGCAAATTAATGAGTTTAAGACTGATGACTCCCAACACTTTGATGGTTATTGGTTCGGGAATTTGATCGTCTATCGCGACCTTAAATCCAAAATCACTATTTCTGGCTCATTTCAGAAACAACGTAAGTGCCATCAGTTTCCAGATGCAAATAGGTGTTGTAATGCCAGGTGTTGTTCAAAAAAAATTTAGTCTTTGTGAAAAATTATTAAGATGGAACAATAACAGGACTATTCAACGCAGAAATTAAAAATATTTAATGAACGCACCCCAAAATGCTTCTTTCATGCTAAATGGATCAATTTAAAGCAGCCCCCTGTCCTTTTTTGGAACATAGGCACCCTATGTAAAATGATAGCCCCAAAAAGGAGCATTTTAAAAAAATACATTTTTGGTAATCACTAATCACTTTTATTTTTTTTCTGTTACAGAATGAATGAAACTGAATCGGTGGGGACCTGCGAAAAATTTTACCACTGAGATTCGGCAGGGTTTCCTTTGACGGTTTAAATTTTTTTTCATTTTTCATTTGGTTCTCTTTTGTTTTATTTTCCCATTTTTATTTTTGTATTTATTTAATTTTTTATTTTGCCCTCATTTTCTGATGTATCCCAAGTCGTGTAAATATTACATGTTCTTTTTCTCTTTTCATGAGCTTTGTATTTCCGATGAAAAGTGATGATGTAAATAGTCGCAGTTTTATGAATCTTGCAGGTATTGTTTTAAAATTTTACCAAGTATTTTATTAAAAAATGTCGATAAAGTGTAAAAAGAATCTAGTCAGAAAGATACTATGTAGGAATGGAGCATTTGAAGCAGACTGTGAGAATGTTCTCCCATTAATTCAATCAGTATGTAGTGTAACTTTCAAATAGCTCCTTTTCCTATTAAACCTTGCAATCACTGCAAATTGTTGAGCTTCCATCTAAGAATGGTGCGTTACTTTTTGAATGTATACCTACCAGCTTCCCACACTTAAATACTTGGTTGAAGAAATCTTTGTGCGCATGTACGCGTTTTTTTTTTAAAAAAAAAAAATAAAATCGGTCCTTTAAATCAAAACCCATCGTTGCATTGACACATCAATGGTGTAATTGAATTGCGGTTTAGGGTAATTTTCCGACTTTTTTTTAATTAATTATTTTGATGGTTGACAAAATACATCTTCTATGGCTCATTAATACAGCTTATACTTAAAACCGTCGAAAATCTAATTACGGACTTATGCAATTTCACCATGGATACATTAAAACCTCACTGGTTTTGCTAATGAATCTTAATGCCCGTAATTTTTTTTAAGTCAGTACTCATCATCAGAGAATAGATATGAGGTTTTCTTATTGATAAACTATTTATAAAGTCAAAATTTTGAATTTTTTTAATCGTAGCTGTAAATGTGCCAACATCTCGACAGTTCTGTGCTTCCTCGTTAGAGTACAGTTGCAGCTCAGAGATTGCCCTGCCGTTTGGGGCTACCGCGTTGCAGAGTACCTCAATTGTATAATTTTGTTTCCTGATAAAATATACAATTTTTCTGCTGCCTTTCTTCCTTTAGGTTAGAGTAAAAAGGTATACACTTTCAAAACAAAGTTTTTTCTCGGTTACTTATTTTATTTTTTTAATTCTCAATCCATCAAATGTTAAGAGTACATGCGGTTCTATGTACTATATTTGAATCCCAACTATGGGATCTCTTTGTTTGTCAATTATTGACATAAGAATATTCCATTTTTTGAATATTGACTTCATTGGCTTAATTTTGTCACCAAAAAAAAAAAAAAAAAAAAAAGGATACTTTTTTATGGTTTGTTGAGATCCGAGTTATGAAATTCATTGCTCACCTGTTTAAGATAAAATATTGTACCTATTCATAGGAATAATTCAACCATAAAGTTTCATCTCAGAGGTTATACCCATCCAAGTTTTCAGTGACTTGAGACCAGCTGCGAATGACATTTTGTTTTTCCAGAAATTTTTTGTCTTAACTCTCATCTCGAAAAATACATCACATTTATTTCACTCACGTAACGGATTGAAGATTTCTTTCCTCTGTTGTTTGAATCAGGTATTTTGTACCTGCTTACCCATGTTTTCTTGCCACTCAGTTGTAATGGGCCTGTTGCGAACTTTTGCTAGAGCAAAACTAAGAGTTGTTTCTTATAGATAATGCCTCAAAAATCACGATGAGCGCATCGGCAAACTCTGAAATGCACTCATAATTTCACAATCTGCGTAAGAAATTTGCGGTTTTTTGAGCTTCCCGCTTCAAAAACGATACTACGGCACAGGTGAACATTTTGTAAGAGGAGTCGTTCCATCGTCGGCAATAATCATCATAGCCGACGCCAATCCGCCAAAACACGTTTGATGGGACGAGATAACACCTGAACTGGATTAGACCAGATAACAATCGGTGTGTTAACGTTCATATTTTCCACGCCCGAATTGATTGACCTTGAACTCTCCTTGAATTACGCGCGGAACTGCGTGCAAGCGTCGGCCATGATGAATATATCGCCGACGATGGAGCGACTCCTCTAACAAAATGTTCACCTACGCCGTAGTATCGTTTTTGAAGCGGGAAGCTTAAAAAAACGCAAATTTCTTACGCAGATTGTGAAGTTATGAGTGCATTTCAGACTTTGCCGATGCGCTCATCGTGATTTTTGAGGCATTATCTACAAGAAACAACTCTTATTTTTGCTCTAGCAAAAGTTTGCAACAGGCCCATTGTAGCTATTTTTAAAAGAGTAAAAATTGTAAAAATGTAAATAGTGAAAAATTGTGATTTTTATGTACAATAGTTATTATTGCATTAATGTGCTATGAGTTTGTAGATGCTGACTTCTTAGGAATATCAACGTACTTACCTGCTAAATGTGAAGTAGGTACCAACTTACGTAAAAGAGTAATAAAATAGAATCATGTTGCATTTCTTCATTTGCTCACCAGAAAAAAAGAAAAGTAACCAATTGAAATCAGATAAAAAACTGTCCATCTATATGTTTTATATTTTCAATAAGTGGTGTAGACAGGGGATATACGTTAGACATCCACATGTTTCAATTGACAAAATACTCACGAGTTAATGTTGAATAAAATTTATGTTCAAGAATGTATTTTGGTTCAAACATTAATCAATGACTGAATTCAAAGAGTGTCATTCGGATAGAGCACCTAAGACTTTGGTCAAAAATTCTAAGTAGAAATCATTCCCCTAGTAGTTTCTTTTCTCTCTCTTAAATTATTTGCATCACTGCATGATAAAATTTTTAGATTTTCATGTAAGTGTAAACATAGTCTGAATGACATTAATTTTAAGTTCATTGACAATCAGTCTACAAAAAAATTGATACGTAGTTTCAAGTGAAAACCTTCAAATCCTGATAGGCGTTTATTTCAATTTTGTTTTGTTTCGTTTTCTAGGAATTGTATTCTCCTTTTTGGCTTCTTACATGTATATACTACACCCAAATTCATAGGACTTAATAGGGATTCCTTAAAGCAGGTAAATCTCACGTCTGGTAGGTAAGTTGACAGTCCTTCGGTTTTGACTGTCACGCGCAGAAATCTGAGTCACTTTTTTTCACACGGCTCTGACGTTTCCTGCGGCCAATCCTTGATCCTATCGAATGACTGCGTTGCAGTCGCTTGCAAATTGAAATTTAACAACTACCAACATATCTGACGTGAGTTTTACCCGTTTTTAAAGAAGGTTTTCACAATAACTGGCCCTCTCTATGGGAATTAACTCTGTTTCAACTCTACAAGGGGCTAGTAACTTGACATTTCAATCAATTTTTCATACTTGCATCAAACCTCGAATCGAAAAATGTAACCTTGGTAGGTAGCACTGAAAATCTCCCAAGTTAGTTGAAAAGCAAGGAGAGAATAAAGGAAGGACTGAAACTGTAGCGGAAGCAATTGTTTTATGTTTTGGTCAGTTGGAGCAATGAACATTCTCAAACTTGAGTGTTAGGGGGGAGAGGGTGAAATTTTAAAAGCTCATACATTTTAATGTTATGGTATTTCAAGCATCATTTTTTTCTGTAGAGAATTCATCGCTAATCAGCTGACCTATTTCACACAATTCAACTGGTTCAACCTACTTTCATTCCTCCCTACCTACCTTCTTCATTATTGATTTCCTGTCACTTGGAAAAGATGAGTTGGTACGTTTTTGTGAAAGTTTTCATCACGCAAGTTGTTGTTTTTCCCCGTTTCTTTTTCCATGTTATGTCATAATTTCCGAATAAGGAATCGGCCAAGATTACATGGTCCAGGCCAATTTGTTTGTGAGCGGTTTAAAATGCAGGTTTTACGATTTGCAAACAAATTCTTGCAGATTTATAAAGAAATTTGTTTTTGTGCCAGTTAATTGTTTACTCACAACTGGTTTTCATTGTACACAATACGTCCCTCAAAGAAGAGGCTATTTTTGTTACTTACCAAACTTTGATGCTTTAGAATAAGTCTCATTGTACGTAAATGTGTTTTGTGTCAAGCTTCTTTTCAGAAATAAATGTGATGAAATCAACCAGAGTTCCTTTTTTAACTTTTTGGAGATGCAAAGGATTGTGCAAATTTTTCAGGTACAAAAAACTCACATGTTTGCGCGAATATTCAATTTTCAACGAGAAAGCGTTAATCTGGCAACCTTGGTAGTTTTTGGTAGATAACTACATCGCGGAAGACTGTTATTTCCCTCCTCACTTACGGACATTTCTCTCTTCAATGGATAACCTTCGCATCACACATGGCCCAGAGAGCTTTCACAGACATTTAAGAAGTAAACTAGAGGCCTGCGGCCGCCAGCCACTGAGAAAAACTACACGTAAAAAATCGTAGAACAATCATGTCCAAGTTTTTTAAGAAATGAATGGATTCAAAACCCGACGGGTGCACCCGAATAAAAGCGTATATTTATCTCTGATTGCAACGATATGCACCACTTTTATGTTTTATTTTTAATAAATGTTTTTAAAAAGTTACACACAGTTTTTCTGCAAAGTTTCGAAGCGAATTTGCCTGAATGATCTCAAATAAAATTATCGAAAATTTCGACGCGTTCTTTTCGTTCGTTCCATTTTCTTTTAATGTAACAAAAAAAAGAAAGAAGAAGAAGAAAAAAAAAATCATCCGGGTTACTGAATCGTTACAATGAAGATACATATTTTCCCTTTAATCATAGTAAAAACCGGAGCAGTAAGTCAAAATGATGACAGGCAGTCCCACGGCATTCCTACAGTCTTGAGAGTGCTATGCGTTTCACGCCAATTGACCGATTGCACTGCGTTTGGCGCAATGCGAGAAGTATTCATGCAGTCTTGTAGGCGCAAATATGGGCTTTACGCCGACCGTACTATTTGGCGCGATCATTAAAACTCGCGCTAGAATACCCTGGTAAAAATTGGCGATAGGAGCTGCGTTTCAAAATACCATACGAGTTCTTATAGCTGACTGAAGAAGGCGATAGAAAATCATATAAAGAAGTCTGTAGAAAGTGGAAAAAATCATACGGCCGGACTACACGAAGCTATAAAAAATTATACAGCCGGGCTATACCTAGTTTGCATTATATTCGCAAAACGCACATTATATTTTCGTTTACAACGTATTTTTTTTCACCAATTAAAATGAGAATAATCCATACAGAGTGTGCAAAAATTTCAAAGTCATGAGTTGAAAAACGCTGACTCCGCGAGATTAAATATTAGAGCCTAACACAAAGCGGAGCGGCGGCGCACTGGCGCCTTCAAACCTAACAGGGATACTTCACGCATTGCGCAACGCGTGAAGTATCCCTGTTAGGTTTGTAGGCGCCAATGCGCGTTTCGCGCTGGCTGCCCGCCCGGCGCCCGCCGCGCCGCAGCGTACCACGGCGCTTGAAGCAACTATTTCACACCAGAGGTACTGCACAGTATCATACGAAATTGAGGGCGCTCCAACATATTAGGAATGACAGGCATCCTTCAAAAGTACGGAGTTTTCCTCGCAAAATAAATCAAGATACTACGGCCCAAAAAGAGAGCAGTAGTCCAAAAACTCACTAAGTCCAAGCATCCGTAGGTAATTAGTATAACGTTTAGCATACACTTTATCGCCAGGCTGTTG
>NW_017547189.1:836562-865310 GCF_001854935.1 Bemisia tabaci | reverse complement strand
GCCTGGACGGGTTTAGCGTTGAATCTTCGGCTGGCTCCTCGCTGCCCGGCTTCCTGGGCCCGGGACGCATGCCCAGGATATTACATTTCTTCTGGGTTTTATTTAAAATTTTTCACCTTGGATGTGGCAACATGGTCCTAAACCGCGGCCAAATTGCCGGTTATCGGGACGTGCTTCAAATTCGAACCAGGAGCCGAAGTCAAGCCGCCGCGATCCCCGAAATCCATCTCAAGTCAAAGCAATAAACGTTAGCGTTCTTAGTTTCAATTTGCTCAGGGGAGAAGACTAATGAGGCGGGATACGGACGCGGAAGGGCGCGCAGACAAGAGGGACGTGTGATAAAGAAGGAACGAGCAGGCTGCTTCACCTTATTGCTAGCTATCTCCTTCCTACGTCTCGTCACCGAAAACAGCCTGAACTGTACGAAGAATGGGTCACTAAACCATGAACGAATTTTCACTTGCCAAAAAAAAGTTTTTCTTATAAATATCATTTTCTTCAGTAAGTTAAAATTTGGTGTGAATCGTATATATATCTTACTATTTGCTTAATTTTACTGTTTCCATTAACTATTTTAAATCTATTATCAGTTTAAATTATAGCTATAATAATTAAAATTAGAATTACTGGAACTAATCTTTCCGTGATTGAAAGGTAGATTACATCTTTAATTATATCTACTTGTTACTCATTGTTACATTTTCTCAAAGGGAAATGACTCATGGAAATGATGCGAACATTAAAAACGGCAATCCAGGATTGCGCGAAAGGTCTAAGGGAATATACGAGGATTGCGCGAAGGAGGCACAATGATTGCGCGGATAGAAACCTTAACATCTGCAACAGGAATGCGCAAATTCAAAATGAAGTTAATTTAACGTAGAAGTTTGGTAAAACAGGAAACATTTGGAAAATAAACGAATTTTTATGTTAACGCTTATCTAGGTTAGTTTGTTGACAAGTCATGGATGTCCAACCTTCTGATGATAAATGAAAAGAAAAGATTGAATAATAGTCGTTGGTATAAAGAACTTTCCTAACTTTTCTCGGAAAAAATATTTAATCGGGAGAGACGAGTCAACGTTGAAATACTCATACGGCGTAGAAACACAACATGGGCCTTTCAAGCCATATTATTCGATGCCACGATTATTCCAACGTGAGTTCAATTAATCGCGCCGAACACAGTGCGGCCGGCGTTAAACGTATATTAGCGCCTGCAAGACTGCAGGAATACTTCACGCATTGCGCTAAACAGTGCGGTCGGCGTACAGCCCATATTAGCGCCTACAAGACTGCATGAATGCTTCTCGCATTGCGCCAAACGCAGTGCAGTCGGTCAGTTGGCGAGGAACGCATATTAGTGCCTACAAATGTGCTACTTAGTGCCGAAATGAAATTAATGAGGTTAACACTACTCTCACGGAGAACTCTGCTGTTGAAAGTCAACACGACCAAACTTAGCGCTTTTGACTTTTCTTGGAGCTGGTCCTCAAGCGGTTCATTTAAGACTGCAAGAATGCTGTAGGACTGCCTGTCACTATTTTGACTTTCAGCTCCAATTTTTCCTTAATTAAAGGGAAAATATGTATCCTCATTGTAACGATTCAGAAACTTGGATGATATTTAATTGTTATTTTATTTTTTTTTGTTTTTGTTACAATCGATAGATAAATCACAAACGAAAAATTCAAAAATAATCGGCAATTTTTTAAGGTAGAAATTCAATTAACGCGATGAACACGTTTCAAGTTTCTCTTCGGTAGTTCTTAAGCGGCCTCGAGCAACTGTTTTAACTCCCCGCTAATTGAATTGCATACCCAAAGAAATGAAGGAAATTCTAGTGGAGCAGGTGATTCGTGAATAAGTGGTCTGACTAAGGGTGCCGCGCCACGCAGTCTATGAAATTTGCTTTCACTCCAAGGAACTATTTTATTTCCAAGATATTTAATTTAATTTATATGATCAGAAGGAGCTTATACTGCATTAAATTTTTCCTGGCTTATTTGATAGAATTTCTTCAACGAAGAAGCCCAAAAACCCGGCAATTTTCCAAGGCAAAGGAGTTAAGTTAATGTGGTTAACACTAATCTTACGGAGAACTCTGCTGTTGAAAGTCAACGCGACCAAACTTAGCGCTTTTGACTTTTCTTGGAGCTGGTCCTCAATCGGTCAGTCATATAAGCCCGTTCGAGGAGGTGTTTCGCGCGCACACTTTTAATCTCAGTCACCCCCGATTCTAATTATCCATTCCCTTTACGCCACTTTGTTGCAGTATTCTCTCCACGACCTGTGAGCTTATTCTGAGAACTGAGCCCATAGCACAGACCGCGGTAAAGGAAAGCGTGTTTTGATATAGACCTAAACTGAACCGAATCTCACGACTTGAGTTGAATTGATGTCAAGTTGCGCACAACAAAGGAGCGAGGCAGGTCGGATGACGATGGTACAACGTTATTTTCCTGATCCTCTTGAGATCCTTTGACAGAGATCCATCAAGATCGAATTTCCAGGAGCCGACCTAAAGTCGGGTGAATCAACGTATTACTCGCACAATGTGGCGTGCGGTTGTCATACAGACTACGTCGAGAATGCATGCTTAGATCTCTATTTAGTGCGGAAGAGACTCCCGTCAAACGAAAATGCGTTGTCAGGTTTCTATTGAATTTGTTTTGAATTTAATTTTATATCCTTTAAGTTGATGATACGCAGAGACATATGGACCGCGTTTAGCAGAAAGGAACCAAGCTACATTAGCAATTGCCAGATTTAGTTGGGCACGTTAAGTTTTTACATGAAAATTGAGCAAATTTCAGTGAATTTTCTGCACTGTACGAAGCAAATTTCTTAAAATTTTCAAAGGAGTCCGCACAAATGTTCTCCTGTCAAATATTAAATGCCCGGTTAAATTTGGCAATAGTTGATGTGCCTTGGTTCCTTTCTGCCAAGCGTGGTCCAAATAGAGACGTTCCTCTGATATCAGAGATGGTGGAAGCTTTCCAGCGTGGCGTGCTTTGCGATCTATCGATATTTCAGGTGTTCGCTGCGAACACTCTTTTTATCGATACTTTTCCATAGGTTTAAATGGCCGATCAATCGATGTATCGCAAAGCACGCCACCTCACGGAAGCTTTTTCTTTCTAAATTAAGGAGAGAGCAAAAATTTAGTAGCACCGCTACGGAGATGCACGTTTTTGTGTTACTGTCAATATACTAGATGCTTTTTACTACTTCCAAGTATGCCGAGTTCACGCGGTAAAAATGAGGGTCATCAGTCGCATGGGCGGATCTCGACACTTCGAACGGGGGGGGGAGGAGCAGGAAGGGGGTCCGAAGGGCTTCTCCCGAAAATTTTTGAATCTTAAAGCATCTAATATGCAGTTTGAGTCACTTTCGTCATGAATAATTATTGCAAAATATAAGCGTTCTTCCCTCCATTTTCCTACCTACCTTACTTCCCTGAAAAAATAGTTCTGTTCATAGGGCTCTCGCACTTCCTTCATTACAGCTACAGAGGTTCCCGCTATGAGGGTGGAGTACTCTGTATTCACGACCTAAGTTCTGTTCTGACAACAAAAAAGTTCTGCAAGTATAACAAAGGAGGTGCAGGAGACCTACGGACAGTCTACTTTCGGCATGAATAATTGCTAAATAGAAGCGTTCTTCCCTCTATTTTCCTACCTTCCTCCCTTCACTGAAAAAGATAGTTCTATCCATAGGGCTCTTGCACTTCCCTCATTACAGCTGCGGAGGTTCCCGCCATGAGGGTGGAGCACTCTGTATTCACGATCGAAGTTCTGTTCTCACAACAGAAAAGTTCTATAAGTATAACGAAGGAAGTGCAGAAGACCTGTGAACAGAAGGTCCTGTCATCTGCACCGACTATTCCTTTGCATGTTCTTTCTCCCCCTTTTCTCCCTTCTTTTTTTCGGGCAAACGGGAAAATGAATGCACGCCCCCACGCCCCCGCGGAATCACCTATGACCAGTTGTTGCTTAACAGTCGTTATCTCGTAAATTCTATTTTTGCATACACAAGAGTCGCTCTCACAGCACTCTCTGACGCTCTGCGACGCCTAACCGCCACAAAACTCGGTCCTCCCACAAGTCATCAGGGAGTTAGCAATCCCTCATCTCATCCAAAACCCCTGTCGCCACCCTTTCACCGGGCGTCCCCTTCGTCTCCTCCCAGGAGGAACCCAATCAAGCATCTTTTTTGGCAGCCTCTCTTCCGTCATCCTATTGACATGACCGTGCCAGACGTAGAGTAAGTACATAGAGTCGTAATGCAAGAGGGAGAGCTGGCGCCACTTTTAAGCATTTTCCAGGTCCCGAATTCCGAGATTCCTGTGCGGCGCCGGGTCCCTTTTTCGATACATAATCGATTGTTTGCGATACACGGGGACCCGACCATATTCCACACCACCATTTTGGATCGAATATGTATCGAAAAAGTGACCCCGCACACCGGGCTCGAAACTCGTCGAGCAGAACATGGCGCCAGCTCTCCCACTCACATTACGACTCTATGTACTCTATGGTGCCAGAAAAGCTGTTCGTCGAACACGACGTCATGTTCAGTTTCAGATTTACTCTCATCAAACTTTGTACAAGTTATTCAAATTTTTACACGATACTCAATATTCGGCTTCTGAGTGGGGTTTGCGGAGGAATCCGTCCCCACATCGACAACCTACCGCTCCGTTGGAAATTCCGTAGGTGGAGGTTCAAGGCGACGGTGGCGCGCTCTGGGTAAGTAGCGGCAAAGTCGGCTTAGGTGCGGCGGCGGCGATGGCGGACGGATCAAAAGCGAGCCGAACTCGGGGGGAATCATTATCGGTGATAAAGTATGTTACACGTGAGTTTCCTTCCGCATTCCAAGTTTCCCGCCGGATCCGGATCCCGATGCGCAGACCACGTTTCCGCCCCCGCCTCCCGCGGCACCGCGATGCATCGGTGTTGGTCGCCTCCTCCGCGCGGGTCCTCGTTAACAACTTCCGAATTTCCGCCGTCAAAGTAGCGAATTTCACTTGTTTACAAAATTAACTCTCTTGCAGGCTCCGTCCCGGGATGCCGGGTCGAGCAAACATCCAGAAAAATCCCTGGGGAGAGCCCTCATCGAGAGACAATCGACAGTGGTTACTTTATACTAGGGGGTCCCCCCTGGCCACTACGCGGCCCAACCCTCGGGGTGCTGAGCGCCCCCAAAAGGTCGGCTTCGCGGACCTATTGAAATCTCAAACGAAAAAACCAAAGTATTATTAAGAATGTGCCTGTTCCAAACTTCTGCTGGAGCAAAAATAAGAGATGTTCCTTATAGATAGGTTTGCACTGATTCCTACCTCGGTCGGTTGCATGCTCATTTTCTTGTTTTAATTTTTTACATTTTGTAGCTTCTGTTCCAGTTGAGAATGGGTTTGTAATTGGCCCGAAACGTCTTGGTTGTTTATTTATCCTCTATAGCTTTTTATACCCATTTGTTTTTTTTTGTATTTTAGTGTATTTAGTGTGTTTTTATTGTTCCTTATAGATAATATCTCAATAATCACGATGAGCGGACCGGCAAACTTTGAAATGCATACTCTATAACCTTGTATACCCATTTGTTTTTTGTATTTTAGTGTATTTAGTGTGTTTTTATTGTTCCTTATAGATAATGTCTTAATAATCAAGATGAGCGCACCGGCAAACTCAAAAATGCACTCCTGACTTCATAATCTGCGTAAGAAATTCGTGTTTTTTTTTAAGATTCCCGCTTCAAAAAGGATACCACAGCACAGCAGGTGAACATTTCGTTAGAGGAGTCTTTCCATTCAATCACTCCTCAACTTGGCCGATGCTTTCGCGCACAAGTTGAGGAGAGCACGAGGTCAATCAAGGCGGATATCTATCAACGCGAGGAAAATGTGAATGTAAACACGCCGATTGTTATCAGGTGGTTAGAATCATCGTCCCATCACATGTGTTTTGGCGGATTGGCGATTGGCGTCGGCTATGTTTAATATTGCGTAGTGCCCTTGTGAGCAGGGGTTGGATGGAATGACTCCTCCAACGAAATGTTCACCTGTGCCGTGGTATCGTTTTTGAAGCGGGGATCTCGAAAAAATGCAAATTTCTTATGCAAATTGTGAAGTAAGAAGTTCATTTCAGACTTTGCTGATGCGCTCATCTTTATTTTTGAGACACTTTCTACGAGTAACAACTCTTATTTTTTTCCCCACCAAAAGTTCGCAACAGGCCCATTACGTATAAAAAGGGTATTTTCATTTTCATGTCAGGTTATTGTTGGGCAAGACAGCCGTAAGTGCTATCTACTGCATGCTTTCGTGGTTGCGTTTCGGACATACAACAATACATTTTCAGGTTAGAAATTGGCAGAAGAGAGCGGCATTTTACTCGAAAGTACTGTTATCATTGGCTCTCTGGAGGAACATTGTCTCTTACTGTTATTTTGTCTGAAACTATGTCATTTTTTTGCGCACTTACGGCTTTCTCATATGTCCCGTCTCCATGAAAATAAGATGAATTTTTCTGTTTTAGCGATTTTAGTGATTTCATCCAAAAGATATTATACGAAGTTTGCAGGTAACTCGATTTCGAAATTTTGCTCCTTGCTGCTCTCTTTGCTATTACGGCAGAATTGTTGGAATTCATGTCGGAAAATGAGATCCTCCTTTCTTACGGGATTTGTTTGTCGTATCGTAAGCCTCCCTATTGGCGTTACTGGCAGTCCGGCTTCGAAAATCGCCGTAGATATAGGCAACCAGGCAACGCAACGATGCGATTGAACAGTTGATACTTTGAAGCCTCCCACAGCCCTGTTAAAAGCATCTATTCCCAAGGAGTGTAGTCAGCGTTGAAGTTCCTGAGCAATAATCTATGCAGTTACGAAGGATTAATTTGAAAACTGAGGAAAATTCCATTAAGTTGTCAACGTCGTGTGTGCGAGAACGTCGAATAATATTCGCCGCCGATCGGCAGAGTATTGAAGCATGGTCTCTTGCACGTGAATGGTTCAACTTCACGTCGCTGTAACTGACATGCAGTTATCGGATTTATCAGTGAGTATATAGGCACCGATGTGAGTTTTGAAAGTTTCTCAGGAGTAGAGTCTCGTCCCATCTTTACATCAAAGATGTTCAATCATGAGTTTTGCAGTAAGAGGACAAAATGGACCTAGGTTTGGGGTATTCTTCAAGTGAGCTTATGATTAAAATTTCAACGCTAAATCGTTTATTGTAAAAACTCCCGTAAGATCCCATGTTCTTGAGGTTATGACGAAGATAGCAATTACCCAATTCCACTCCCTGCTCGCCTAGAGTCCCTTTATACTAAGAGTTAAGACAATGTGACTCCATTTTTGATTGGTTCCCTTATTTTAGGCCTCCACAGTGTCAACACGGGAATGAAGATTACATTTTCACCAATTGCAAAGATTATAATCTGGAATGGACCGGGGAATTACGAGTTCGGCAAGGAACAAACGGAATGAGAGGAGGAACGGAGAAAGGAATTCAAGAATGAGCTGATCAAAGATTACGAGATACTTTCAGTTTGTGTAATCATTATTCCCGTTTGTGACTCCATGAGGGGGGTTGTCTTCCCTCTCAGTATAAAGGGACTCCTATGCTCGCCTAGAGTCCCTTTAAACTGTGAGTCAAGACAACACCCCCTCATGGAGTAACAAACGGGAATAAAGATTACACAAATTGAAGGTTTTTTGTAATTTTTGATCGGCCCATTCTCAAATTCCTTTCTCCGTTCCTTCTCTCATTCCGTTTGTTCCTTGCCAAACCCGTAATTCCCTGGTCCATTCCAGATTGTAATCTTTGCAATTGGTAAAAATGTAATCTTTAATCCCGTTTGTGACACTATGAAGGCCTAAAATACGGGAACCAATCAGAAATGGATTCACATTGTCTTGACTCTCAGTATAAAGGGACTCTAGAAGAAACCACAGTATTATTAAGAATGTGCCTGTTGCAAACTTCTGCTGGAGCAAAAATAAACTCTCGGTATAAAGGGACTCTATGCTCGCCTATCGAACGACCGCTAAATGTTCGTTACATTTTTTTGTAGGCCACCATCAATCTACAATTTCTAGATCGTTGGTTTTCAAGCTATGTCGACCTCGAAGGAGAGAACATCACAACGAACGAGGAGAAAACGACGCGACGCTCCGGTAAAACTCTCAATATTCAGGGACCAATCAATGGAGCTTCGATTTCACCTTCATCTCTTAACGATAAAACGACTCGGCGCGGAGGTATTTGAAAACAATTTGTCAGAGTAAGCCCACGGGACCCGCGTAATTGGCTCCCTCTATATAAGTCCATCAAAGTTTCATTTAAGCAGAACGGCACGCCTGTCGGAAGAGTCCTGCCCTGGCGTTGCCGCAAAGGATGCAATTGGCCCGTAAAATTAACAGTCGCTTTCAAACTTTTTTCAAATTTAGTAGAATAATAATGAACTTTGAACATAAATTTTATTTCAGTTTAAAAGTTAGAAATTGTATGAAATGTATATAAGTCTAAAATTCCAGCGGGCCGATTATTGGAATTGATGGACAAATCTATAGACAAAGAAGATATAGGGAGTATGGAATGCTCTTATTGGTTGAAATGGGTGGCTCCTATAGACAAAGGGAGAAAATGATAGTCTAACTGCCGGGTCTCTCGTGGTTTGCTGTTAGTTAGTCGATTTTCTACCTCCTTTGTCCATTAAAACCACCCGCTTCCACCAAAAGGATCTCTCCGTATCTCTTTTGTCTCCTTCGTCTATAGCTTTGTCTATCGATTTCAATAATCGGCCCTCAGGGCGGAAATAAGAGCTGTTTCTTAAGTTTTGTCTCCACAAGACTTCCACCCGCGATTCGTCGCCGTAAACGTCACCCTTCCGCAGCATCAAAAAATATTGACGAACTCAATATTCAAATTCACTTTATTTCCGTTTCATACAAATACACAGAAAAGCTTGTACGAACAAAAAACGAAAATTAAACACCCACTAATGACACCTTGCCAGTGTGTCGGGTGGAGCCACTTTATTTTATTTTCTTCCAGATTTTATTATATTATTTGTTTCATTTTTCCCAGATTTTATTTTGTTTTGTTTTATTTTTTCCAGATTTTATTTTATTTTTCGATTTATTTCCCCCCTTTTTTATGTCCCCTTCTTTTCTTCTTCTTCTACATTGCCTCTATATTTATCGCTGTTCCAAAAAGCTCTCAACTCATGATCCAACTACACAGTTGGATCACGAAGCAACAAACTCAGAGAAGAGAAGGGAAATGCAAATTTTGTGACATTTTGTCGCTTTTTTGATAGTGTGGTGCCAAAAGGCACTGCCCTACATGGGCCGTACTCGGTCCCCTGGGGGACACAAGCGGGCCCGTGGACAACCGAACTCGATCAAGGTTCGAGCGGGCTTGAAGGGCCGAACTCGAACCAAAACACAAGCAGGTTGTCCAAAAGAAAAAAACAAAAAAAAACAGAGAGAAGGGGGGGGGGAGAAACCGAACACGGTCCGTGTCCGAGCGGGCTTGGGAGCCGAACTCGAACCAAACACGTGCAGGTACCTCAGAAAAATAAGAAAAAGGGGAATAAACTACAAGTAAAAAATAAGTAAGCAAAAAAGACACAAGATAAATTAAGACAAATAAAACAATTTACTCCAAAAAAGAAGGGGGAAACAAACTAAGAGAACACTGGTGCCCCCAGCACCACAAATCTGGCGGATTTGGAGGAGGTGGGAGGGGCTAAAAAAATAATAAAAAAACAGAGGGGCTTCACAAGGGATACTTACAATAGATATTAACACAAGAAAACTACAACGAGTGAAGTGCGAGAAAAACTACTCTGCGAGACAAAAACTACTCTGCGAGACAAAACTGCTCTCAAGACAAACTGCTCTCCAACGCCAAACCAACCAACGCCTGACCAGGCCCCCGACCTACACTCAACCAGCAACTGAACTCGCGTTCTCTGCTGCCGACTGCACCCGCGGGCCCGATCAGGCGTTGGGGGCAAAAGTCGCGCGGACCCGCGCGAGGAGGGGGGGAAAGGACCGGCGAGAAAAACAGACCAGAAGCTGCGAAAAGCTCGAAAACAGTGATCCGTAGTTCCCCCCGGTCCCCTCCCGCCCTCCGCGCGCGGGTCCGGTCGCGGGCGGCGAGAGNGGGGGGGGGGGGGGGTTGCCAGATGGGCTAAACCGAGAAATTCTGATCGTCACAATAGTTAGATTTCATCTACATTCGACCGGTTTTACTAATCCTTTAATTTTATCCCGTCTCCCACCTTGCTCAGTTGGTGATCGTATTTTGTAAGAGCCCCGTCCCGTTAAGACGGCAACGGCGAAAAATCACCGAAGTTCCCAATACGCGATTCGACACTGCGTACGACTTATCCACCGAAAGTCTCCCGTGGGGACAGGGCCTTATCGAAAGTGGATTAATCCTTAATCTACGGATCCTAAACGGGGTCAAATTGATCAAGGCTTACCAAAAAAACGGGCCTCGCGGGTTGTACGGGGTCATTGGTCAATACAAACGAGCTTTAGATATAAGTCTGCAAATGTATCCAATGAGAAGAATCAGACGTCAAATTTAAAAAAAAGAAGAAAATCGAGTGTTAACACAGTCGAAGATAGGAGACGCGTATTAGGGCCTCGTTAATTTTTCTCCAGAATTAGAGTCATCGACAGTATAAAGCGGAGTGTTGAGGATTCACGCCTTGCTCTATAGCGCCTTCAATTTTGCAGATACAGCACGGACATCCATCAAGTACGAATAGTTGTATCTCCGCGCCGTTATGAACGCGCTTCCTTTTTCTGGCTTTAATACACGTTGTGTTTTATCCGTTGGTCTCATTAGTAGTGGTGCGTCGAGAGCTGTGTGAGCATTGCAACTGAAGATAGGAGAGACGAAATCCAGCCTCGTTTTTTAACTTTTCTCCTAAATCTGAGTGACACCCTATTGGCAGCATAGAGCGAATGATTGAAAGTTCACCCCTTGCGGAATCGCGCCTTCAATCTTGCTTACTTCCATGAGGTATTTCTGTTATTTCAAAGAAACACTTTGTCACTCCATACGATTTCTGGTTAACCGAACAAAAATTCTCGTCTATGATGAAAATTGTTCTCCGTGTGTCTCATCTGAATCAATTATGTTTTTGCCGTGGTGCACGACTCGAAGTGATAAGCTCAAAAAAGCTCAACATCTCTACGTAGATTGTGAAATTATGAGGGGATTTCAAACCTTTTGATGTGCTTAAAGGGATTTTAGAGCCATTTTCGCGAGAAATAATTTTTTATCATGCCTCAGCTAAAGTTTGCGACAGACACTGGAAAAAAACACATTGAATCTAGAGTCCAGACTCTTGAAAACATTGACAGGAAAAAGGACTCTTGATTCAATCAGATTTAAGCTTAAATCAAAAAGAAATCCGCTCAAATTAAGAGTTCTTTTTCTTGTCGATGTTTTTAAGAGTCTGGACTCTAGATCCAATGTGTTTTTTTTCTAGTGGACCCATTATGAGAGTAGAGTCGAAGTAGAGATATGGCGACACTGTTTAAGTGCTATTTATTGCGACAAAGCGTACACTGGGAACTTTTTTTTATGAAAGCCGCAACCACTGCGCAAAAAAGGGACGGAAGAAATGTTGATCCCGGCGGCCCAATGATCAAAAACTAGTTATAAAGTCGGAGGAAGGCGTCGAATAACTTAATTTAAATTAAATGGGGACCGCTGTTAGATCCCCCTGTAGAATTGCCAAAGCCACTTGCTTTCCTTGAGTCACTCTCCGTCCTAAGCTCTTCTGCTTCTGATAGTCTCGAACTCCGTCTTGTTTCGTCAGCCCTCTACCGCTGCGTCTTCATTCTTTTCGAGAATAAACATTTTGTGACGCAAAGACGAGCATCGACAAACTTTATACAGCTTGTAATCATTCCGATTGTAAGTAACTTTTATTGGAGGCTCCTCCGAAGGACGTTGAGATCTCGATAGTAAAATGCAAAATCGCGTATCTCAGTTTTGGTTTTATACGATTTCCGCTCCTATTTTATTCAATGAAAGGAAGACGAACCAACGCTTTTTGGTGCGGGTCGTATACATTGTGACATGCTGAGAAACAGAAAACGTGGACCGGGAGTAGATCGAGGATCATCCTCACCATGACATGCGTAAGGTCGTGCATGTTTTCTCGCGAAGAATACTTTGCGTACGGGGAGACTGAAAAAAACGGAATTGGACTGCATTTTGCAATTTGGAACTATAAATTCTGGATCTTCTGGAAAATCACTTATGTGCGCAGAGAAACCAATGGCACATACGTTGTTTTTAAACCGGGCTAGAATTTATAGTTCCAAATTGCAAAATGTAGTCCAATCGATAATGCACAGCAGCTGAAAATGGTTGAGTATGAATGTAATCATTACGGATGGTGTTAAGTTCTTCTCGGATCATACTTACATTGGGAATTTCGAGATAACTTATAAGGGCGGTAGCATAGGACTGCCAATATATGTTTGATTAGGAGGCATCAGACATCGGAGGACAGAGTGGAGTAGGAAGAAGAGGAAGAGGAAGAAAAATAAGAGGAAGAAAATGAAGGTAAAGAAGAGAAATGAAAAGGAGATGGCGAAAGAAAAAAAGAGGGCTGTGGAAGAGAATGAGAAAAAGAAAATGAGGTAGAAGAAGATTAAGGAGAAGAGGGAGAACAATACGAAGAAAAAATTCTTCCGCTCCTCTCTTCGTCCTCTCCTTCTACCTATGCTTCTTCGAGTCATTTGACTTGCATCAGAAATCCTACGATCCGATTCCATTATATCAGTGTCAACTCATGGATTCAAAGTATATTTTACAAAGCTGTAATGATATCGGCGCACAGTGGATCGATTCAATTAAAGAGATCGGACATGAAAATTTTGACTAAAACTTCAAATTCTGATGTTTATTTTGTCACATTTAAAATTTCAATGGGTACTCATGATAGACAATTTTACGAGGAAACCAATAGAACCTCAAAATTTTATAGAGACGGAGCTATAAGCTTTTGAAGTTGCCAAATTTTGTCCGACCTCTCCTATTGACTCGGTCCACTGTGCGGCGAAAATATATGTATTCTCAGGCCCTAAGGCTGCAGCGTTATTTTCGACTGTTGTAGAATCGCTTTATGATAATTGTTTATTAAAGGCAATTTACGGTTTTTGGTTTCTGTTTCTCGAGATCGTTAAATAGATGTGCAGAGAAGGAAGGGAAAGGGAGCTCCATCAAATCGAGTAATAACGTATCGAATCGGGAGAAATCAAGGATGCGAAAAGGAACGAGGAACCAACGGATGAGAGCATTGATTTTCAAACCTCATTACCCGAATCATGTGTGTTGTGACTTGTGAAACGTGAAGGATAAAATTGAATCAAGGATTTCATTAGTGACGAGAGGCTTGAGGCTTCTCTAGACTCTGAATTACTTTCCCGAATCGTCTCTTTGTGAGCGGAGACTACGAGATTTGTAGCTCAGAATGGCGCACTTAAAGCGTGTCACAGTTTTCGTCGGGAAAATCGAAAGTAAAGTTAAGATGTTTCTGAGGTGCGATACACGAAATACCGCTGTTTGAGATTAATTCCGCGCCGTTTATCGCAGTAAAACTTTAAAAGCTAGGAAAAAAATCCGTTTAATTTTAAGTGCTCTTTGCGGCAAAAAATTCTGAATAAATTTCATTGCCGTTTCTTCACTAGAAAAAAAAAAAAAAAACACATTGGATCTAGAGTCCAGACTCTTAAAAACATTGACAAGAAAAAATACTCTTGATTCAATCAGATTTAAGCTTAGATCAAGAACCAAGCCTCTGAATTTGAGCGGATTTCGATTGGGTTCCTCCCGGAAGGCGACGGCGTGGACGTCCTGTGAAAGGTTGGCGACAAGGGGTGGAGGAGGAGATCAGAAGGTGCCAATTGCCTGATGATCTCTGGGAGGATAGGGGGCAATGGCGATTGGGCGTAGCAGAGCGCGAGGCGGTACTATAAAAGCGGCTTTATGTATGTACTTACGTCCAAATGATAGATTTTCTTTCAGCGCGCTACATTCTTATGAGTCGAGTCGGTAGCTTCAGACGTTCGGGAGTGAAGAATGCTACGGAATCCACCTCAACATTTTGAACGATGTACGCATGTATTTTCAGGCGATTTCGGCGACAGTGCCTGATCGTTTGAGAGATGGAGGTGTGCTACTACCGTTGCGGTATCGGCGCTCGAATAAAATTCATTTCGGATTTATTGTGCAAAAACTCATAACGGGCGCAGCATTCGTCGGTGCTGCTCCCACACATCAAAGGCAGTTTAGTTCACTTTTCATAGCCGTTTTTGTCGGAATTTCTTTGACGACGCAATCATAATTCTTGCGAGAACCGCAGCTCAGAACGATGCAAAGCGAAGTTGGCGATGTCAAGAGGAAACGCGCATAATCAGCCCTCCCTCCAAGGACATACGTTCTTTTTGTTTTCCGGCGTCCGGGTATCGTCGGAATGTATTAATGAGTAGATAAATGAAATGCGTTGCAAACGGGATGCAAATTACACTTTTGAGCAATCGGATTAAACCTGGCTGTTCCGTGTTGCAGATATTAAAAGCTCAATTCAAAAAGACCCTCATTTTGGTAACCTTGTCAATGTAAGGGTGTATGCCATGAATAGTTGTCCCAATTAATGCACCAAAAATTACCTACACCCGCTTGGAATGTTTTTCTTCTTCTTCTTCCTCTTCTCCTCCGTCTCCTCCTTCTCCTCCTTCTCCTCCTTCTCCTCCTTCTCCTCCTTCTCCTCCTTCTCCTCCTTCTCCTCCTTCTCCTCCTTCTCCTCCTCTTCATTCTCCTCCTTCTCCTCATTCTCCTCCTTCTCCTCATTCTCCTCCTTCTCCTCATTCTCCTCTTCTTCTTCCTCGTCTTCCTCGTCTTCCTCGTCTTCCTCGTCTTCTTCTTCTTCTTCTCCTTCTTCTTCAAAAATCAGTCAAAGATAGTACCCTGCAGTTTCCGTCTCTCTCTGAGCTACACAGTTTCAATACTACGTTGCTTCTAACGCCTTGATACAACTATTCGTGATCTGATGCTGCGCGTAATGCATACACAAAAATAGGAAGGCATTTTGACTTATTTTATGAGTAGAGTGACATCGGGCATTAAAAAATTATTGTCACGTTTGCATTCAGTTCTGACCCAGCAGTTTTTTTTTGCATTTAAAAAAGTATTTCAATGGATTGTCAGCATCATTTATATTAGAATTTTAACGTTTTCTCATGTCATACTACTAAATTTGATGAAAAATCGTGATAGTAATTACAAGACTCAGGAACACTTGGTTCCTAGATACGCATGAATGAAGTAGACAGTATTTGAAGAGCATTCATTCTTTTTTATTCTTTTCTTATTCTTTTCTTATTCTTCCAAAACTATGGGAAAGCCATTATTAACTTCTCAGGAATTATTTTTAAGGTGAAAAAAACCGAAAAGAGTCGTATGAAAACCATCCAAAAATTGAGAAAAATGTCATCGAGCATTTGAGTATCGTGTATTCTAGGATGCCTAATTTTGAGCTGACTAGGGTGAAAGATAGTTAATTTTTTTTTCCAACGAGTGCTTACATTTGTCATAGATGACTCAAAAAAAGAACGCCGTTTGACCATTCGGACGTCGCGTCGTCAACTTTCCTCTGAACAAATATTAACTTCAGAAAAAATGTATGAATATTTTTCTTTGAAATTCTCAGAGACTCTGGGTAAAATCGTGAATTAAATTTTTGTGAGAGAATTGAAGAATAATATTCATTTCCGCTCAGGAAAATTCGATTTTTATCGGAAACGACTTCGCAACGTCTGAATGTGCATACGGCATTCTCCCCCAGCCCGGCAGAAAGATATAATAGGCGGAACCGATGCATATCGCTCTCTTCTAAAGTATTCCTGTATTTTTTATTTTGATTTCCTCACTGAGTAAAACTTTCAGAACTGACGAGCGCATTTTTCTGCGAGCGAGTGCGAGCATGGAAATACTGCCGTGCTGAGTAAGAACGCCGTACAAGCCATTAGGCGTTGCCAAATTCCCCTCGACAAATCACGAATTTCCAGGGAAATTTGTGAATACCTCCTCTCCGATTTTTCAGAGGATATCGCTCGTAATCCGATTCAAAACGTCTGAAAGTTCCAAGGAAAAATATTTATAACTTTCCTCAAAAATAAATATTTCACGAGAGGAAATTTGGCAACATTCGAATGCTGATACGGCGTTTTTACTCAAGCAGAGTGGTCGCCGAACGAATATGCGGGACTTTGATCGCAATCATACGCGATCGGGAGACGAGGGGGTGGGAGAGGAGGAGGGGTGCGCGGGGGAGTTTTCACGGGCAGAAAAATTGCCTTGCCGGTTCATCAAAGAGGCAAGTGGACTAAATGGACGTAATTCTATCAAACAGAACTATGTGCATTTCGACATGAGCCCTGAGACCCATAAGCGTACATGCATAATAGGGCTCACGTCATAATGCACATCGCTCCGTTTGATAGAAATATGTCCAAATGGACGTATTTATGCTAAAAGGACCTATGTGCATAGGTTTAACGTGCAACATAGTTCCTTTTGTCACGAATGCGTCCAAATGAGGCCGGGATGAATCTAACTCCAGAGTCGGAGCGGGATCGAGTTGATTACCGGCATAACGCTCTCCTTGTTGCGTAATAAATTTCGGAGCCTGAAAAACTTTCCTCATTCATCCGTCAGCTTTTGTTCGTCCGCGCGGGGTGGAGTATCGCGGCGGCAGGAGTTAGTCGAGCCTGTGTTCCCAGACCAAGTTTTGTTATCAATAAATTTCGCTGCGTGTTGGCTCTTAACGCGTGCGTCCCGCCCGTTGTCAAATTGTCATTTTTCAAAATTCATCCGAGTCCCCCAGTGCTCACTAGAGTCCCTTTATACTGAGAGTCAGGACAATGCGAATCCATTTCTGATTGGTTCCCGTATTTTAGGCCTTCACAGTGTCACAAACGGGAATAAAGATTACATTTTCACCGATTGCAAAGATTATAATCTGGAATGGACCAGGGAATTACGGGTTCGGCAAGGAACAAACGGAATGAGAGAGGGAACGGAGAAAGGGATTTGAGAATGGGCCGATCAAAGATTACAAAAAACGTTCGATTTCTGTAATCTTTATTCCCGTTTGTGACTCCATGCGAGGGTGTTGTCTTGACTCTCAGTATGAAGGGACTCTAGCGCTCACGAGGTCAGCAGCAGGGCCGGATTTAGGCGGTGGCCACATGGGCCGCGGCCCGTTGCGGCAAATGTTGCATTTTTTTTTTTAAATGTAGGTATTAAAAAAAATCACAAATGAGAAAAGGAGACAAAATCTCTCATTTCCTGAGAGTATAGTCATTTCTATTTTTGCAGTGATACAAGACAAAGCACCTTTCATTAGTCGAGTTATGAGAGAAACCAAACACGCACTTTGGCCTGGAGCGGCACGGCGTAGAGAGCAATGATGACGAGGACTTGAGCTGAAAAGGAGAAGCCCTAGGTGCGGCGGTTGGTATGTAACACATATTAGCGCCTACAAGACTGTAGGAATACTTCACGCATAGCGTCAAACACAGCGCGGTCAGCAGCGGTCGACGTGTAACGCATAGCGCCTACAAGACTGCATGAATACTTCACGCATTGCGCCAAACATAGTGCGATCAGCGTGGCGGTGGAAGTTAATATTATTATACCACAATTATGTGTGTTCTCTCATAATTTTTTGGGTCATTTTCTTATTGATGGAAGGCCTTGTCCACACAGAGATAGGTTTACGGAACACAACTTTTGCTCAATGTTCCGTGAAATTTTACTATTAGTCTTGACAGGGCTTTCGCAAAAAATGTGTCCATAACAAGTCAACGCGTCTTATGCACCCCTCTCCCTCCGGCCCGTTCACTTGATGGTTTTTATTGATGTTCCAAAACGAATAAGAAGAATTTTTTACGCACGTTGGTTAAAAACTCCAACATACCGTCGCACGAGTGCGTCTACCGCAATCAGTTTGTGTTTGAATAAGAAGAAGGCGGCAAAATACAGGCGGCCCATGGGCGGCAAGTAGGTAAATCCGGCCCTGGTCAGCAGAGCATTATAATTAAAAAAAAACCGGAGCCAAATCCAGTGATCCTCTTTATTGCCGTGCTAAGGAAGAACGCTGTATGAAAATTTGATTGTTGCCAAATTTCCTTCGATCAAATTGGCATTTTCTATCAAAGTTATCAATATTTTCTCTCGAAATTTTTGGTGGAATTGCAAGCAAAATTTGTATCTGAAAAATTGGAAGAAAAATATTCATCAGTTTTCCTGGAGCTTTGCGTTTTATCAAAGGCAATTTGGCAACTCCTGAAGGTTCATACGGCGTTCTTCCTTAGCACGGCAGTATTAATCATGGTCCTTTGAAATGCGTCTGCGATGGGAGACGATTTGAAAGGGAACCAAATGAACATGCACTGGGTTACTTTGGCTACTTATGCATCCAGGAGAAGGAAGCCAAGTTATTGAAAATCCCCAAAAAATCATAATTTTTGCAGTCTATTTAATATTTTTGGTTAGAAATAAACAGTACAGAGTTCTGCAATGGTCCTGTTGCAAGCAAGAGATACAGCCAACTGAATAAACTTTTTAAGGGAAAATTCGCTCGAACATCACATTGGGCACATCAAAAAAGTCTGAAATCTACTCCTTAGCGCGCTATCTACGTAGTTTATAACACACTTTTTCAAGTTGTTCAACCTTACTGCCAGCCACCAAGAAAAACTGCCCGCAGACGCGGGAAGCTTGGAAAGCGTGTTACAAACTATAATGATTGCGCGCTAACGAGCAAATTTCAGACTTTTTTGATGTGCCTAACGTGATTTTCGAGGAAAGTTACCTTTAACCAGCGCATTCAATTGGCTGTATATCTCTTGCGTCCAACAGACCCATTCATTTAAATTCAAATTTTGGATGACGGAAACTTTTTAATGAGAAATGAAACAGAAATCCTACAACATGCACACCCAATGTTTTCCGAAAAACTTGGCTCCTTCCACCTCCAACTAAAGTCGATCCATTTGCCCCAAAACAGACTCACTCTTGTTGATGCATATGCATTAGCCCATACATCAAAGAGGGCGGACGAGAGGTTAACGCAACTTTCTCGTGACAGGTGATGGACAACAAAACTTTCCTGAGAAAAAGGGAAAGCGCGGAAGGGGGAGAGGGCAGCAAAGGAGAATAAAAAAGAAAAATCCAAACAAAGCCTCATCGAGAGTGTTAGGCTCTCGAGACGGTCTTGGCGCGCTTCGAAAGAACGTCGTAAGACCCGCCGGACTCGGCCAAATCGTCTTCCAGAAAATACAAGATTTCTGCAACCCTGCAAACAACCCACCCTCAAATTTTTCCAGATTTTCATTCGCAAATCGATCTAAAGCATCTGAAAATTGGAGGGGGAAAAAAGGGTATAACTTTCCTTAAAAATAAATATACTCTCGGGAAAAATTAGGCAACACCGTAATGTTCATACGGTGTTTTTCCCTGTTGCCCGTGTCCTTCTGCCCCTGGAAGTCATGCAATATCAATGTTACGACGCGCGATTTTTCAGTTTGGCCAAGTGGAAGTTGTCACATCGATCGTCGGGAGGACTGAATTCTCCCGAAACGGCTTGCGTGAGAATGTTTATTTCCGGCCGGTGCGGCAGCGTTCTTCCGGTGCGTTGCCTTACAATATGTTTCCGGCTTTTATTCATCGGCGGTCCCTTTATTCTCCTTTGACAGGTTTGGACGCTCGTAAAATACCAATATTTCACCCGGACTCAGTCGCCAGGACTTTCAACGACGACGGGGAAATATTTGAAGAATCGGGTGAATACAGAGACCATATTTTTTTGATAACGGCGAGAGTCAGTTTCCTTTATTTATTTTCGCATTTATGAATTCAATCTCAAGACGGTCAAGAATGTGTGAGAGAGCATTGAAAAAAAATTCTCGGCGTTTTTACCACGGTCCGTTGGTACCTTTACCATCTCACTTTTTTTTTTACCAATTATTGGTTATTTCACAAAGACAGACTGGTAAGCTTACCTAAAAACCGGTATTTTTACTGTTTTTTTCAGATAAGAATACCACTTTTATTGGTAATCAATTCCCGGTAACTTTGCCATTTTATCTCGGTAATTCTACCCTAGTCGATAAAAAATATTGGCGTTTTTACCAAGGTCCAGTAAAATTACCAAGAAAGTTCAATAATTTTACCGAGATTTCTCGGTAAAATTATCAATTCCATAAATGGTAATCTTACCAAGAAAAAACTGGGATCAAATAGAGCTCTGAATTCTTGGTAATTTTACCCTTTTCTTGGTAAATACACCGAGATTTTTTTTTCAGTGAGTGAAAACGAAAAGCAAGGATGCGGAAGAATGCGTGAAGAACAAGAAGCTACACAGTTTATTAGTAAATATTTATTTCAAAATACTTAATCCGTTGGGTTTTGTTCGTAAGATTGGTGAATGATGAACTCTAATGACTACTTTTCACTAAGTCTGGATCTAGGCATGCTTACCTCTACTGTTACTTTGTGCCTGAGCTCTAATAGTTAATTTTATAGCATGCAGATACATATCGACGGTGCGTAAGTCGGCAATCACATAACTCGGTTTGCGACGTCGCAGACTTCTTGTCATACTTTATTTTTTAAATGGAAAACTGGTCAACGGCAATTCTTTAAAACTGTCATGATTTTTCTTCTCAATTCGAAGAAAATTCTGCAAAAACTTCAAGAAATAATGTCAATTTGTTCTCTTTTAAAAAAATGACGTACAGGCGGAGATTTTCAGACTCCGCAAACGAGTTATGTGATTGCCGACTTTCACCGTCGATATTATGTACAAGTGTAACCAGGGTCGGATTTAGGGAATGGCCACATGGGCCGCGGCCCATGGCGGCAACTTTAGGGGGCGGCAAATTTAGCAATTTTTTTTTAATGCAGGTGTACAAAAATACCGGATTCAGAAAAAAAGAAAAAATTACAAACGAGCAAAAGCGACAATATCTCCACTTGCTGAGAGTAAAGTAATTTCTATTTTTGTCGTCTTTCGGTGATATAACAGACAGCACCTTTAATTAGTCGAGTAAAGAGAGGACCCAAACACGCGTTTTGGCCTGGAACGGCGCGGCGCAGAGAGCAATGATGACGAGGACTGGAGATAAAGAGGAGAAGCCCTCGGCCGATCGGCATGTAACACATATTAGCGCCTACAAGACTGCATGAATACTTCACGCATTGCGTCAAACAGAATGCGGTCAGCAGCGGCTGACATGAAACGCATAGCGTCTACAAGGCTGCATGAATACTTCACGCATTGCGTCGAATGTGCGTTCTTAGCAGCGGTTGGTGTGAAACGCATAGTGCCTACAAGATTGTAGGAATTCTTTACGCATTGCGCCAAACACAGTGCGGTCAGTTTGTTCTTTCATAATTATTTCGTTCATTTCTTATAAATGGAGGGCCTTGTCCATACAGAGATAGGCTTAAGGTACTTAACTTTCGCACAAATTTCCGTGAACTTTTGCTTGTATTGTTGATGGGCCTTTGCAAAAAATGCGTCCAACACGTGTTAACGCGTCTTATGCACCCCTTCCCGCTGCACGTTCACTTAATGGTCTTTATTGATGTTTTAAAACGAATGAGAAGGGGGCGGCAAAATACATGGCGGCCCATGGGCAGAAGTAGGTAAATTCGGCCCTGCGTGTATCCTCTTCTGCAGTAGTTTCTTGTATTTTTAACGGAATTCGTCGAGAAAAAATGTTTTTGATTCTGATAAAAAATATTTAAAATAATATCAAAAATACATTCTAAGTGAATATCGCATATCGTAAGACGAAACAATTTTAAAAAATTACCAGGAAGGAACTTTCAAAGTTATTTCAAAGTGTTTCTTGGTCATACTTTGGGTTCAAATACTAGACGAACTGCAACATGGTGTGGATCTCAGATATTTTTAAAACTTCTGATTTAGAAATGTATAATAAAAAATTTGTCATGAAATAGCAGTTTGAAGTGACGCTGAAACTAAGCATGCGTAAAAAAAGCACATAGGAGGACAAAAAAATTTGCGATTTTCTCTTTAGCCCTGCACCGCCATGCTATGGAAGAACGCCGTACGAGCCTTCAAATGTTGCCAAATTTCCTTTAATGAAATACGAATTTTCAAGGGAATCGTAAATATTTTTCTTCCAGCTTTTTAGAGTATTTTATTCGCAATCAGATCTACATTATCTTAAAATTTCAAAAGAAAATGTTCATAATCCTCCTTTCTCTTAACTTTTATCCGAAGGAAATTTGGCAACACTTGAATGTTCATGCGTCGTTTTTCCTTAGGAAGGTTATAATTATATTCTTTCTGTGTGATTCCAACGCATATTCCAAGCAAATGTTGTACGCGAGTACCTGAAGCACAGCAGCATAATTTAAATCTTTGTGATTTTTAAGACTTTCGTTAAAATTCAGAAAGTATGAATTTATCGATCGACTATCGAATTATTCTCGTCATTCCTGTGGAGTAGACCGAACATTTGAGCACGCAAGAACACGAGAAACGTCTTTCGCCGCGTGCGCCATGGCTCGGGGCTTTCTCTGGCGAGCAAATATTTAACAACCTTCCTCCCTTCCCGAACCCCTGGATTCAAACAAAAACGACCGAAGCCGTCGTCAAAGTCAGTGATTGAGCCGTTAATGACCGTCGCAAAATTTTCTGCAAGAATACACGCTGGACAAAAGTGACTGTCTTTTTGCAGGGTTCTATTCTGCCGTGCTCAGGAAGAACGCCGTATGAACCTTCAGACGTTGCCAAATTTCTCCTCTCTCTCTCTCTCTCTCCTCTCTCCAAACATCTCCTTCAATTGTTCAATATAGGGTATCCTCGTGTTTAGTTCACTCAGGCAGGAGTTTCCATTGAGAATTCTTCTTTCAGACACCTGCATATTCTCCGTTATATCATCTGATAGGCGTAAATTAGGCAAGGGTCCTTAAAATTGGAACGCACTCTTTCAGATTTAAAATATTTATACATAATTTTTGTGCCTTTTTCAAATGCCGCATTTTGCTTATCAATCGAACATTTACAAATTCCAGGGCATCAAAACTCGAAGCGATCCATTAAGTCACTTGCGTACCGCACCGAAAGGCGCCCACCTCCCAACCACCGAAAATTCCTTCTTCGTAGTCAGGAAATTCTTTCCAAGTTAATGGCCTGATTTCGTGCCTACGTTCTGCCCTCCACGGCTTACTGCCTCGCCAAGTTGTCGTTAAACATCGACGCCAAACGTTCATGCAATCATTCGACATTGAATATTGCATTGAATAACCGCAAACAGGACTATCCTCACAAAATTGGCAACTATGTCGGTAAAAGTTGGCGGTATGCACACACACGGATACCTCATGACCTAAACAAATTGGATTCGACGTAAAACTAGGCGCTGCGAGAGTAAAGCTGGCAATGAATCGGCGCACAGAAACTTTTAGATGCGTGAATTGATGGAAATTCAACTTTAATGCGTCGTAGACTCAAAACTCACTCGCCTCTGAACCACAGCGATGAATAAATCGATGTATCGAACAGATACATCGAGGTATACTTTCAGGAGCGGGAAGAGTATACATCTTGTGGGAGAGTGGGTCTGTTTTAATCATCCAGGGATGTTTGTTATATGCTAAAGCTAAAAACAAGAGCCGCAATTTGTTTCCTAGACATGGCTCATTAATATCCTCCCAAGAGTCGTTTAAGAGTCGACTTGAGTCAATATTTTGATGAACTCCCCATGTCGGGCGGTTTTGAAAGAGAGAAGGTGATGGAACCACGGTTACTTTTAATTTTAAACTTAGATTGCACCGAGTGAATTAGCAGGGATGTTATTCCTAACTAGACGTATGTAAAGTATCGCCCATGGCAAAGCTTCTGCTTTGAAACTTGCGGGTCGATTTTTGAGTCTTTATCGAATGATCTCGATCGACAAATCTCTATCTTAGCAATTTTTTTTATAGATCAAGAGCATTCGACAGTGATTCGAAAATTGGACTACATTTTGAAATTAAGGACCACAATATCTGGCTCATCTGTAAAAACACTTATGCGCATAGGGATATTAAGAGAAAACACGATGTTTCTAAACTGAGTCGGAAACTGTACTGCCGTGATAAAGAAAAACGCCGTATGAACATTCGAGAGTTGCCAAATTTCCTTCGACAAAATGTTTATTTTTGAGGAAAGCTATGGATGTTTTTCCTTGAAATTTTCAGGAACTTTCGGTGACATTGCGAACAAAATTATCTGAACAATTGGAAGGTAAATATTCATATTTTACCAGGAAATTTGTATTTTATCATAGGAAATTTGACAAGGCCTAAAGGTTCATATGACGTTTTTCCTTAGCACAGCAGAGAAGTTCCTAATTGCAAAACGTAGTCCAATTTAGGCACTGATTGGTGTATAAAGATAAAGGACAGGTTTCGGGAGTTGAGGGGTCGTTGTTTGCCCACAAAGTTTGGAAAAACGGCTCAACTGAAATTGAATGGGAAAACCTCAGACTGGTAATGAAGTATGTAAATTGCAGGATTAGAGGTATAGCAAGAGTGGTGGACTCAGAGTGTATCGACCCAAATTCCTCTGCCCCCTCGATGAAGGATATGCTCAATGAACAATGTTGATGAACAATGAGCAGTCTGAAAAATGTCCTAAAACTCCTTCTCATTCATTTCTCAAAAAATGCCTTAATTTGGCAACCATCCCATGTAGCCCATTCTTTTATCTCAGTTTCAATTATACTTAAGTTCGGCTAAAAGGGCGGAAAACCGCTGGGGCAGGGAACTCAACTTGACTGATTTATCGAGATTTGCACGTGGCACCTGGCGCCCCTCTTATCCCCACCCCCATCTTAAATCAATTTTTAAAGAGTAGATGTTCGATGCATAAAGACGGTTTGTCCTTCAGAAACTCCTTTGTTTCTGGAATTATTATTCCTCGTCGTCTCAAATCCAATAAAAAGTGGGTCACGGTAGTTCTACGACTCGAGTATACCGTCGAAAGAATAAACATTCAACACTCGGCCACCAAGTACGATTTTCGAATGAAGTATACGATTGATCTATAATAATATTGACCGTAACAACCGTGTTTTGGCACTAATTTATTTTAAGAGTAACATTACGTGGATCGTATACCAGGTTTCTTTTCGAGGGGGGAGGGTGGGGGTGGTGAGTAGGGGGTTGGGGAATGGGAGATCGTGAGTCCGGGTAGTTTTCAG
The DNA here is from genome assembly GCF_001854935.1 of Bemisia tabaci. Lineage (NCBI taxonomy): Eukaryota > Metazoa > Arthropoda > Insecta > Hemiptera > Aleyrodidae > Bemisia > Bemisia tabaci. The sequence continues at coordinate 839,978 of NW_017547189.1, read as the reverse complement.
CTCAACCAGTTAGATAATGTATCCTGTCCAGAATTCGGAAAATATTTGGACAATAAAAATAGAGGCCCAGTTTTCTTGTATCGCGGTTCTTTTTTCAGTGGGTTGCTCCATCCCAGAATATGCACAGAAATCTTAAATATATTTAAAATTCCAACCTATAAATATACTAGGGGGCTACGCCCCCTGGCCGCTACGCCCCCTGGCCGCTACGCCCCCTGGCCGCTACGCGGCCCAACCCCCTGAAGGCGCTCCGCGCCATCAATGGGCCGCTTCGCGGCCCTATTTTTACCCTCCTATCAGTGTTAGTTTTATTTTTCCCCTAAAAAATTACGATATGAGATATACTTTAATTTTAAACTTTATACTTAAAATTACTTTAAAATTAAAAGGACGCGTTTTGGAATGACTGCTTGATGAAATATTGCTGTAAAACAATGATCAATGATAGTCAGGTAGTAATTAAGATTTCTTGAGTCGGGAATCGAACCTATATCGAAAACATGTGGACGCATTCGACGTCTTAGACGACTCGGCCACCGCTCGACGTGAATTCGCTAACGCGAATCTTGTGTACATAAGTGTAGAGCTGATGCGCAGGCTACACAGCTACTGCGCAACCTCCTCGACCACTGCGCATCCTCCCGCGCATAGCAGTAGCAGTACCAGAGCATTCTATAAACTCACTCACTTTTATAACGTGATTTTAAAAAAACCTGGGTCCTTTTTCCAAAATCTGATTACAGCGGGCTCATCTAGGGCCTATTACCTGTCGATTTACGCAAAAATCATGGAAATCGGCCCGGTAGAACGCTCAAACGAACTATGACAAAAAGTATAAATTTACATTGTTTAAATGGGAGAATTCGCAACTTTACCACGTAATATAAAAAAACCTGGGCCATATTTTGAAAATCTGAAAAGAGTTGGCTTATCTAGAGACAATTGCCCGTCGATAACCGCAAAAATCATGAAAATCGGCCCGGTAGAACGCTTGAACTAAGCGTTACCAGTTTCGCAAAATTAGGAGGTCTTGGAGCTTATAGTATAGATACGGTCATTGTTTATCCAGCACATGGTTTACATTATGATGAAGGTAGGTTTACTGAGACCCTCAACGCTGCACCGCAATAGGAGCAATTTCTAGTAATGCAGTAAATATTAAACGTTAAAACTTCAAAAATAAAGTAGATGGGATTGAAAAGAAAAAACACATCTGCGTGCAAGTGCGTGGCTACGTGCTCAATTTGAACCTCGTCAAACTCCCAATATTTTTTCTCTCTTACTTTGTACTGTCTGCAGTTATAAATCATTGTGACTTTATGCAGTGATCTATTTTTATAATTTTAAATTATTATGAAAGTTCTTGAGAATTATCATTTTTGAATATGAACAAAATGTTTGAGTACTCCCTTCTACTTTTGCAAAAAAAAATTGAAAGTGAGTACGCGATTTCATTTTAATATTTAACTTTTGTAGCGTTTTTCGGATTATTCTTTCTATCACGCTATATTTAAAGTTCCCTTAAGATTTCTTTAGTTACGTAAGACGCTCTCGCGAAGAAAATGCGCTGGTTAAGGAGGGACCACAAACACGGCTCTAAGACATACGCAAAAAACGGAGAATAAAGGAATGATTTTGGCAATCTGGTTGCACAGAAACTCGAGAGTTGCAACATGGAAGCGCTGCAAGTCTCAAGACACAAGCGAGAGGCGAGTAATAGAAAATAATTTGATTTCGCACTGTTTATATTATTTCTCTCTTCAAGTTCTCGCCCCGAGCCGGCAGATGGGACGGAAAAACCGCCCATGTTGCTTTTAATTAATGGAAATACAAGTGATTCTTGGCAACGGCGCCCACTGCCAAAGAGCACAGCACACTCGGCTCACCGCAGCTGCCACCTTGGCGCCCCGCGCGAAGAGAGAAATTTATTACGTTCATAATTCTTACAATTTCATAAGCAATTAATTTATTGGCGTTAAGTGAATTGCAGTTACTTAAACTGTAGGCACTCTCGCTACTGCTCCTCTTGTTTCGTACTCCCCGCCTCTATTCTCTTGCTAAACCTTTTCTTCCGCAGGTTCTCTGCAGTGCATCAAAGTCCGCCTCTGAAAGGGCGTTAATGATGTCGGTTCTTGGCGTGAAAAAATTTACGACAGGAAACGTAGACAAAACGCACGGTTTTCAGTATACACAGAAAGTTGTGGAAAAATATTTGTCTGGATGCTCGGAGAGTTTTGCAGTGTAGTTGACTTCTTTCTGCGAAAAGGAACCGAGAAAATAGATCGTTTTCGAAGCATCAAAGAGGTGAGAATGTATCGATAGGTTCAACATGTCGTCACCTTTCGGCCAAAGCATCACAAGCGTCATGCGACGTTTAAAAATTTCCGCCACCATTTTGTTTTTTTACAGAGAAATTGTTGGTTGAATCCGTTTGGAAATTTCATTGAATTTTATCAAAAGGCCCTTATTTTTTAAAAAGGACCCTATTTCCCTCGATTGCAACGTTGCAAACCACAGTTAATGCTTCAATCTCTATCAATCTTTTTTAAAAGATACGCTCAGAATCAAGCAGGGCGGTCAAGACATCTTCGCAGTTTGACGCGCCTTCAATCCGGCGAAGCTGCAACATGCTTACAGCCGAGGTCAAATAGTTGTATGTCACGCCTGCCGTAAACGAACTCAAATATCGATGGTTCCACGAGAAAATGATCTTATTTACCTCGATTGCAACGATGTGAACCACAGGTAACGCTTCAATTTGAGTCAATATTTTATTAAAATCGGCGAACATATTCTCTGAAAAATTTACAACAATTTTACGAACGATTTTAATTGAAATCACGGGAAATTTCGTCGCGAAATTATATTTAGTCCTTTTTCCCATTTTTCTTTCACTTAAAAAACAACCATGCTCACTGTTTCTGAATCTTAGCTTTAGCGAGGTCAAATAGTTGTATGTCACGCCTGCCGTAAACGAACTCAAATATCGATAGTTTCTCGCGAAAAAGGACCCTATTTCCCTCGATTGCAACGTTGCAAGCCACAGTTAATGCTTCAATCTCTATCAATATTTTTTAAAAGATACGCTCAGAATTAAGCAGGAAGGTCAAGACATCTTCGCAGTTTGAAGCGCCTTCAGTCCGGCGAAGCTGCAACATGCTTACAGCCGAGGTCAAATAGTTGTATGTCACGCCTGCCGTAAACGAACTCAAATATCGATGGTTCCACGAGAAAATGATCTTATTTACCTCGATTGCAACGATGCGAACCACAGTTAATGCTTCAATTTGAGTCATTATTTTTTTAAAATCGGAGAACATATTCTCTGAAAAATTTACAATAATTTTACGTAAGATTTTAATTGAAATCACGGGAAATTTCGTCGCGGTATAAAATTTTACTCCTATTTTCCTTTC
>NW_017547189.1:795161-836325 GCF_001854935.1 Bemisia tabaci | reverse complement strand
TCAGGAGTTTGTCACCAGATGGTGTTTTTTGGACCACTTTGAGGGCCTAGATGAGGGTGATGGCACAGGCTAGAAGGCGGCAGACAAAGTTTTTCTAGTCACCCTGGGTATGATCTTTAATAATAGACTTGTCTGCTGAGCGTCAGGAGTTTGTCACTAGATGGTGTTTTTTGAACCACTTTGAGGGCCTAGATGAGGGTGATGGCACAGGCTAGAAGGCGGCAGACAAAGTTTTTCTAGTCACCCTGGGTATGATCTTTAATAAAAGACTTGTCTGCCGAGCGTCAGGAGTTTGTCACCAGATGGTGTTTTTTGGACCACTTTGAGGGCCTAGATGAGGGTGATGGCACAGGCTAGAGGGCGGCAGACAAAAATTTTCCGTTTCAGTGCATGCAAGGCTATCGATTTAGGGGGTCAAAACATGTATCCCGAGTTTGTCACTCAAAGTCGTCTGGCTCTCGGACTATTTCTTCTTTTTCCCGAAAAAAAAAACCATGGTTACTGATTCTAAATCGAGGCTATTAGAATAGTTTGTTTGGTTTCCTTTGGTGAAAATTAGATGAGAGTCATAAATAATGACGCATCGTTTAAGTGTAGCAGCGAGTTTAGCGCTCGTTCCACCCGCCAGGGTCGGCAGGGCGGTCAAGACATCCTCGCAGTTTGACGCGCCTTCAATTCGGCGAAGCTGCAACATGCTTACAGCCGAGGTCAAATAGTTGTATGTCACGCCTGCCGTAAACGAACTCAAATATCGATGGTTTCTCGCGAAAAAGGACCTTATTTCCCTCGATTGCAACGTTGCAAATCACTGTTAATGCCTCAATCTCTATCAATATTTTATAAAAGATACGCTATGAATCTCTGAAAATTTTAAAATAATTTTACGAACGATTTTAATGGAAATCACGGGAAATTTCGTCGCGAAATTATGTTTAGTCCTTTTTCCTTTTTATTTACCGAAAAAACAACCATGCTCCCCGATTCTGAATCTTAGCTGTAGGATAGTTATTTTTGTTTCTTATGGTGAAAATTTAATGGGAGTCATAAATAATGACGCATCGTCTAAGTGTCGCAGCGATTTAAGCGTTCGTCTCAACTCTATCAATCCTATCAACTCTCTATCAATCTCTATCAACCCAGAGTTTGCAGGGCGGTCAAGACATCTCGATCATCTTATTTACCTCGATTGCAACGATGTGAACCACAGGTAACGCTTCAATTTGAGTCAATATTTTTTTAAAATCGGCGAACATATTCTCTGAAAAATTAACAATAATTTTACGAACGATTTTAATTGAAATCACGGGAAATTTTGTCGCGAAATTATGTTTAGTACTTTTTTCCTTTTTATTTACCGAAAAAACAACCATGCTCCCTGATTCTGAATCTTAGCTTTAGGATAGTTATTTTTGTTTCTTATGGTGAAATTTTGATGGGAGTCATTATCAAATACGCATCGTCTAAGTGTCGTAGTGATTTTAGCGTTCGTCCAACCCGCAATAGTTTGCAGGGCGGTCAAGACATCTTCACAATGTGACGCGCCTTCAATCCGGCGAAGCTGCAACATGCTTACAGCCGTGGTCAAATAGCTGTATGTCACGCCTGCCGTAAACGAACTCAAATATCGATGGTTCCTCGCGAAAATGAGCTTATTTACCTCGATTGCAACATTGCGAACCACAGTTAATGCTTCAATCTCTATCAATATTTTTTAAAAGATACGCTCAGATTAGCTGAAAAATTTACAATAATTTTACGAACGATTTTAATTGAAATCACGGGAAATTTCGTCGCGATATCAAAGAGTGATGCTCAACATTTCAGCTCGGGAGCATGCGCTGTTGTGACACTAAAGTCTGAGGGCTTTCTCCTCATTCCTGGACGCTATTCTCAAATTACGTTCTTACACTACCATCATATCATTTAAAGATAAGTGTATATGTGAGATGATTTTCAAATCATGATTCTGTGACCAGCAAAACTGACTCATCGCCTGAAAGCAAGCCAACTGAAGGACTTGGAGGACAAAGCTCATAAGTGCAGTTTTTGAAAAAAATTGAGATATTCATGAGCTCAACTAAAACTAGTTTGAAAGTACATCATGTGGAAAATGTACAACTAAAATAAAATTTCAAAGCATCAAAATGTGAATTTAAACTTCTTTTTTGCCATAAGGCTCCATGCAATTTTCAAACTTTGAACACGTATTTCTTGAAATAGCAAAAATTCACCGGAAAAGAAAGTCGCTTGAATCTAGAGTCCAGACTCTCAATAACATTGCTAAGAAAAAATACTCTTGATGCAATCGGATTTTTCCTCGAATCGAAGAGCCAAGCCTCTTGATTTAAGCGGATTTCCTTTTGATTCAAGCCAAAATCCGATTGAGTCAAGAGCATTTTTTCTTGTCAATGTTTTTAAGAGTCTGGACTATAAATCCAAGCGACTTTTTTTCCAGTTTTGCGCTTATGCCTCTTGTCCTCCTAATTTATGAACTTAAGGCAGAAGAAACCAAGGGGGTCATTACTGTGCAGAAACCGAGTTTTTCAGAGCGCGATATCTCGGTTAATATTGAACGTAGAGAGTTGCTGTTTGGAGATATCTTAATATTTTTAGCTAATCCACACCAATCAAGCAACAGATCACGATTCTATAACCAGCGCAACTGACTCGTCGCTTGAAAGCAAGCCAATTGAGGGGCTTGGAGGTCAAAGCGCATAAGTGCAGTTTTTGTAAACATCGAGTTATTCATGAGCTCAACTTAAACTAATTTAAAAGTATATTATGTGGAAAATGTACAACTAAAATAAAATTTCAAAGCATCAAAAAGTGAATTTAAACTTCTTTTTCGCCATAAGACTCCATGTACTTTTCAAACTTTGAACACTTATTCCTTGAAATAGGAAAACATGCACTTATGCGCCTTGTCCTCCTAACCGCTCAACTGACCTCGTTTGAGATCTATCCTTGACCCATCGAGTAGCGGAATGTCTCCGGACCGGAAAAATGAGGAAATGAAGAGTATACGTCGTGACGCATTTGTCAGCCTCCCTACTTGAGCGCCGCTCCGCATCTTCGCTACATTTTGTCAACCCTCTCCATTGTTCGTCGTTGTGCTCGACTTCATTTATCACGACCGCGAACAATAGCTTGATTATCAGCGATGAGTGCCCGGCTCTTGTCTCTACACAATGCGTGAGGTAAGGCTCCGCTGCTGTATTTTCCGACGACGTAAAAGGTCTACGCGTGCCTGTTTTAAAAGAGCGTGCTCAAATTTTCATTGAACATCCTCTAAAATAGTGCAGCTAGTCGAATGGGACTGCAGTTTTTAAAAAGGATCCCTATCTCCTATTTTTCTCCTAAGAACTCTTAAAAAGGTTTAGGGTCCCTGGTAAAAATTGGCCATAGGAGCTCCGCGGTGGCGTGCGGTGGGTTTAGTGACAAGGTAAGCTCTAGCGTTCGCCATCGGGAGGGGGGGGGGTAGTTAACGTAGCCCCCTTCCCCTCCTCAGGTAGCCCTCCTAGAAAATTGTTAAAATTTAGATACTCGTGACCTTCTATTTACTCTATTTTTCGGATGAAATCTGATGGAACACGTCTTGAAAAACTGTGGTTATACTTATTTCTGTATCTCTTTTTTTCTCTTTTTAATGCACTTTACTTACTTAACACCTTTTATCAATAATATTTATATATTTGCTAAAATTTAAAACATGTAGTATGTGTAATTTTCTTCTTCCTTCTGAAATCTTTGGGCAAGCAGTGCTTGCCTTGCTTATCGCGAATCGCACGCCCCAGGAGCTGCGTTTCAAAATGTCGTATAGGGATTCCTATTCTTATAGGCAGCTATAGAAGGCGATAGAAAATCATAAAGCTAGCTGTAGAAACCGAAGAAAATTATACAGCTGGGATGTACGAAGCGATAAAAAATTGTACAGCCAGGCTATAGTTCCTATCGCCGGGCTATACAGTTTATCACCTGGCTGTAGCTTCATCGCCATCGCCTATGAAAGTCTATAAGAAATTGTATAGCCGGCTATGGGAGCTAAAGGAAATCTTACAGACGGCTGCAGGTCTATAGTATTTTGGAACACAGATCCTACTGCCAATTTTTACCAGGGGTTACTCTAAAATGATTTTAGTTTGAAGAAGTGCAATCACGGGTTTGTGATTAAAATAAATGCTATTTTAGCTGAATCAGTTGGCCCATTTAAGTATGTCCGTGAATCCGCGCTGGACATAAGCTGAAGCCATGTGGCTTGGAATCATGCTAAAAGCCTCCAAGTTTTTATGTTACGAAAAGCATTCTATCCGAGATTAAACAGTCACAGCAATCGAATTCCAGCAATTGAATTCGAGCATTTGCCACCCCGCAAACATTTACCAGTTTCCGATTTCACGCTGAACGTTGCGAAAAAGTTGTGTCTTGGAGCACGGCAACGCGCCTTACGATTCTGAAGTAGGCAATACCGCATCACCTTGAAGTTCGAACAGTGGCATCACTCAACCTTTTTTCTCAAAACAGTCAACGCTCCCCTGGTAAAAATTGGCAGTAGAATCTGTGTTCCAAAATACCATGGACCTATGGCCGCCTATAAGATTTCCAATAGCTTCTATAGCAGGCTACACAATTTCTTATAGCCTTTTATAGCCGATGGCGATTAAGCAACTCACAGCCAGGCGATAAAGTGTATGCTAAACGTCACTAATTATGGATGCTAGGACTTAGTGAGTTTTTGGACCACTGCTCTCTTTTTGGGCCGTAGTATCTTGATTTACTTTGCGAGGAAAGCTCCGTACTTTTGATGGAGGCCTGCCATTCCTAATATATTAGAGCGCCTTCAGTTTCGTATGAAACTGTGCAATACCTCTGGTGTGAAATAGTTGCTTCAAGCGCCGTGGCACGCTGCGGTGCTTCAGGCAGGCAGCCAGCGCGAAACGCGCATCGGCGCCTACAAACCTAACAGGGATACTTCACGCGTTGCGCAATGCGTGAAGTATCCCTGTTAGGTTTGTAGGCGCCAGTGCGTCGCCGCTCCGCTTTATGTAAGGCTCTAATATTCAATCTGGCGGAGTCAGCGTTATTCAACTCATGATTTTGAAATGTTTGAACATCCTGTATGGATTATTCTCGTTTTAATTGATGGAAAAAAATATGCATTCAACGAAAATATAACGTGTGTTTTGTAAATATTAAGGTGGTTCCGTATCAAACTTAATGATTTCCAAAGCACACGAATTTCTACACAATTTCTAGTAGCCTTTTATAATCGATGGCGAAAAAGCAGCAACCAGGCGATAAAGTGTAAAGCCCGGCTATAGGAACTATAGCGCGGCTGCATAATTTTTTATCGCTTCGTATAGCCCGGTCGTATGATTTTCTCCGCATTCTACAGCCAGCTATATGATTTTCTGTAGCCTTCTTTAGCCGGCTATAAGAATTCCTATGGTATTTTGAAACGCAGCTCCTATCGCCAATTTTTACCAGGGTCATATTTTAATCGATTTTTTCGGTCATCATTTCCGGAGAACGAGCAATCAAGCAACTAGTCCCCGCTAGAGTCCCTTTACACTGACAGTAAAGAATCCATTCCTGATTGGTTCCCTTATATTACGCCTTCACAGTGTCACGAACGGGAATAAGGATTAAATGTTCACCAATTGCAAGAATTATACACGGAAAAAAATGGATTGCTGATTGAACAATTGAATCGTTAAAAAAATATGTCTGATATGTTTCAAATGTACATTTCACGATAAAGTAAAGCTAATTCAACCATTGGGGTGATTAAATTATCATTTTTTTATAGTAAAATATACATTGAAACATTTCGGACCGTTCCTTTGACTACAAAATCATTAAATCAGAAATATCATTATATTTCCGTGTAAACTGGAATGGACCGGGGAGTTGGGGGCACAGCAAGGAACAAATCGAATGAGAGAGGGAACGGAGACAGGAATTCGGGAGTGGGTTGATCAAACATTACAAAAAACTTCCGATTTGGGTAATCTTTATTCCCGCTTATGACATCCGTAAGCCGCGTTGTCTCAACTCTCTGTATAAAGGAGCTATATAGTCCCGCCAAGCAGCTAGCTTCCTCGCAGTGCACTGGGAGAAAAAAACACATTGGATCTAGAGTCCAGACTCTTGAAAACATTGACAAGAAAAAATACTCTTGATTCAGTCAGATTTTTGCCAAAACAAAAGGAAATCCGCTCAAATTAAGAGGCGTGGTTCTTGATTTAAGCAAAAATCCGATTGAATCAAGAGTATTTTTTCTTGTCGATGTTTTCAAGAGTCTAGACTCTAGATCCAATGTGTTTTTTTTCAAGTGTGCAAAATTACAGAGCCAATTACACCCTACTCGTCCCAGGCCTATGCTGTAACATTTTACGCATTGACCCGTCCGGAAGCTGCGTCGCTTCGGCCGGCGATCCTTTAATATCCTTCACAAAGGATATATAGGTATATACACCCTCCTCCCCCCCCAAACCACCACCTCTGAATAACTGTGGTCGGTTTTTCAATTCCGGTAGCGCCATGGGTCGAGCGGAAATTAATGTGAGCTCTTTTCCGAAGCACATCGTTTTTAGGGCGGGCGCCACGTCAGTGGGGGGGGGGGGAGGGGTATCCTCCGTGGTGATGAGTCGTTACAAATAGGTCCGTCACGCCGATACCACACGTTTTTCATCTTTTGTCAGCTCGCACGTTGCCGAAATAAAATTTGAAGCATTTGCAACCTAACGTTGTCGTTTTAAACTCGAATTTTTTTATTCGGTTTTTTACTTTGCTATCAAAGTGGGTGCGAATAGTGAATACGGTCATATATACTGCCGTGCTAAGGAAAAACGCCGTATGAACCTTCAGGCTTTGCCAATTTTCCTTTGATAAAACGCAAAATTCCTGCTACGTTTATGAATATTTTCCTTTCGGTTTTTTTAATCATTTTGTTCGCAATTTCACCTAAAGTTCCTAAAAATCTCAAGGGAAAATGTCTATAACTTTCCTTGAAGATACACATTATAGCGGAAGAAATTTGGCAACTCGCGAATGTTCTTACGGCGTTTTTCCTTAGCACGGCAGTATAGGGGAGTGAGCTTTGCGGTGGCCATAGGGGCGATTTTCCCCGAGCATTTCAAAGTCGACGTTTTTAGGAGAAAATTTTGGAGAGTTTTGATCTGCGCCAAAAATTTTTTGGAGATTTTTTAAAATTTTGCTCTCTCCTTCCACCACTTCCTATTGCGAAGACATATTTTTAGGAGCTTTTGCATCCTAAATTCGACCTTTGGAATCCTGATTTAACCTTAAATCTAATTCGAGCAAGACTGAGTGATGCAATGCGTATTGCATCACACATTCCTTAAAGAATCGAATCCTCTACATCATTGCCATCTAAACGTTTCGCCCGTGATTATTGAAAAAAATGATTTCTCACTAACAACGTATACAATTTGAAAGTCGATTAATCAGTTAATAATCCTCGAATTTTAATTTTTCCCACAAAAGTTATGCGTGTTGCATCATAATATGGTTTTCAGGCGTTTTTTAAAAAATGCCTTAAAACTAAGAAACCCTCAACTTTGATCTATCGAACCGTTTCTTTAGGTACAATACAACAAGCCCACCTTAAGATGCTTTTGACGGTTATTAAAAACTTACATAGGAATTTATTTTCTATATATCTCCACTTCCTCATAACTCTCCTTTATTTTCACCGAAAGAAATTATATTGCTGATTTAACTATTTTGTAATTGAAAAAAGTGTCTGACATGTTTCAATGTAGATTTCACACTAGAAAAATCCTAATTTAATCAACCTAGTGGTCAAATTAGCTTCTCACTAGAGTAAAATGTACATTTGAATCATGTCGGACATATTTTTTTTACAATTTAATTGTTAGATCAGCAATCTATTTTTTCCCGTGTTGAAAGAAATTGTCTTGTTAATGTCCTCGGAGTAGTTGAAGGTTTTCTCGCTTTCGATTAAATGTTTATCGACTTGATCAAACTCCTCACTCCCCGTAAACCTGCAGTTTTCTAACGGATTTTCGCAGGTTCTCCAGTCACTGATTAATCTACTGCTTCATTTCGGTGGACTGTGGGAGCTCTGAATTCTGGAATGACAAAGCTACTCGATTAGCCATCCTCTACCCTCAAACTACTTAAAATTCCAAGCAGGGAACCATCGAAGGGGTCGCAAAGCCTCGGCGCACCGGCTACGATAATTCAGGGGCCAAAATTAATCCAGCTCGCATTCTTCAAATGACCTTTCCGGTTTCCACTCAACATCTCAAAGAGAGGGTGGGCGCTTTAAGTCTACATCACGTATTCGACTCTTATTGAAAAGGAATACCGGGTGCTCGAAAAATTGAACTATACAGTGCTCTTTTTCTAGTTTCACTAAGCTCCTCCAAATTTCCCTCCAAATTTCCCTCCAAATTTTTCTCGTGTAGTTTTATTGTTAGGCAAAACGTTTCTACGGATCTGAGTGTTTCCTTGGAAATTTTAAAACCACCTAGTGCGACACTAAAAAAAAAGTAAAAAAAAAACTTCGTCTGATTTTTGTACGAGATCATAAGAAAATTCAGTGAGATTTGCATTCAGAAATTCTCAAAATTCTCCAGGTTGAAGTGCAATTTGCGCGAGAACATTCGGCAACGGTGAAATGAAGTTAAGTTATTTCGCAAGGGAACGACGTATTGAATAGAGCGAAATTCTTCGATGAACACCCTGTGAGATCGTTTCATCGAAATTAGTCAAAATCGGTTTCCCAATGAACGTGAACGAAGCCAAACTTTTGGACGTGAGGCACCTAACGATTCACATGGCAAGCCCCAGAAAGTTGTATTTGGGTTCAGAGTGGAAATCTGAACAATTCGTACTCGTTTCTGAATAGAAGCGATGTGTTTTATCCCCGAGTAATAAGTTATGCATCATGTTTTTACGAAAGCTCTGCGATTGTGTGTAGTTTGTGTGATTCAAGCAAGACGAAAGAAATCACAAACTAGAGACGCCTTCAATTTAGGTACTCTGCAATTTGAGCTACTTCGCAAAAGAAAATACCCTTTTTTAACGCGGCATTTCGACGGCGAAATTCCCAAACCAAATATTTCGGTTTGCGACGTCGCAGATTTTTTGTCACATATTAGTCTTCAAATGGAGAACAACTTTGAGTCAAATCATGAAGTTAAAAATAAAATCTGAGAAAATTTCAAGGAGTAATGTTGATTTATTCTCCTGTAAAAAAATAAAACTAAATCGAAGCTTTTTAAACACCGCAAAACGAGATACGTAGTTTGGGAGTCTCACCGTTGATCTGTAAGGCAGAATTGGATCAATTTCTATCAAACGGAACTATGTGCATTAAGAAATGAGCCCTGAGACCCATAAGAATATGTGCATAATACGGCTCACGTCATAACTCACATAGCTCCGTTCGATAGAAATACATCCAATTATACCCCTTACTTGCCAGAGGCTAAGCGTAATTCATTACGCGATTCCCAAGAAGTAGTCGAGTTATTTGTAACGCAGCAAAGAAGAAAAAATAAATTGTATTTTAAAATGCAAACTTCTGAGTAGTAATGTAATTGCAGTAATGTATAACTAGATTAAGTAATCACCTCAATACTTTAAGGATCTTAGTTTTTAGGTTCATCTTACTTTTATTTGCTTTCAACCGTGGAAGTGCTAAATTTTTATATGCGAAGACTTGCTAAATAAAAAATACAAAGAAGACGGAAAATCAACTTGTTCAGTGCAAAACCAGTTTGACGCCAAAAGTATCGATAATGGTTGTAGATGCTAAACACTTTCTATTATTCTCAAGAACATTGGATCAACATCTCTATTCATAATTTTCACTATTAATGATTGTGTAAGCGTTTGAAATCAATCCTCCCTCTGACTGGCAACAGCGCTGCCGTGCTAAGGAAAAACGTCGTAAGAAAATTCGAGAGTTGTCAAATTTCCTTCGATAGATCGTTTATTTTTAAGGTAAGTAATTAATACTTTTTCCTTGAAATTTTCAGGAACTTGAGATGAATTTGCGAGCAAAATTATCTGAAAAATTGGAAGAAAAATACTTTGAACGTGAACTTTGATGTTACTGCCCAGTGATCAATTTCTAGAATTTTGGGTATTTTTTCGGCCGAATTCTGCAAGATGAATCCTTTTGAGCTGTGGAATGGTTATCTCCCCCTATAGTTATACATTTATGCACACATCTATGCATCTTGGGGTTGCGTCACACCTGAAACTGTTTAACTAATAAATTTTAAACAGCATGCTAATACAGCAGAGACTGATGATGGTATACTACAAAACGCACCCTAATTTTAAAAGTGTAACCGAAGCGGGTGCTAGAATTTTTTTTATTTTAGTCATTAAAAAAACTCATACCCAAAATTCAAAGGGAGAAAAAAACAATGGTATGATAAGAGGAGAAAAATTTCCCTCCAAAAACAAAAACGGAGGAGGATTTCCTGCCAACGGGGAAATGCTCAATTTTTAAAATAATCTGTCAGCGCTGTCCAGCTAAGATCTGCATTCACCGCATCTGCAAAAAGTTTTAAGTGACTGCTTCCCCCGCTTAAACAATAATTAGGGCAAATAATCCACTTGGAAATAAAATCTTATCCGAGTTTTAAAAGTTTCCTGGTTGACTCAATTACAATGCTCGGCCGACCGCTGCGCTGTTGGTCGGGAGGGTTCCTTCCTCTCGATTGAGCTGGCACGTGGACTTTTAATTGAGAGGGATTTGGACTCCACGACGTCAGTTAGGAAATTTCCATCATTGTTTCGCAGTTTTCTCCTCCGAGGCAGGCGGTAATTGGACGTATTTCTGCCAAACGGAGCTATGTGCATTAAGACATGAGCCCTAAGACCCGTAAGAGTATATGCATAACAGGGCTCACGTCACAATACACATAGTTCCGTTTGGCAGAAATACGTCCAATTCTTCCGCATTATTGAAAATACCCACAGCTAGTTTTAATATGCCTCAGATTTTAGCCTTACTAGGAATGTTTTCCGTTTAACACGCAACGACGAGTGGTGCTTTAATTTTCGACGGGTATGGTCAGCATATTCACGTCCCTTTATTGGAAGCTGTTTCACCTGATCTAGCATCGCGACAAGGAAAAAAAATCACTTGACTTGCATGAATGGATCATAGATATCTACGGTTGAACTACCAAATCACGTATCTCCTAATCTCCTCTTCTATTTCATTTTTCTAGAAGAGAACAAGTCAACACTATTCCTTGAAGTTTTTCCGGAATTTGCTTCACGCAGAGAAGAAAAATCCCGAGACTTATCAAGAACTGATGTTGCGTAGTTCTCCATTTCAAAAATAAAGTATGACAGGAAGTTTGAAACGTCGCAAACCAAGATACGTGGTTTTGGACTTTCATCATCGATATGGTTTTCCATGCAAATTTTGAATTAAATTGAATGAACATATTTGAGACATGGGTGTGCACAGATTTGGGGGACGCCGGACGTACGGACACACATTTTTCAAGTATGGTTATTTTGACTTCATGCACAATAAAACACCTAGAAATGATGCAATTTCAACTTTTCTCTCTCTTTTTTTCTGTCTTTTTTTTTTCTTTTTCTTTTTGGACGATAACAATACTTCCTCTACTCGCGAGGGGAGCGAGAAAGCAAAAACCCAGTTCTAATGGTTGGCTGAAATGACAATTTCTAATTACGAGTATTTGGCTTCCAGGCAAGTTTTGAATTGAAGCACTGCGGAACATGTACTTTCTCATTAAAATTGTATAAGAAAAACGATTCTTAAAAAAAAAAGTCTCAACTCATAACCAAGTTATAAGTGTTTACAATTAACATTGGATATGAGGAAAACATACGAATAATATCATTCGTATAATTAACTTCCATTTTAATCAGCGTTAAAAATACCTGTTAGAGTCGCGTTCAGGAGGGAAAGTCCGAATTTCCCGTTTGCGTGAATAGTTTTCTATGTAAGATTTGGAAGAGATATTATTTGCATATTTTTTCCTAGTTCAGATCTTGTGTCTAGTCGCTTGGGGTTCAGACACAAGGTGTTACGTTCTAACCCAACTCGAATCGAGGGTTCAGCCCCAATTAATTAGAACTTACTCGATGAGGCTCGACATTTTAAAATTTGAGTTGAACCTCACGTTTTTCTACTAGAAATGCGACCTTGTGCCAAGTTTCACAAAATCGATTGAGCAAGTGGCGCATATTGCACGATCAGTAAAACTCTACTCTACATACGGTAGTAGACGATACAAGTCAGTTTACATACTCTATAGCGCCTTCATTTTCGTTTGATACTGTGCAATACCTCTGTAGTGGAATAGTTGCTCATAGCGGCTTCACAGTGTTGTTGTGATTTCATGGCAGACGATCACGATTGCCGCTGATATTACACTCCCGCGCGTGCGCAGTTACGCATTTTCTTATCAACCACGGCGAGGTAAAACATATTCGAACCTCAATTTGCGACGTTGCAAGTTTTTCACTGCTTGTTTTCTTCCGGTGAACGAATATAAATGGGTCTCTAGGAGAGAATGGAAATTCAAAAAGAGGAAAATTCCAACAGGTGATGCTAAGGACGTGCGTGATGGTTCTCAATGTGGAAATTCCTGAATACCACCGCTTCATTTACGTCTCAATTAAATATTTTTTCTCGATGTTGGTCTTATTTTAATGGCAAGAACTGCCATTGTTTGACAACTGGATTGCTACTAAATGAGAAATACAATTCCTAGCAGGATCTGATGTTTTTATTCCAATGTTGTAAATTTTCATTCTTTACGTTTCATGACAGTATTTGTGTTTAAAATTACATTTTTAAACGCTTTTGTAAAGTGTTTGTGGAGAAAGCAGAAGTTTAGAAAATTCTGCTTAAATATCATGAAACAAGTAATTTTCCTGTTTTTTCATTTGACTGATAGCCAACTTTAACAATATTTCGCTCTCGAAATTAAGGGATAAGGTGTCAAAAAATAGTGATTTGTAGGCATTATATCGATGGCTAAAGTGCGAGATCACGTATTTCTATTTATGGCGTTCCGGACGTCATAATTTATTTTCTTCTTGGGATACTAGTCAACGTAGTGTCTTGAAAACTCCCTTAATTCGTTTCATCTGACAGCAGAATATTCTTCAAAAATTTCAATCTGTAATTTTAACTTGTTTCTTAATGAAAAAATAAAGCAGGAGCGGGGTTGTCTAAACACAGCAATGAAGATACGCACTGGAAAAAAAAACAAAAAAACACACATTGGATCTAGAGTTCAGACTCCTCCAAACATCGACAAGAAAAGTACTCTTGATTCAATCAGAATCTACATATAGCTTAAATCAAGAAGCAAGCCTCTTAATTCAAGCGGATTTCGTTTTGATTCAAGCAAAAATCCGATTGAATCAAGGGTATTTTTTCTTATCAATGTTTTCAAGAGTCTGGACTCTAGATCCAATGTGTTTTTTTTTCAAGTGCAGGGTGACGAACTTTAGCCATCGATATTGTTCTTTTCGATTTCGGGGAGAATAAGGAGGAAATTGTTTTCGTTAACAAGCGGACCTCCGTCATTTTTTCCGGCGTTGTTAAATCGGGACTTTTAAGCGCGGTGAAGATCGGTGATTAAATACCGGGAGTCAATAACGGGAGAAGCATTCTCGCTAATGCTTTAACCAATCGGCTTTTGTCGATACGTATTCATTGTACTTACGTTTTTAACGCTCATCAAAGCTCAAGTTTGCAGCCGCGAATGCGAAAAAATCCGACCATTAAAAGCAGGCGAGCAATTAAGCTTGTGAGAAGCAATGTAAATGGACTCATAGCACGTCATTACCACGGGAGCCACGGAAATCGTCCCCCTCTTGCTTACTTCTCTTCGACGCACAGTTGAATTTACCGTCGGGCCAATACAAGAGAACTACTTTCACGAGCCTCACACTTCACGGAGATGGCATAATTGCAATAATTTTACACCTATTAATTCGAACTACCATTTTTCAAAGTGGCTCATACGTGTTTCAGCTTTTGTAAACCTTATTACGCACTCTATTTAGCGAGACATCGATGTTCAAAGTAAACGGAGACCAACCCACAGTCCGTAAACTTGTTTCTACAGCTATTTATATTTCTATTGGGTAATTTTCGCAATTATGGAGATGATGTAATTAGGTTCAGGGGATTATTCTATTTACTTAACATAGCCAGTACTACGCTCATATTTTCATCTAAGCAATTAGAGCAATTATAATTTAAGCACTATTACTGAACACTGTAAGAGGCGATATTTTATGGGCAGGTTCTCGTTTAATGATGCGAAACAATACATAAGAAAATGTTAGGCATGAGCTTTCAGGAGAAGGGTGAGTTATAAATCAGCGAGAAAATAATTTACATGAGGGATGCGGTCAAATAAGATCAGCTTCCAGTAGATCGTCCAGGACGTCAAAATATTCATATTTTTCTTTGCAGTGTATTAAAACAAGTCAAAACCCATGTCTTAACACATCCTGGTTCATAAATCTCAACGCATCCGCGAGACTGAATTTTCCTCATTTTATGGCTTTGCAAAGAACTGTTTATAGGTCCCTAAATATGATATGTTGCAGTCAAATTCCTCTCGCAAATTCCATATCAACCAGAGGAATCTTGGGCATTCCTAAATGAATATTTCACTTATTTTCCCTCAGATTTCATGCAAAAATCAGATGAATGTTAGACAAAAATTGCACAGGTACATTTTTGTAAAATATGTTAATTTTTTTGGGTCAATGTAGCAACCTTGGAATCAAATTACGTTCCTTTGCCCAAGAAGCGACGAATTTCACCCTATCAAGGGAGGAGAAATATTCGGTCAATCTCATTGCTCCATAAATGATTCCTATGAATCACCGTGTAAACCAGAAGAATCAATTGGACGTGTGGGAACGGAACTAGAGACGTGTGGGAAAGATGGGATGTGCTTTATTGTGATCGTGGTGAGCTGACTGCATAAGAAACAATGTAAAAGAGGGCGTGATTCATTCTGGGGAAATGGAAAAGCAGGATTTTATATTCAGCTAAACGGAACGAAGCGCCGACTGTATGCTAACTCATGAGCCTTGGGCATGTACCGACAGCGTTATGGACAGGGCTCATGAGTTAAAGAGCCCCGTCCTAATCCCGATCCTCAATCCGTCACCGCTGACGTCACTGGCGCTTTGTAATTCCCATACATTTGTATACGGTCCTCAACTAACGAGAACACCCCTCCTTTCTTCCCCACCTATCCCTAGTTCCGTTTGGCGGAATACGCCCAATTAGCTATTGATTATGTTCATTTTCATTAATTGTTTAAATGATTTTGATTGAATGAGTTCCGATTAAACTTAATGAAGTATAATAATAGTAATTAACAAAGTTGGAAAGCAACTGCCCTCAAAAGACAAATAATTTATGGTATTCGCCGATCAAAGGCTCAGAGAAAAGGGCTCATTCTCTTTTCATCTGCTTAATTTTTAAAAATACATTTCAGAAATTAATAAATAAATAAATGGAATGATCCCTATTTGAGATATTTACAGATAGTGTTTTGATGGCCAAAAAAAGTTCCTTTCAGTTGTGAGAACTTTCTCCTTTCCTTGCAGAGAAGAAGTTTAATAGAGTTACGGTGACGCTACAGTCGAGATACCATTCCAAAGTTTAATTGTCGATTGATTGATTCAAAGATATTGAAATATTTTCCCAATCAAATAATTTTTGACATTTGAAAGCATATTCCGTTTGAGAGAGACTCCTTCCGCTCCAAAGGATGAACTACTCTGAAGATACGTTGATAGTCCAAAATGATGTTGAGCTTGATCCTCTAAACATGAAACTCGCACAACAACGCTGTTCCGGAGCGAGCCGAAATTTCTCGCCCCATTCGAGACGTCATAAAAAGAGATTCAAACCCGGAAACATTTGTTGTTCTGTTACTCTGAATTGCCGCGGAACGCACATATAGCCGGAAACTGGGTCAACAAGAGACTAACATTCAAGACCACACTTGTCGGGTTGTTAACCGGGATGTCTCGCTTTTTTTGATTTAGATGAGGAAATTTCGGGCTCCTCTGAAATTTGGCAGCTCGCCGCGGGATTTGATGGGACGCTCGCGAGATTTCGAGAATCGCGGCATATAAAAGCGCACGGGATTGGAGGAGGTGGAACTCGTCTTTCCGGCGGTTTAATTTTCATTTTTTGAAGATTAAATATGAAGTCGAGGCGATAAGATTGCTTTTCGGCCGGAGCTTCTCAGGTTGATTCAAAAGGAGCGGGTGGTATTCTTATCGTGCTCTAGGAGCGGCTTTGTGAGAGCGTATGAACTCACGTCATGAATCTTCAAAGTGCGGTGATATTTCGAAAATGAGATCCGAGAACCAAACCATGTGAGATCAAAAAGACCAACCAAATACAGAAATAGTGCTTTTTACGGGTAAAATGGAAACAAACTCAAATGCAATTTATGACACGAATTGTTGATGAATTAACGATCGGTGGTTTTCATACGAAAGAAAATTTAAAGAATATTGATGGTGCACTTCGAACTTCCAGCCTCCTCTCTTCTTCGTTTTCTCGAAAATCATGCGCACACTTTGGCTAAAATGGAATGGGCTGGTCAAAGATTACAAAAACGTCCGATTTGTGTAATCTTTATTCCCGTTTGTGACATCCATGAGCCATGTTGTCTCAACTCTCTCCATGAAGAGGCCCTACATGACCCAACCTCAAAATTACCGACTTGTCCGTGCTCTCCATATATAGGCACTCTAGAGCCACGAACAGCCTAAAACCGATGAACCAATCAGAGAAGGTCATAGACATGGCAATACTCTCCCCGAGTAGGTACTCCATTCTGCCGTGCTAAGGAAGAACGCCGTATGAACATTTGAGAGTTGCCGAATTTCTCCTTAGCAAATAGTTATTTTTGAAGAAAGCTATGAATATTTTTCTTCGAAATTTTCAGGAACTTCCGGTTAAATCGCCAATAAAATTACCTGAACAATTGGAGGAAAAAAATTCACAAATGTCCCCGAAAATTCGCGATTTATTAAGGAAATGAGTCAGTTCCCCGATAACCTCTGAGAAGACAAGTATATGTGGCGTTTGGGTGTCGCAGAACGCCAGAGTGCGTTGTAGAGCTAGTTTATATATATCAAAGGAAATTTGGCAACGCCTGAAGGTTCATACGGCGTTCTTCCTTAGCACGGCAGTATTCCAACGAACTACACCTCTAGAATGGCCGACCAGTGTTAGAGACCCGGAAAGTTTTGAAGTTGATATAGGTTAGGTTTACTTGGGCTCACACAGCAGGCTGCCATCTAAACCCATGTCAGACGCTGCCCACATTTTGCCGAAACTTGTTGAATAAAGTGATAGCAATGAAAAGATTGCTTAACAATCGCACCTCAAAAGGTTTTCTTTACTCAAAAAATAGAAACTTTGAAAGCAAACATCAAAAAAATGAAAGTTTACAAAGGTTGAAATTTTCACATGTAATCCTTATGGGCAAGACGCAGCAGAAATGGAGATTGAAGTCAGCTATACTTAGGCTCCCCCCCCCCTCCTGCCTTCAAAAACCGGCCCATGCGCGTTACGGAGGTTTGCTATCTCGCGGCCATTCTAGAGATGTAGTTCGTTGCAGTATTCCATACGACCGAACTTTTTCGCGGAGCAAGAACGTGGCATCGGAGCCGAAAGTGGCATAACCCAGATCCGGGCGGACCAAGCCGGCAACGGACTAATATATGGCGCAACTTTTCGATTCAATTATAATGAAACTGGAAATGAGTTGGCCCTTTAATTCACCCGAAGATATACTCGTGGAGCCATTCTCACTTATTAAACTCGCCCCGCCGTTACGCCCCCCCCCCTGCCATCCCCCTCTCGTTGCTCTCGGGTCCGGACCAGGATCGGTTAAAAAGTTGGAGTTAGGTCAGTATGAATTATGCATCCCTCGGATGCTAATACCCTGAGTCGATCGTTTGTTGTATTACTCCGCGAATCCGGGCTGTCTTGCGAATCTCGGCCCCCGTTCTGAGACTCGTAAAAAAAACCGTTCGCTTGATTTATCCGAGGCCCCGCGCCGCACACTGGATCTGTCAATAGGAGAGGTCGGACAAAAATTTGGAAATTTTAAACGCTCATAACTCCGTCCATACAAAATGTTGAGGTTTTAAAAGTGGCTCCATTGGTTTCCTCGTGAAATTTCCTTCTAAAATCACTCCTTAAAGTTAAAAATGTGACGAAACAAACATTGAAATTTGCGGTCTTATTTAAAAATTTTATGTCCGACCTCTCTAATTGACTCGCTCCACTGTGCGCCGGTTGGCGCGAGACGCATGGTAGCGCCTACAGGACTGCAGGAATACTTCACGCATTGCGCCAAACATAGTGCTGCCGCCGGTTGGCAGGAGACGCATATCAGCGCCTACAAGACTGCCGGAATACTTCACGCATTGTGCCGAACACAGTGCGGTCGCTGGTCGACGCGAAAACCAGCCAGTTGAGGTTTTAAAAGTGGTTCCATTGGTTTTCTCCTAAATTTTTTTTCTCACTGCACTCCATAAAGCTTGCAATGTGACGAAATAAACATCAAAATTTGCAGTTTTGGTAAAGAATTTCATGTCCGACCTCTCCGATCGACTCGATCCACTGTGCCCCGCGCCGTCAGACTAGCTTCCGTTAGGTCGGATCTAGTTTTCGTCGTTCCTCTCACGTATCATCGTACCTCGGTTTCCACATGAGCCCCAAAAAGCATGGATTTATATATTAAACAGGGCTCACAAGGGAATTGAGATACGCCTCTACGTCTGAGGAGTTACGTTTTATCCGAGGGAAAACGCTCTTGGTAGCATTCTCGAGCCCAAATATCAAGATCCACTTTCGAGTGGCTTTGCCGTCTTTCAGGGGTACTCGCGCTACCGCGCTAAGGAAGAACGCAGTATCAGAAGATCTATCGGAAGTCTAACACAGATCTTCATCAGAATGAGATCATCTTGATGAGATCTTCATCAATCATGATGAAATCCCTCCATCCCCCATTAAGTTTTTCTTCGGAAGGGAACTGCCTCGGAAGGGAGCGCAAATCATTGGTCAGAATAGTACTTTTTCTTTCTATAAAGTTTGATTCTAAAAAGCCCCCAGGCGGAGACACGCTCGGCCCGCCTTAGTTACAGGGAAATGCAGCATTTACTCTGAGTTTTGGCAACGTTTATGGACCAAAACTTGCAAAAAAAAGATAACCTATCACAAAATTTTTGCATTGAATTCATCTATGATCCGTATGTAGTGAAATCTTAAGTTGAATGGGAAATTAAGAGGGTCTTGGATCATTTAGGGTAAGTTTGAAGCATCCACCCTGTGGGTTCTTTGCTGTCTGCCTTCAGCTAAGGATTTTGATGATTTTTAAGTGGATATGTTCAGCGCTAAGAATTATTGAAGGATAGCCATTTTCCATCATTTTTGGTCCAAAATTTGCGCCAAAATTCACCAAGAACTACACATACATATAAGTCGCTTTATAGCCTTGTCAATGTATTTGCTCCCTATCTTTGCATGGAGAGTTTGTCATGATGTAGAGGTGGGCTCTCAGGATAGCGTGGGATATCCCCTCCATTTTAGCCTCAACTTGAGAGCTTTTTTTGAGCTTGGGAGTTGATTTCAGAGAAAACCAGTGGCACCATCGTGTTTCTCGCGAACTTTTACATAAGAAGCAACAGGAAAATCGCAAATTCCTCACACATGCAACATCTCCATTTCCCAAGTAAATTCGGTTTTTATCGGAGGAAATTTGGCAACGTCTGAAGGCTGATACGGCATTCTTCCTTGGCACGGTCGTGCTGTTCGGTTCCTCTCTTACCCTTCCGCGACGAGGCGCGAACCCCCATGAGGAGCAGCGTAAAGTGTTTGCCGGCACCTCAGTGCGTTCTTCATCCCGGCTGCCGAACCGAACCGAAAAATAACTCCAAGTTGCATGGTTACTACTTGATTCTTTAAGTTCCGGCAACATCGCCGGGAAGGTGTATCCAGTATTGCCAATTTTCACATAGTGATCTGTTTGCTACGGAAAAATTCACGAATCACGGGTGTAATCTGGCAACGGTGTTTGGTGGATACACAGACGATTTATACCCGCACGCTGAGTGGAAGAGCGCAAACAAAGGTCGTAATTAAACGTACATCGTACACGTCTGTCGCGTCGCGTTGACGGAGCTCATCTTCACGTGATAAGGGGGTTGGAGGGGCGAAGGTTGAGGGATGATGAGGGGAGGGGTGAGAGTTATGATGAGGAGGGGTGAGAGGCTGTGTTGCCGATCGCATTTGAGAAAGAAGAACGAGAGGGAAATGTTGTTTCCCGCTATTTTGTGTTTGAAATAAAAGAGAAGGTATTCCGATAATTTGGGTTCTGGAAAGTATGAAAACAGAGCAAGGGAAAGGATGGGCGTTGACGACGGCGCAGAGATACGACTATTCGTGCTTGATGGATGTCCGCGCTGCATCTGCAAAATTGAAGGCGCAAAGCGTGAACTCGCGATGGTCCGTTCTATGCTGCCAATGAGAAATCGCTCAGATTCGATGATTATGAGATTCACATTATGCCTTTTTAAGCGACAAAGGGTCTACGTCCTCAGATATGAGCCAGTCTGACCCTGGTCTCGAGGGAAGGTTACTTAAAATTCTAAACCGTCGTGTGTAGTGTACGAAAGTGCCGGATCATAATGTTATTTACTTGGTGTGTATAGGGTTGTGAAGGGTGTGCTCTCGTGTGTGAGGGGTGGCACAAAGTGAATCAAATCGCTCCAAACTTACTCATGAGAACACTGAGGAGTTTTCTTTCGATACAATCGAAATCCGATTTTCCTACCCAACTCGTCAAATCTCTATCTTTTGAAATTGTAAGTTTTGCAGACTAAGGTGCCTTTCCCCGTGACCGGTCACAAACAGTGACGTAAAATCTTTGAGAAATACAATTTTTCATAAGATATTTTCAACATCTCGATAATATTACACTAAGAAAGTTGCGTACAGCGAAATCTGGAACGGTTGGTCCTCTTCCGCGGTATGAGGCTCGGCGAAAAAAAACCGAAACACCGCCGCACACTGGATCGAGTCAATGGGAAAAGTCGGACAAAACCTGGAAATTGAACTTAGAAAGCTTAAAATTCCGAGAATATAAAACAAATACGTTCAAGAGTGGTTCTATTGGGTTCCTCGTAAAATTCTCTTTCAGAAATATCCCTCGAAATTAAATTTGTGACTATGTAAACCTTAAAATATGAAATTTTTGCAAAAAAAAAATCAAGTCCGACCTCTTCTATTAGCTCGCCCCACTGTGCGCCACACGCACCATCGCACAGCGGATCGAATCAATCAGAGGGTTCGGACATGCAATTTTTTACTAAATCTGCAAATTAAGTTTAATTTGTCACATTTTAAACTTTACGGGGTGCTTCAAGAGGGAAATTTTACGAGAAAATCAATGGAACCACTTTTAAAACCTCAACTGGCTGGTTTTCGCGTCGACCGGCGACCGCACTGTGTTTGGCGCAATGCGTGAAGTATTCCAGCAGTCTTGTAGGTACTAATATGCACCTGGCGCCGACCGGCGGCCGCACTGTGTTTGGCGCAATGCGTGAAGTATTCCGGCAGTCCTGTAGGCGCTGATATGCGTCTCGCGCCAATCGGCGCACAGTAAATCGAGTCAATTAGAGAGGTCGGACATAAAATGTTTAAATAAGACCACAAGTTTCAATGTTTATTTCGTCACATTTTAAACTTTAATGAGTGATTTTAGAAGGAAATTTTACGAGGAAACCAATGGAGCCATTTTTAAGACCTCAAAATTTTTTATGGATGGAGATATGAGCTTTTAAAGTTTCCAAATTTTGTCCGACCTCTCCTACTGTTTCGATCCACCGTGCGTCGTCCAAAAATCACTTTTCCACCAGATTTATCATCGTTACACACTTTATTATATCACCATGTCTCCGACGACAACGTCTGAGGGAAGGAAATTTCGGGAAAGCGCGAAAAGACTCGAGCGAGGACTCCCGCCGGGGATGAGAGGGGGGGGGTGCGAAAAAGCTCCGTGGGAGAGGGGGAGTTGTTTGACGAGAGACACAATGACTGAGTGGAAAACAAAACTCTTGAGCGAGCGACGAGACAGACGACGAGACTCGCTCGACAATGCACTCGAGTTAACACCCCGGCCGGGTCTTTCTTTGTATCTGGATACGGATCCCCCAGCCCCATCAGTTTCCCCATCACCCTCCCCCCCCTCCTCCGGGGATGGGGGTCAGAGACTCGTCGGTCGCGACCTAATCGAATGCAATTACCCTGACGAACCAGTTCCTCGTAGCGGCGTAATAAGGAAAAACGCGGTATGCACTGAAAAATAATTCTCGGCGTTTTTACCAAGGTCCGTTGGTACCTTTACCATCTCACTTTTTTTACCAATTATTGATAATTTTATCAAGACAGACTGGTAAGCTTACCTAAAAACCGGTATTTTTACTGTTTTTTTCAGGTAAGAATACCACTTTTATTGGTAATCAATTCCCTTTAACTTTGCCATTTTATCTCGATAATTCTACCACAGTCATGGGCAGTTTATAGTGGAATATTGCGAGTTCATGCTTCGCGCTTTCAGTTTTTCAGGTGCAATGCGGACATCCATCAAGCACGGATAGTTATATGTAACGGTTGCATAGGCACCGCAACCCTGCGCTCTTAGAAGGGGGACGGTGCGTCCGAAGAACAAAATGTCGCAAGCCCCATGAGTTTGGAATGAGGGGTTCTCAAAATTCTATTTAGCTTAAAATAAGTGTCTCCGTGTTCTCTTCGGACGCATTCAGGGGTACCTAGGACCTTGACCAGGTGTGGTCGTCAGCAGTTTTAAGTTTGATCAGAAAGACTTTTCCATTTTGAAGTACAGTAGTTTTTTCCTCAACACGCAGCGGCAGGCTTCCAGGACTTTATGTCCACCTACCTGTCGTCCATTAAATAAATGTCCACCGCTATTTATAACCACTACACGTTAAGTCCAGTCTAAGTACACCACTAACGTCGTGAACGCTCAACATATGTTAATGTGTATACTGTACGGATATGATAAGATGAAAACCGAAGCGGGAGCCTAGGAAACGCTCTAATGCCAAATGAAACATTTTTCAGTAACAGATGCTGTCAAAATTGAAAGTCCTCTTTAATTATAGTTATTTCGTGTGCCTTCAATCTTGTAGGATACTGTGCAACGCCTCTGACGCGAAATAGTTGCTTAAAGCGTTGCGGCGCGGCAGGCAACCTGCGTGACAAGCGTATGGGCGCCTACAAACCTAAGTGGATACCTCACGCGTTGCGCAATGCGTGAAGTATCCCGTTGGGTTTGTAGGCGCCAGTGCGCGTTCTGCGCTGCTAACACGCCGCTCCGGTCTGTGTTAGGCTCTAATATTTAAACTCGCGGAGTCAGCGTTTTTCAACTCATGATTTTGAAATGTTTGCACTCTCTGCATTGATTATTCCCTTTTAAATTGATGAAAAAGAAATATGTACTACTGGAAAATATAATGTGTTTTTTGTAAATATAAGAGTAGTTCCGTGTCAAATTTAATGATTTCCAAAGCATTCACATTTATTCTTTTATGTTTTGGGCTTTTACTGTGCTGCAGCGTGGTGTAAGCGCAACTAAACGCTCAAAATTGGACGTAGGTATTTGACTCAAGAAGGTCGATGTACAAATAAGTTAAAAACAAAAAATTGCGTGCTTCTTAGTTTTTTTCCTCTTGTATTAATTTTTGTATAGTTTCTTTCATCACAACTACGGCTCATTGAGATTCATATCGATGAAGGGCGCACGTCTAATTGTAATAAGAAATCATTCAACATATCAAAATTTTCAAAATTGTATTCAAGATACTCAAATTCATGTATTCCAAATTTTTCCCCCCTTTTTAACTCTCTCTCATTTTTTTTGTACTAAATTACCGTTTTTTATAATCTCGTCTTTTTCCAGTTTTAATTATTTGCGTCTTTTTCTAGTTTCAATTGATGTCGATGTATTCATGTTAGGTATCTATCAATTTATGTTTTCTTTTCTTTTCTTTTTTTCTCTCTTTCGTCTATTATTATTATCAGTTGAATTTAATTTTATGTCTGATCCGGCAGATTAACTGGGCATCCTAATTTTCCGGGCAGATTGGTGTTGTCTTTGCTTTATGTTTTACTTTTTGAATAAAATATCTTATCTTATTCTGGATAATTTGAATTCATAGGTTGGCTGCGTTTCTGGGCACTGCGAATAAAAGCTCCATGAACTAACCTCAAAATTACTGACAAGTCCCACTCTCCCTACGCAGGCACTCTGGAGGATGTACCATAATCCAGGACGCCGGCGCGGCGCCCGCTTACAGCTTCCCAGACATGGCAACCGCTAATTTGTCTTCCTTCCGATCATTTCCTTCCGCTCCCGCCACTTCCCACGCTCGAAACCATTCTGTCAATCCAACCCCCCGCCCCCGCCCCCGCCCCCTCCCCACTCCGCGATCTCGCGGCAGCGGCGGCGGCGACAAGCGACTCCGTCCGCTTATTCGAAAATTAAGATCTGCAAAAGTAGATTAGGAAATTGAAAAGTCGTTTCATAAAGTTTTCATTGAATGTTTGCGAATTCAATCATCGGTTATTCGGCTTTGAGCGCGGGCTGCGTTGTCAATCCGCCGCGGGAGCTTCCGACCGGTCGGGTCGGCGCACAGTGGATCGGGTCAACAGGAGAGGTCGGACATAAATTCGCAACTTCAAACGCTTATAACTCCGTTCATACAAAACTTTTAGGTTCTACATGTAGTTCCATTGGTTTCCCCGTGAAATGTTCTTTAGGAGACACCCCTTAAAGTTTAAAATGCGACGAAATAATCATCAAAATTTATATTTTTAAGTGAACAATTTTATGTCTGACCTCTGTTCGACTCGGTCCATTGTGCGGCGACGTGGCGCTCGACGGGCAACTTGAAACGCTGCTTTGAGCTTTCTCGACTGAAGCTCCTTATCGAGAATCTTTTCTAAGTCGCGACTGCGCTGTTGTCACATTTACGTGTTGAGCCAATCGTACGGAACTTCTTGGGAGTCGATCATAAATCGTGTAGTGTTCTAGGGAATGGGGGCAGCATTGGAGGTGAGCCTGTGCCCCCTGCATCATTCCGCAGGGAACGCTTCGCGCCCTTAAAAGGCCGTTCCCTGCGAGTTGTTCTTCAAAATTTACAGAAAATTGGCTCATATAGGGGTTATCACTTGGATAGCATTTATCAAAAAGGAACTAGCGCAATTACAGTGTTGTTAAAATTTTGCCTCTTCATTATTATCATGACAAGTCTCCCAAAATAGCAAATAGTTTTTGTATCCGACGAAAAACTTGTTAATTTGAAAGGGAAATAACTGTGTAAATTTTAATACTGCACTGGAAAAAAACACATTGGATCTAGAGTCCAGACTCTTGAAAACATTGACAAGAAAAAATACTCTTGATTCAATCAGATTTTTGCTAAAATCAAAAGGAAATCCGCTCAAATTAAGAGGCTTGGTTCTTGATTTAAGCAAACATCCGATTGAATCAAGAGTATTTTTTCTTGTCGATGTTTTTCAGAGTCTGGACTCTAGAGCCAATGTGTTTTTTCCCAAAGTGTACATATATTCAGCATTTTTTTGCGAAGAAAGTTTTTTTTCAGTTTTTTCAAAAGAATTTGCGCGATTTTGAAAACACTGTAGTCCCGCGGGTTCCATTTTGCTAAATGCGATCCACTTCTCGGTGACTGCAAAAATCAGCAGCTCGGTCGATTCACAAATAGTCAGTTCCCTTAACTATAATTCTGGTTTAGTCAGTTGGAAAAGTTGAAATCATTTTAGGACCAGGATTTTTTTATAATAATAGCTAAGACTCTTGTAATTTATCGGTGAGATGCCTGCTTCGGCTACTTTTTTTCTTCGATCTTAAACCGCTTCCTTTTCAAAAAACCGTCAGGTATAATAATTGTACCAGGAGTCAGGCCCTTGGCCGTTACGCACACGTGCACAACCTCTAGAGAACGCTTCGGGTCTTCAAAAATAACCTCTTTGCATTATATTACAAAAATTTACAAAAAAAACCTCATCCACAGGGGATTTGCGTATCAATAGCGGCAAAAAAACACGGAAATACATCACATCTCTACAGCGAAGTATAACTAAAACTGAGACTCTAGAGCAATGTGAGAGCTTACCATTTTATTAAGGGTACACTTGCACCCCCTGTTCCCTACGCGGCCCAACCCTTACACGGCGCCCTTGAGGGCGCTTTCTTTGCGTACACCCGTTAGTTGGACCGCGTTTAACAGAAAGGAACCAAGCCACATCACCTATTGCCTTTAACTGGGCAATTTAATTTTTTTACGAGAGAACGTTTGTGCGGATTCCGTTGAAAATTTTAAGGAATTTGCCTCGCACTATGTAGAAATTTTCACAGAAATTGGTTTGAAAATTCGCAAAACCGTTTTCGTGTAAAAAATTAAATTGCCCGATTAAAGTTGGCAATAGCTGATGCGGCTTGGTTCCTTTCTGCTCAACGCGGTTCAGTTTGTAGAGCGGGATTATTTAAGCACCACCTCCCTTCGCTGGACGCAAATATCATGAAAGTTGGCCCGGTAAATCTCTAGAATAAAATCTGACAAAAAAGAAAATTGACAGGCTTAGAGAGTTCATAAGGATTATTGTTGATTGTCATATGAATGTGTTCACCGAGCTGAATTTTAAATTCAAAGAGAAAATTATTATCGTCGTACATGCGTTCTGATCTCGTGCGGTTGTCGTTTGATTTCGTTGCCATAGGAATACCTTTCATCAACCGTTCCTTTAGAACAGGGTTATCTCCTTCTCGAAGATAATTTAAATGAAAAAGAAAGAGAAGAAAAACGGAACAAAAGACGAACAAAAATATTACGGGAGGCTCTCGCGGAGGGATCAAAAGTCGGAAAACCCCCGAATCCGCGACGCACGATGGAAGCGTGGCACAATGGATCGAGTTAATGGTGGAGTTCGGACAAAATTTGGAAACTTAAAACGCTTATAACTCCGTTCATACAAAATTTTGGGGTTCTGAAAGTTGTTCCATTATAGTTTTCTCGTGACATTTTCATCTGGAAGCACTCCTTAAAATTCAAAATGTGATGAAATAAACATCAAAATTTGTAGTTTTAGTCAAAAATTTCATGTTCGACCTCTCCAATTGACTCGATCTGGAGTACCTTTATAGACAGAGTATGGCCGTTCGTATCTTTTACTACAGGAAAGCTGTTCCGCTTTTTGATTGGTCAACGAGTTTTTAGGCTTCATGATGTTCCCACGGCCGTAAATAAAAAAACAAGATGGCGGCTCACCGTAACATCAATAAGAAGCTAAATTTGACAAAAATTTCAATTATACGGCAGTAACATTTTAAACCAGCATATCTATGAATAACACACGAAAAACACATTAAAACATTGTTAAATCGCCTTTCACCTTTGGCACAGGAGGATGTAAGATGTGCATAACCTCAATCTTGCTTGCTGATAACAGCCATCTTGTTTGTTTATTTACCACCGTAAGAACATCGTGTCAGCCTATTTTCACGCGACCATTGAAAAAACGGAACAGAAATGGCCATACTCTGTCTATAAAGGTACTCTAACTCGATCCACTGTGCGTGGTAGAAAAATGTAGATACACACACACCCTCACATGCTCGCGGAAATAAAAAGCGCGTAATACGTCGGCGCCGCCCCGGCCGAATTTGGAGGCGCGGCGGGCGTAACTCCGGGAGTGAACCCGTAAAAGTTTAATCAGCATAAAGTTCTACGTGTTTGCGTCCCGCCATTCGGAGCTGTCATCGGTGTATTTACTTAGGGAGCGCTCCCTATTTTATTTTGATCTGTTCCTGGCGCCGGCGCCCACCTCTCCCCCGGAGGCAACAAAGTTTTTTGCGATGACTACCCGACGCACACACTCGAATTACTGCGCTGCGCGCTTCCGAGCCGTGTTTGCTGTTGTGGGGCGAGGGATCGGTGATTATGTTTCTATGATACCGCGCCCCGCTACAAATCCGCAGCACTTCAACACTGCCGTGCTAAGGAAGAACGGCGTATGAACACTCGAGAGTTGCCAAATTTCCTTTAATAAAATGTTTATTTATGAGGAAAATTGTGAATATTTTTCCTTGAAATTTTCAGGAACTTTAGATCAAAATACAAAGAATATTCCCTGAAAAATTTGAAGAGGGATATTCATAAGTTTACCAGGGAATTCGTTTTTATCGAAGAAAATTTGGCAACGCCTGAAGGTTCATACGGCGTTTTTCTTTAGTACGGCAGAACAGTTATTCTACAGGCAAAGAATTAAGACCGGTCGATTGATAAACCTGGAGACCACGTGCCTTGGTTTGCGACCCGACGCGACGTTACAAAGCTCGTTAGCTAATGTCACACGATCAAATCGTGCTATCAATGCATCAAGATCAGGCGCTGTGATTGGCGTATTGGATGACTTGGACCAATCACAGCGTTTGACCTTGATAGATTCACAGCACCGTCTGATCGTGTCAAATCAGCTTTATTGCCCTTCAGAGGTCGCACAGTGGATCGAGCCAATAGGAGAGGTAGGACCAAATTTGGGAGTTTTAAACACTTATAACTCCGTTTATACAAAACTTTGAGGTTTTAAAAGTGGGTTTACTGGTTTCCTCGTGAAATTTTTACTCTGAGACATCCTTTTGACTTTAAAATGTGACAAAATAAATATAAAAATTCGCAGTTTTAGTCAAAAATTTCGTGTCCAACCTCTCTAATGGACTCGATCCACCGTGGGCCGTGAAAGTAATTTATGCGAATCATTTGGACTGCATTTTGCAATTTGGACCTATAAATTCCGGCCCGGTTTAAAAACAACGTATGTGCCATTAGTTTCCCTATGCACATAAGTGTTTTTTTCAGATGAGTCAGAATTTATAGGTCCAAATTGCAAAATGCAGTCCATTTAGGGTTGATGAGAGGGTCTAAGCTTGCCTTACCAGGATTACCTCGTATGTAAGCCCTCCCTTTTTTTCAACCAAAAAAAAATTAATAATTTTTTTCAATAAAAAATATTTGCCATCTATTTTTAGACTCTCCGTTTTTTCCTGCAAAATTATGAAGGAGGAGGGATCATGCGAACGTTGCGCGTTTTTTAAAAAAAAGGAGGCGGAAGGTTGATTTACGAGTGCCTTACGGGGGAGGGGGGGTGGCGAAGGAGGGTCCAAAATTCTAAGAAAGAGGGTAAAATTCGACCAAAGTGCCTGACTTATTTCTTGGATGGCCTCTCATTTGGTTACCGTTCAGTACTATGTGGCAACGTAAGCTCACAAAATATAAAATCACACAGATTCGTAAATGGACTGCGTCAAGCAGAGAGGTGCAAAGCCACACCAGCTATTGCCAAATTTAATTGGGCAGTTTAATTTTTTACATGAAAACGGTTGGGCGGATTTTTGTACAAATTTCACTGAATTTTTTGCCTAGAGGCAAATATCTCAAAATTTTTAAAGGAACTCGCAAAAACGCTCTCTTGTAAAAAAATTAAATTGCCCATTTAAATTTGGCAATAGCCGATGTGGCATAATTCCCTCCTATAAAAGTGGTCCAAATATGACGTACTCGTAATAAGCACAAAATTGAGTGGCAAAGCACTTGAAATTATTTAAGGTGCTTATTGAAATTCGTGAACTTAAATCACTTATCTAATATCGCCCGCGGTTTCAAGAGGCAATCATTCGGCTTCGATGGAATCATTACAGATTAACATTTCATTCAGTCTCGTTTCAGTTGCGCTGAAAATTAACCTACGGTGTTTTAAATTCGATGTCTCTCCTGCAGTTAAAACACGATTTACCACATCATGTGCGGTTTTGTAAAACGTTCCCAAAGGAAATCCCCAGTTGTTGCATCGTGAAAAGTTCGCCTTCAATTTCAGAGATATGCATTGCATTAAGCGTTTCCTAGTGGCTAAATTACGATCTCGCACATCCGTATCTTGAGACATATTCTTATATATTTTTCGTTGCCCATTGTGTATAAAAAAAGTTTTAATTAGAGCAACAAGCCTATCGCCACAGGAGCCCGTTATTCTGTGATAAATTTACCACGTGGGGAAACATGTGGACATTTTGTATAATCAACCAAATAATCGTCTTAGCGATCCTCCAAGACGTGACGTCCTTCGCGGCAAATCAACCTGGGCATGGCATCGGCGCCACTCCAGTCGGTGAAGAAGCTGCCCTCTTCCTCACTCCCTACATCGAAAAAGGGAAAATCAAAGAAGCCCTAAAATTAGCGACAGTGCGACCCACATTTAAGAACATCGAAAGTTTCTCCGGGTTCCTGACCATCAACAAAACGACAGACTCCAACCTCTTCTTCTGGCTCTTCAAAAGCCAGCGCGGCAACTGGCAAGAGCGCCCTCTGGTGGTCTGGCTCTCAGGCGGCCCGGGCACCAGTTCCCTAGTAGGGCTCCTCTTCGAGCAGGGCCCATACAAACTCACCGAATCCAACACCCTAAAACGTCGACGTATCACCCTCAACCGCGACTACAACATGCTCTTCATCGACAACCCCATCGGCGCCGGGTTCAGCTACACGAGCATCGATTCCGGGTACGCGAGGACGGATCAGGACACAGTGCTCAGCTTGTACGAGGGCCTCTTACAACTATACCAACTTTTCCCGGCCTTGCGACGGACCAAACCCTTCTTCTACGGCAACTCCTACGCCGGGAAGTCCGCTTTCGGCATCGGCTGCAAGATCCACGAGATGAACGAAGTCTCCGTTTTGAAAATGCCGTTGGCGGGAGTCATGGTAAGTTCCGCGTTTATGTCAGCGCTTGATATGATGTACCATGCTGCGCATCTCCAAGGGCTGAGCCTGATCGATTCGAAAACGGCGGACGCTTTCAAGATGGAGGAAGACCGAATCCGGAACAGCATCAAGGCGGGGGATACTGCGAAGGCCTACGATGACTATTCTCGTTATTTGGGTGTCATCGCGAAGACAACCGGTTTGAGGTACCTTTTGGACTTTGTTAACGACGAGACTCGCGGGTCTGGTGCGGAGCGGGATTTCTTGAACGACGCCGAGACGAAGAGGATGCTCCACGTGGGCGATCGACCCTACCAGAGTAGTAAAGAGACCAAGGGACATATGAGGGCGGAACTCATGACTTCGGGGCGTTCGTGGCTCGAGAAGCTTCTTTCGACGGATGATGTTCCGATACTTATTTTCTCAGGAACCCTCGATTTATATGCTCCTTATTATCTGAGTTTGAAGCTCTACGATTCGCTGAGATGGCCCCGTGCGCGGGAGTACAGCACGGCGAAAAGGTGTCCCTTCAGAATTGGCGATCGGGTTGCCTGGTACTCGAAGACGACGGGCACCTTCACCGAAGTTCTGGTCAGGAATGCAGGGCACTTGATATCCTTCAAGCAACGTAAATGGGAGTATGTCCTAATGGATAGGTTCATGAATGGCAGTCAGTCCTTCAAGTGTGATTGAAAGGCAGGTGCCCAAAAAGACCCTCTCTTGCGATGAAATGGACTGCATTTTGCAATTTGGAAATATCAATTCTAGCTCTTCTGGAAAAACACTTATGTGCGCAGGGAAACCAATGGCACATACGTTGTTTTTAAACCGGGCTAGAATTTATAGTTCCAAATTGCAAAATGTAGTCCAAATGTGTAGAAAATTATAAATGGACTACATTTTGCAATTTGGAATTATAAATTCTAGCCCAGTTTAGAAACGACGTATGTGCCAGAAGTTTCTCTAAGCACATAAGTGTTTTTGTGAAGAAGTGTAAGAAGAGCCAGAATTCATAGTTCCTAATTGCAAAATGCAGTCCAAATGTGCTAAATAAGTCTCTACCTGACAAATGGATTGCGTTTTGCAAAAAAAGAAGGAACCAAGAGCATTCCAATGCCGCTAAGACTGTGCATCTTTGTTTACCTTGCAAATATAAACTGATCATCCAAAAAAGTTTCATCCTAACTCTTAATCAACTAAAAATTCATGAAAAAAATTACCTTTGTAAATTCAATTTTTTGCATTGTTTTAGTAATAGTGCTTCCAAGAATGTAAGTTGCACAAACCTAGCGACATTGGAATGTTCTTGGTTCCTTTTTGCAAAATTCAATCCGATTTTCTTCAATAGCATTACTGAGATACCATGACTTACTTCTGAAGAAGTATACTCTGCAGATTCTGAAGTTCTAAAAATGTTTGCTTCTTTTCTTTCTTTCTTTCTTTCCTTTTTTCTTGTTATCACCGCAAATGGGGGTTTAAGGGTCTCTCGATTGTTATAATTTATTTTTTTAATCTCATTTTTGTCTGCTGGTCAAGGATGGGGTTACGACCACCCGAAACATCCCAGGTTTTTTTATGTCTGTTTTCAGCCTTGTTTACCCATTGTTTAGTGTTTTTTTCTACATGAATAATTCGAGCTATCTATTGTTTTTCTTCTTCTTCTTCTCTGTTTGATAATCTTCTCTGATTGACCTTACTTCAAAATCTACGGTGTACGAAAAATGAGATTTTTGATGGGTTACTCGGCGGTGGGAAACATGGTCTTTGGAATATATTCTAATTCACAAATCAATGAAAAAGAAATAAATAATTTATTAACTTCTTTTTAAATTATTTTTATTTCGGCATTATCATTTTCATCACCAGGACACTTTCTTCCTTGAACCAAGAGGCATTAGCACCTCCATTGAATATTCTCCACAAGAAAATTTTGGTTATAGAAAAAAAAGAAAATCAGATGAATCTAAAGCTTTTTAGAATACAGAATGTAAAATGGACGTATTTACGCTCAATGGGACTGTAGGAAAATGAATAAAATAAATATAGGAACTATATGCAAAGTATTTGCGAGCTTAGTAGTACGTTCCTCTTCAATACAAGTTTAGTTAAAGCAGAGTTTAGTTCTCACGGAACATGGTATTGGATTCAAAATGCAATGACAGGATGTTATTTTCTCGGAATGGAAAGCTAACCGCAGCCTAGATAATTGACCGCATTGGCTTAAAAATGGTTCTCCTGTGATGATGCTGGCTCTAACCGGTGGTCAGTGTTTTCGATTAAAGCATCAAATCCTGCCGGGTGGACTCGCTCAAAAACATGTTGGTCACACTATGTGTGCCAAAAAGCTCATTACGTTCAAAGCTTTTAAATTAATCCTTCAATGATGTAGCATTGCCGACGCACTGCGGCTGTGACGTATCTGTGATCCTTGCCCTCTCAGCGAAGTGACTAGTTTCTATCATCATGTGTCACGGATGATTCTCTCGCTGGCTTTTCGTTGCCATGCCTTCAAGGTACGTAAAGTTCATGAGGTGGCTTCTTCTGAAATCAGAAATTAAATCCTATAAGTGAAGAGAAATCGAAATACAGCTTTTTCCGCGTTTCTAATATTGCCTGATTTTCTTTGATATCTTATTTCCTAATAGAATTTTTTACTTAAAACTTTAATGGGTGTATTTTTTACGAGCCCGGGGAAATTTACAGAAATTTTCAATGCTTTATGTTGCTTGATTTTTTACCAAAATACTAAAAAATTTGAGAGGAAATTTGGCAACGTGTAATGCACTTTTTTTAGTTGAATCCGCCCGACTTGGCAAGGGTGGATCCGGAAAATCCGGAATTTCTAACTTAAAATTTTGACAGATATATTCTTTACGAGCAGAGGAAATGTGCAGAGAGTTTCAAGGCATTATGTCGCTTGATTCTTTACCAAAATTATAAAAAAGTTGAGAGGAAATTTGACAACGTGTAATACACTTTTTCGGTTAAAGCCAGCCGACTTGGCAAGAGTGGACCCGGAAAATGCACTACGAGCACGAGTGCGGAGAAAGGCTGCGAAAGACGCTCCAAACGACTTCATAAATAACATTAAAACCACCGCACTGCCGCCAGCAGACTCCCCCCCCCTTCTTTGGACTTCTGGGTCTGCTCCGCTATAGGTACGTTCAGTTACTTAACCCCTCCCCCTCTTTTATTCAC
Source organism: Bemisia tabaci (assembly GCF_001854935.1). NCBI lineage: Eukaryota > Metazoa > Arthropoda > Insecta > Hemiptera > Aleyrodidae > Bemisia > Bemisia tabaci. The sequence continues at coordinate 802,209 of NW_017547189.1, read as the reverse complement.
TTATTTATTGCGTGAGAATTGCTTCCGCTGGTCTTGACCCCCTTGAATCGTGTCACACCCAGTTTCGCCTCTAATTTCGCCGCTTTGTAACACCGTGGTTAGGCTTCTGCTCCACGATCTTCCTCCATACTGTCGTGCTAAGGAAGAACGCCATATGAACCTTCAGACGTTGCCAAGTTTCCTCGGATAGAAGCCGAATTTACTGGGAAAATTGTGAATATTTTTTTTACAAACTTTTCAGAAAATTTTGCACGCAATTTAATCTAAAATATCTGAAAATATCAGGTAAAAACATTCATGTATAATGTCAAGAATACATGTTTCATCACGGAAATTTGGCAACTCTCGAATGTGTATACGGCGTTCTTCCAGCCTTAGCACGATAGAATACTGCCGTACTAAGGAAAAACGCCGTATGAACCTTTGTCGGTTGCCAAATTTCCTCTGATAAAACGTTTATTTAAGAGGAAAGTTGTGCATATTTTGCCTCGATATTGTCATATATTTTAGATCGAAGTGCGAACACTAGTGTCTAAAAAATTAGAAGATAAATACTCACGATTTTCCCAGTAAATCAGTATTTTATCAAAGGAAATTTGGTGACATCCGAAGGAGTATACGTCGTTTTTCCTTAGCAAGGCAGTACTGCCGTTGAGCAATTGAATGTTGCTAAAGTGCTTCTCAGAAAACATTCATTTTTGAAGTTACATTTCCTTGAAATTTTTAGCCTTCATTGATCAAAGGGCCGTATTCCTGCTAAACGGGACTAAGCGCCATATGGGCTAGAAGGGAGAAGGGGGCTGGATCGGCGCGCGGCGGGTGCTGTGGATCGCGGAGCTCGTTTCGTTCTATGCTCACAAATACTGCCGTGCGAAGGAAAAACACAATATGAGCCTTCAGATGTTGCCATATTTCCTTCAATAAAAGTCAAATTTACTAAAGAAAATTGTGAAATTTTTGTTTCAAACTTTGCAGACAATTTTGTTTGTAATTATATCTAAAATATCTGAATATTTGAGGGAAAACCATGCTAAACTTTCCTCATAAATGAATAATAAAAATACACTATGAAGTTCCCCGAATACTGTACGAAACAAGGAGGAGGAATAGTGCTGGGTCCACATTATTTCGCGTGAAAATCAAAGCCAAGAAGTTCCAAAAATTATAATTAGAGTCAAAAATAATTGTTTTTAACTTTAATGAGTCTTTAATGAGTCTGTAATGAGTCTTTAATGAGTCTGCAATGAGTCTGCAATGAGTCTTTAATGGGGAGGCTGTAAACTGCCACCCATTTCCTGGAAACATGGACAACTGCCCCCCGTATAAATTTGAAAACTGCCACCCGACTTGACAACTGCCCCCCGTGTAAATTTGACAACTGCCACCGGTAGTGACAACTGCCACCCGTTGAAATTTGACCAAGGAGCGCGATTGAGCGGGGTCGCACAGTTTACCAAACTTTCCTTCACACTTGGACAGGCTGAGGACTGTCTACTGAAAATCAACACATGATAAGAAATTGAGCAGTGTCTGTGATGATTTTTAATAGGCGTGTTCAAAAGTTATTTTTTAATACAATTTTTTTTAAAATTTTTTAATATGGTGAAAGGAGGTCAATGGGCTCTTAGTTGAAAGTAGTGAAAAATTGTAAAAAGTATTTTTACAGTAATTTACAGTATTTTTATAGTAAAAAATAGTTAAAAATAGTAAAATTTTAGTAAAATTACAGTCAAAGAGTACATCACTACTAGGAGCTGTTTTCATCATTTGGCATTACTCTTAGTTGAAAGTAGTGAAAAATTGTAAAAAAAGTATTTTTACATTAATTTACAGTATGTTTATAGTAAAAAATAGTTAAAAGTACTAAAATTTTAGTAAAATTACAGTCAAAGAGTACATCACTACTAGGAGCTTTTTTCATCATTTGGCATTACTTTTGTTATTCTTTTTTTTCTTTTTTACCTTTTGAACTTTCTTCTGACTTTTACCTTCTTTCTTTTTGGTGAGGTTGGTGGAATTTTTGGCGAATTTAGTGGAAATTCTTTTCATGAAGTCATAAAGGGACATGGGGGGACATGGATGGGGGTGCATGCCACTGTTCTCACAAACATTTCCTTCAAACACTTTCAAAAACGCTTTACACATATATTTTTTCCGTCCGGCACAAGTCCATCTTGTCACACCTCCCGCTAATTTTTTTTGAAAAACAAACTTATAATCGCCCCGAAAAATCACGTCATTTCCCCTTTGGCTCCCGCCTTGAACCATAGAATCATCGCACATCATGAAAATCGGCCCGGTAGAACGCTAGAACTAAGCGTTACCAGTTTCGCAAAATTAGGAGGTCTCGGAGTTTATAGTATAGATTTCTACTTCTCCTGGCTTGAGATTCACAATCAGTCTTCCCATAATACCGCTTCGACCCTCTGTGCGCCGAAATTCATGTGGGTGGCAGTTGTCAAATTTACACGGGTGGCAGTTTTCACTACCAGTGGCAGTTTTCAAATTTATACGGGTGGCAGTTTTCATACAAATTTCTTGAAAACTGCCACCCGGGTGGCAGTTTGCCGTCGCCCCTTTAATGAGTCTGGAATGAGTCGCTAATGGTCTTTAATGAGTCTCTAATGAGTCTTTAATGAGTCTTTAATGAGTCTCTAATGAGTCCAATGAGTCACTCAACTCCAACTTAATATCCCAATGTAAACTGCCTCAGCTGAACACCACTCCCCCCTCAATTTTGTACTGGTACTCATTAGAGTTTAAAAAAATTTATTTTTGACTCTAATTATAATTCTTGGAAATTCATGGCTTTAATTTCCCCGTGAAATGGTGTGGACCCAGCACCATGTCTCCACTTTCCTTTTCTCATACTTGTATGTTTTATTCGAGGAGATTCGGCAACTCCCGAATTTCCTTAGCACAGCAGAATACTGTTTTATGGCGTTCTAGTTCCGGTTGACAGAACGTGCTATCCGGGATTCTGAAATTCTCTGAAGGAACTGAACTTGGCCATCAGTTCCGTTCAGCAGAAATAAATCCGAATTACCAACAAAATCCTCTGAAAAATCAGATGAAAAATACTCTCAAATTTTCCTGAAAATTCTCGATTTGTCGAGGGAAATTTGGTAACGCCTGATGGCTAATTTGGCATTATTCCTAAGTTTGGTAGCATACTGAGTCGCGTTCCTCGTCTTAGCCCACCGTCGCACAGTGGATCGAGTCAATCAGAGAGGTTAGACATAAAATATTTAACTAAAATTGCAAAGTTTGATGTTGATTTCGTCATAATTTAAATTTCAAGGGGTTTTTTTGGCAGAAAATTTAACGAGGAAACGAATGCAACCACTTTTAAAACCTTAACTGACTGGTTTTCGCGTCGACCGGCGGCCGCACTGTGTTTGACGCAATGCGTGAAGTATTTCGGCGGTCCTGTAGGCGCTAATATGCGTCTCTCGCCAACCGGCGCTCAGTAGATTGAGTCAATTAGAGAGGTCGGACATAAAAATTTTAAATAAGACTGCAAATTTCAATGTTCATTTCGCATTTTAAACTTTGGCAGAAAATTTAACAAGAATACCAATGCAACAGATGCTCAGAAGTTTGTATAAAAGGAGTTATAAGTTTTTAAAGTGTCCAAATTCTGTCAGACTTTTCTCATTGACTCGTTCCATCGTGTGACGACGACAATCTTATTTCGTTGATTGTTGGGCCCATTGCATGGAGATCCACACAATTTGACAGCACCGTTTTACCTAGCGAGTTAAATAATCTTGCCGTGTCATCAAAGAGAATAATAAGGACAGAAATAAAGTTTTGAAAGAATGGACCTGATAGCGTACACGCGAGTAATTCATTTCGATGAATTCTTCACCCTTCGCAAAATTGTCAACGATTTTAAAAAAGACTCCTTGGAATCATTCGGATCCCACGCCAAATGTTTCACGCCCTCAAGAAAACGGAGCAAGCATGAAACTGTAACATGGAGGCTCAACAAATTTATTGCCAAGCAAAATTAGTAGAAATCGCGAGACAAAAATCCTCAAATAGATAAGTACTGCGGCCAGGAACGCTTTCCAGTGTGAGTGAACTCCATAAACATGCTACCGTTTCCTCAAAATTGTCAGTTAGAAAACGTGTTCGGACAAGTCTAATGATTTTCACCCTTCCGAAATGAGATTTTTGAAAAACTGTAGGTAAAGTTCTGGACAACATATCATTGGCTGCGCGGCGAGAAAAGGCCAATTGCTGTATCGCTGGAGATGGATGTTGAAAAGCGCCGACGTTCTAAGAAAAAATGTCGTGTGAAAATTCGAATGTTGCCGAAACTCTCTCGATGAAAAATGTATTTTTTGAGAGGAATTGTGACTATCATGCTTCCAAAGTTCCAGTCACACCAGGATATATTGCGGATAAAACTCTCCGAAAATTGCAGATAAAAATATTCGCGAATTTTTCATGAATCTCATGTTTTCGACGAGGAAATTTGGAAACGTCCGAATTTTTATACGACGTTTTGTTCGTAGGACAGCAGAGCATGTTCGAGCCTTCTTCCGGCTTCGAGCGGATGCGGGCTAAACACCGTGAAAAGTTTCTGGTTGACGACCCTGCGAACTTCAAGAAAAGCTGCCAACACGCCGAAAAGCACGCGCTTCACAGCACGCTACACAGCTTTGCTTCGATGGAATCACTGTTGCTAGATTTGAGACAGTGGCACGTGCTCTTATCAGGTTTTTTTTCCGCGAGCAAGATCAGAACTTTGTGGCGGGTAAGTGTATCAGGGGAAATTACCTCGTCATTTTCTACCTGGGAGACAAATCGATACCAAAAGCTTACATTATTATCTTTTACTATGACACACTCATAGGTATAATAGTCGTTTTAGACCGATCTCTAATGTTGTTTAGCCAACGTGCGTAAAAAGTTCAGCTTAAAGCTGATATATCATTAAAGAGAGAAAAAGCTCACACATAAGCATAATTTTCCCTCAAAGAGATACGCCGTTTGGAGCAACACTCGTTACGTCCATTCCAGTTTGCGATCTATAATGGATCTTTACTTGAATTCCATTTTGTAATGAGGAACTACTATTTTTGGCCCATCTATGAAATAACATATCTGCATAGGGAAAATAATAACACTTACTTTTTTTCTAAAACGAGCCAGAAATAGTAGTACTACAAACGGAGTCAAATTTGCCGTGTGATAGATTCAGGAGATTATATTCTTTAAAACTAATATACCTATTCAGGAAGAGGAGGATGAAAAATGAGAAGGATAAACAAATAGGAAGATTGATAGGATAGACTTTTTACCTTGCACTCCTGATGTGAATTTTTTGTTCTGTTGATTATACAATGATCACTTCAGCATTTAAGTAACCATCTTCAGGTAATATCATCATTGTATGATCGCCACAACAAAAAATTCACATCAGGAGTACAAGGAAAAAGTCTGCCCAATCAATAACATGAATCCTGATTAAGTTAAAGTCTCCGAAGGTTTGAAAAAATAGAAAAGGAAGAATGTTTAAGAGAAACAAAAACAAGGAGGAGAAGGAAGAGAAGGGATGGAAGATGAAAAAGAAAATAGAGGAAGACGAAAATGAGGAAAATATCTTTTTCAATTCCAGTCCCTACATTTTCGACCCGAACTTTCAAAACAGCGGTTGTGTTTTCGAGGGGTTTTCCTCGAGATATTTCCTCTTTCTTTTCAACGCGGCGGCAACGTTATTGGGGTGCGTGCCGCTACGTTGTTCGGTTCCAGGATCGCATAAGTTATCGCCAACTTATATTAAAGAGGTGCGGAAAAGTTGGCGGCGAGATATAAAAAGAAGAAGAAGAGTCGTTAAACGTCCCAACTTCGTCGTCGGGCAACTTCAAACGGTGTTTTAGTCGAACGTCAAGGCCTACTTACCTACACTGTTGGATCAACGATCACGCCCCGCTTTAGATCACGAGAAAAATGGGCTATCTTCCTCCTTACGTGGGCCGGGCCACCTCGTCTCCTCATACGAATTTCCTCGAATTTCCGTCAAGCTTCCACAGATCAGTATAACAGCTAATACAGTATAGAGTCCCTTGAGAGTCCAGACAACACTCCCTCATGGAGTCACAAACGGGAATAAAGATTACACAAATTGAACGTTTTTCGTAATCTTTGATTGGCCCATTCTGAAATTCCTTTCTCCGTTCCTTCTCTCATTCCGTTCGTTCCTTGTCGAACCCGTAATTCCTCGGTCCATTCCAGATTATAATCGTTGCAATCGGTAAAAATGCAATCTTTATTCCCCTTTATGACACTGTGGAGGCCTAAAATACGGTAATCGCAATCAGAAATGGATTCACATTGTCTTGACTCTTAGTATAAAGGGACTCTAACTGAGAGTAAAGACAAAGCGAATCCATTTCTGATTGGTTCCCGTATTTTAGGCCTTCACAGTGTCACAAACAGGAATAAAATTACATTTTCACCGATTGCAAAGACTATAAACTGGAATATGTACCGGCTAATTGGAGGTACGGCAAGGATCAAAATGGAATGACAGATGGAACGGAGATAGGAATTCGGGAATGGGTTGATCAAAGATTACAAAAAACGTCCGATTTGTGTAATCTTTATTCTCGTTTGTGACATCCATAAGCTGCGTTATCTCAACTCTCTCTATGAAGGGACTCTCATAGAGTAAAGAGTACCCATGTAGAGGAAATACTGACATCTAAACCCGTTTACCACAGAAAAAATAGGAGGGTATGGCTTCGATCGAAATGAATCGATCGAAACATAAAAACGTAAAACCATCGTCGTGATTCGATCGACAAAATTTGATCAATTCGCCGGTTTGTCGATCGATTCATGGGTTTGTCGATCTATTCATGGGTTTGGCGATCGATTCAAGGTTGAAAACTACGGTTAAAATCCCCAAAGTAATGGTAGAAATGGAAGAGCCAAATATGGAAGAGCCAAGTTCTGCGCGCGAAATCGCTATGAATAAAAGTAATATACTGCGACCGGCGCGGAGCCCCGATCCTCGGAGGGGGGGGGGGGGGGG
>NW_017547189.1:778440-793545 GCF_001854935.1 Bemisia tabaci | reverse complement strand
TGTACATTACACACTGAAAAAAATGTGACATACTTAAATAACTTGAAAAAGAATAGGTACAATATAGACAGACAGGGTTTACAATTTTGACATTCTACGTGCTTCAAAACGTGTGTCACTAATCGAAATTCATATGCAATGGATGGAACACTCAAACAAACATAAAAAAATTGAAGTAAACAATACTCAAAGACAGCAGACATGAACAAACTCATCAAAATGCCATCAAAGTACGGAATAACCGTAACCGCTGATATCAACTTCGAGAATCATCATCGTCTCCTCTTCCTACCTTCACACATTGCGGACCGTTTGACGGACGATGCAATTCAGGATATCAACGCTGGATCCTTCGATCTCATCTACGAAGGCCCGATCGGAAGAACACACAAATTCGCACTCGTTCCAAACGTTGCAGCCTGATTTATATTGTACGTATTATTGTATTCTTTTCTAAATGATGTAATGTTTGAAAAAAAAAATGTCATGTTTGTAAAAGAATGAAAAAATAAATATTTATTTTTTTTTTAATTTTTGCTTAAGATCAATCCAATTGCCTCACGGTTCCGTGCAGTAGTTCGTACGAATACTTCACAGGTGTGATCACGATCACCTGAGCTGTAGTGTTGGCCGGGAAATTCTCTTTTGCCACAACGGTCAACGTGATATCCACCGGTGCTGTTTTTAAATCTTCACCTTGGACGCATTTGATGACGAAAATCGCGCGATTTTTGAAATTTTCAAACAACATAGCTGGCTCGCAGAGTTTCTCACCTTTCCAGTAGTCTCTCATAAAATCGGTGTAGTTCAGATAGGCGTGTATATAATCCGAACTCGTGAAATCGTAGATCGTATCAACTTGAGGAAACCGACGCTCACCGATTTGAACACTGACCGAGCGCACATTTACATGGTCGAAAAGAGAGGAATTCATCAGGTGATTGTCCCGTCGATCCGTTTGAAATACCAACACCACGAATTTAGGCTTGTGTCGGCTGGTTGTTCTTACGCTCCATTTGAACGTCTTGGTCGGAAAAATCCCCGGGATGTCGTGCGATTCCCAATTCATGTAACCGAAACTCATTTTGTCGTTTTTCTTCATCTTGAGCAAGATTTGTTTTTCCAATTCCAATGTGAATTTGACGATGGGAATCTCCCAATAGATTTCGATTATTTTCAATTTGATGGTGTAACCGTCCGCGGTCGTCGCGTCGGTGATATAATATACGTTCTTATCCGTACCACTGCGCACTACGATCAACTCTTGCGAGCATCTGACTAGAACGTCTTTGAAATGTACTGCGAATCCGCTGAGTGAAGATAACGGAACGACAGCGCTCTGAGTTTGATCCGCCTGTGTTTGATCCGCCTGTGTGTAATCCCATTCGGTCCATGAATGAGTGATGTCACAAAACCCGGCAGATGCGAGTCCAACGGTTTCCCCTTTAGTGTATGTGAGGTAATTTTTCACGGTCGATGTCACTCCGACAGATTGCATACTATCGACTTTCGTACCGTTCACTTTATACTGCATACGGTCGAACATGTGCAGGGGATAATTGTTAGCCCATTTGACTTTAGGTTTCGTAGCATCTGCGGCGGCTCCAGGATTTTTCTCGAGTTTCACTTCAAATCGTATGAAGATCCTCGAATCTTGAGGCACGGTGATCAGTCCGTGGGTATCGGGGGTGAACCGGATCGAATCGTTGTTTCCACGCCGTTCGTCGACCGGACCGAAACGGATGTATTCGTATTCGATGATCTCTTGACGCCAAGCTTCCATCTCGTTCTTATTTCGGATTTTTCACCACGAATCCGAGTTGTGTTAGAGCCCTCTTGGAATAATCGGTTGAAGTTTTCTTCTTCTGCTGCTGCTGCTGCTGTTGACAACTACTCCGTGAATTATCAATACTATTATATCCAAGAGAATATAGGAACGTATCGTCGTCGTCGTTCTGGATCCTTCGTTTACCCATAAGTTAGCGGTCTCACGTGCAGTCGCACTGTCACTTCTTCACCACCGAAATTGATCGCTCTTCCTTGTTGGTCTACTATATTAACGAGCAAACGTTGGATCTTATCACCCAAGACGGGGTAGTAATGAATCGTCGACGGTTGCTCTACCATTTTGAAACCTGGTTCGATATCGGGAGCAAACGCATAAATATGATGTCCGCGCACCCCGTTCACGTATCCACCGTCGGCGATGCTGCATTCGATGCATATCATGTTTACCGGTGAGATGTGGACGCGATAGTCAGCTTCGTGCCATTCGTCCGGTGCCAAGAGACGCTTTCCGAATCCGAGCACCTTACGTAAAGTGCCGGGTCTGCGGAAATCGATCCAGTACTTGGATTTGATGCTTACTTTGAGCGTACCGTTGTTCGCTTTGAGTTTGATAGCTTCCGCTCTGCCAAGTGATTCCTGCAAGTATTCTTCTATACCCTCGATCTCGTAGGCACCGATCGGGAAGGAAATTCCCGAGTAATTCTCGTCGCTGCTCTCGGAGTAGAAAAGCAGTCTATTCGTTTTGTCGATGTTCGGGATGGAATAATAAGTTACAAAACCCGTCAGACCGATCTCGCAAGGTCCGAACAACTCGAGAGGTCTAGGCAGTGCAAACTCGAGAACGTTGCTTCTCCCCGTCAACATGAACGTGTGACATCTTTTCTGTGTTTCCATTTTTCGAATACTATATATTCCTGGTTTGTACGAGCCATTCTAAACATCGTTTCCCGCAGACGCTCGAGTTGAAATTTTGTTCGCTATCATAATTGTATCCAATTGTCGTCGTCGTTGAGCTACCGCGTGAGCGTAAAATGTATCGCGTAATTTCAACGGGTGGTGGTAGATCACCGAAGCTGTCGTAGTACAATGCATTTCCGCTCTTTGAAATCCGGTACGCTATCCAATGTGTACCCGAACCATCGCTTCGGTCCAGGTTGACGATACCACACTCGGGACGTTTAGGTTTCTTGGTCGCCAATTCATCGATCATGAACACACCGCGGAAATGCGGGATTCGTAATTGTTCTGTCGCAGCGATCCTCAACTCAACATCCGTCATCGCTCGGCGCGGTAGCTCACGGATCAGTTTAAATTCTTTCGGTAAGGTCTCAAGTAAAGTCCGTAACCTTTACGGTACGGTCGCAAGTACAATCCTTCACCGAGGTGGATATTCTTCTTCAAAGATCCATCGATGACCGTCTTGATCATTTTCGCTACCGGTGTGATTGTTCGCGCGGCCAGACCGATACTCGTCAGGAGATTCTTGACTCCGGCACCCGTCTTCGGGATAGCCAAGATTCGCTCCGCCGGTTTCTTCTTCTTCTTCGTTTTTGACGCTCCGGCACCCGTCTTTGGAAGAGCCAAAATTCGCTCGATCGTCCGTTCCACCGGTTTCGTCTTCTTCAACGCTCTCTTCTTCTTCTCGGGTTTTGGTTTTTTCGCTGCCACCGACTTGTTTAGACCCATTCCGAGTTTGGCTTTGAGTTTCATAGCGTTCGTTACGGCGTATGCTGCCGCTCTTTCACCCAACGATGAATCGGACGCTTTCACACGTTCCCAAGCTCTGTCCGCAAGTATGAGATCGGCTTTGTTCCTCTCGCCGGTGTCTTTGGTCTTACTGTAAGCGATGTCGTGGGACTTGCAAGCTTCGTCGAGCGGATTTATATCCGGATCTCCGCGTTTCAATCGTTCTGCTAGGCGAGTGCCCGGTCCGCAGTACCTGTAGTCGCCCGGCAAGTGTAGTTCGAACGGTAGTGAATTTATCAACGAGTTTAACAGTCCACGTCCTCGATTGGTTTTGCTGCAAGTTGNTTTTTTTTTTTTTTTTTTTTTTTTGTTTAAACGGAAGTGAAAATCTGCTTTTCTCCCGCACTGGATAGAGGGGGAACCAGATCCGTGGATCCAGCGCCCCCAAATCCGGCGGGCCCCGAGGGGGGGGTTCCATCCCCGCCCCCGAGTGCCAGATGCCAATCGCGGCCCAGACCGAGTGTAACGTCCCGGGCATCGCTGCCCGAGACCTCGACCTGGGAGGGTGACTGGGTATGTGGGTTTGGCCTATGACGGTGGGCCCGCCAAACACTAACAACACTCCCCTTGAGATGCGTCCGCACTACGCATCCCCTTTTGTCCAAGTTTGCTCCCCACCCAACGGTCAGCTTACGGCCATTACCTCGTCAGGCGAGAGGGCCCCCCGCAACAGTGTCCAGCCGGACCCCCAACCCCATAGGAGTACCCCGATGCCTCCGGAGTACCTGACCCCCACCGGCAGATCCAAGCCACCCAGACCTGAACCCGCCAGCAGCTCTGGGGATGGGAGTCCGTACCCCAAGGGGTCCGTCAGCACTGGATCATCTGAGGCGGAAAGGTCACCTCCCGTGAGTGTGTGGGGGATTCCAGGTGGCCCCCGGCCAGGACTCCGAAGAGTCCTGTGTTACGCCGGCGCTCCAAGTCCTACCCACTACACCCATGGGACCCAGACTTCGCAGCGCCCCTCGCTACAAGTAGTGAGGGGCGCGGCCGGCCGACCCCATCCGTAACACTAGTCAAAATGACTTGCTCCTCCGGTCCGGCCCGCTTTCAGCCCCCGCCAACCACCAGGGCCGGATTCGCGGACTCAAGGTCCGCATTCCGGGATCCTGGGGGGCGCGGGAATCACGATGCCGGACACGTCAACGATTCCGCTTGATCTGTACGCCGTGGATCAGACAGGATATGGGCTAACAACCGAGGACGCAGGCACAGAGGAGCGGCAACATCAGGGGAAGCCAAAGGGAAGGTATCCCCGATCGCGAACAACAACAACCCGCCGCGCCTGTTGAGGGCCACGAAAGGGGAAGAAGGGGTCGAGGTTCACTAGCGAACAACCCCCGACCAACTCGGGTGCGCGGGTGCGTCAGACCCGAATCCAAGGGAGGATCCCTGCGCCGCGAAGGCCCCACTGTTGACTAAAAACCGAAACCGAAAATAAACTCGCCGAAAAATAAAAATTGTACTAAAAAATCAGGAAAAAACTAGACAGCGGGACCCAGAAAAAACTGCCCACGATTACGACCCATTTCTTTAACGTCCCGAAGCGGCACCGGCCAAGGCCGATGCCGCCCCGAGACGGAGGCAACGGCAACACGGGCGGCGGAAGAACGGAGATGGCTGAAGTCAAATAAAAATATAAACAGAGCAACGGACCAAAGCAGCGCCGTGCGAGCAGGCAAAAAATTATACACCTTATTTTAATCACTGCCCACAATTCAAGTTCCACTAAACTCAGATTCAACGACCACGGTTATCAGATTATGACGCGGGCTCTTATCGCCCGGGCACGCGAGACGCGATAAAACACAGCGCACCACAAAAAACGGACAAATCAAATCAATGGCGGAATACCGCCCTAGAGGCCCCCCAGCCAGAGAGGGCACACGCAGGCAAAAAATGAGATGAAAGCTTCACAGTCCTGAATTTTACGTGTTGCCTCCACGGTGTATGATGAATGAAATGAAGCCCACATGCACCCCTCCCAGCACCCAGAACCCCCAGAACAGCACCCCGCCACCGAAAAAAAGGTCAAATTCCAACCGACACCCACACCGAGGGAAATGCGGGCGGCGGCCAGAACGACAAAAAATTCCAAAATAAAACGTCTCACATACTCGGGCGGATCAAAATCCAGTACAAATAGTTTAAAATACTAAATTAAGTCGACAAATTCCTTTCCTAATCAAAAAACAAAAGCCAAAAAGTTAAATTCCTGCACAAAAAATTACGTGGCAAGCCACGCAAAATGGCCGACGGGCCAGCTCAAAAATTAAAGTCCAAAAAAGAAGTGGAAAGGTACAACCTGGCGCCGAATCCAAGATAAAAAACGTAGGCCTGCTCAACACGAACAACTTCAGCCACTTTCCAAACACATTTTCACGAAAAATTTTCAAAAATCACTAATCTAGCCGGAGCTGTACAAAAGGCAGCCATCTCCGTTCACCGCGCTGACGTCACTCCTTCTCGGTGACATACTCTGACGAAAATGTTCATACTATTTATACGGAGAAGTAGAAAATGACTGTCCGTTAAAATAGGGAACAAATACGATGCGACTCGTCAAGCAAAGAAAATCACTGCGAGTTCCAAACCTCGACAAACGGAAGAAGCAAAATGAAAACCGACGACAACGACGACGACACAGTGAACTGTTACCGGACAGTATCCGTTGCATTGTTTGCGGACCGTCCAATTGCGGTAAAACAAACGTGATGGTTTGCTTGCTACAACATCCGAACGGATTGAAATTCCGCAATGTGTACTTGTACTCCAAGACACCGTTCCAACCCAAGTACGAAGAACTGCGTCGGATATTCGATGGAATCGACGGTCTCGGTTAGGTTAGGTTAGGTTAGGTTTCTGCGATAACTTTGATAACTTGGATAACTTTGATAACTTGAGCCGCTTCGCAAATCCTTCTTCTATACTCCCGTCATTTTTTTTTTTTTTTCTTTCAAAATTTTTTTCCTTCATCATCGCTTGTCCCGTCGTAAATTAATCTGTTTCTCATCTCATTCGTCCGTCCTCAGGTGAATGTCAATAATTCGATACGAGGACGGCGCTTTTGACTCGATTCCCCATAAGAGCCCGTGTATTCGTGGCTCGTCAGGGAGTGGAGCTACGAGAAAAGTGTGTGGGATAAAAAGTGTCTATTTTGGACCGGAGAGTTCGGATCCGGAGCCGGAAGACGAACGCTGCGATAGTTAGATCGGGAAATTCGCGAATTTCGAGGAGGCCGTTTCCGGAAAAGTCGAACCCGCCGGGAAGAGCTCGCGCTTCCGGCTCCGAGTAGCTCTCGTCGGGAGTCGCCGAAAAGGTGGTATGGAGTTTCGGCGTGCGACGCGTTTTTCGGCCTCCTTCGGGGGTCGGCAGTTTCGCCGATTTTCCGAAAATCGCCGATTCACCCCCGAAAAAGTGCCCGGACGCGGAAATCGCTAAGGACCAAAAATGTCGGGCTCGGCGAGCCGCACTGGGTGCCGGGGGTCCGGAGTCGACCGGAGCCGCCGGCCGGGCGCCAGAGCCGAAAAACCGATCTCGAAAAACCGGAAGCGTGATCGGTGTTTATTAGACGCCAAGAGGGCGCTCCGACCGGGAACACGCGAAAAAACGGACGCGCAATTCCGTCGAATCCCGAGAAGAGGTCGGATCGGATTTTTTTTTTGCGGAGGTGGTAGACAGACCCCGATTTTACCTGTTAAAAAAAAAAAAAAAAAAAAAAAAAAAAAAAAAAAATTTGAGTCGCGACGGCCTACCGGTGGGGTCGCCGGACCGACCGGGGGCCCGCGGGAGGGTTTCCGACCGTTACGGAACCCGAACCGAGCGACGCGGTGCGTTCCCGGGTCGGTCCGGGCCGCTGCCCCTTCATTTCCGGTCGATACTCAACGCCCGAACCGACTCCCGGTACGTCGCCCCTTCATTTCCGGTCCAACCCGCACCCTACGTTCCACTTCCGGTAGGTTGCCCCTTCATTTCCGGTCGATACCGAACGCCTAAACCGACTTCCGGTACGTTGCCCCTTCATTTCCAGTCGATACCGCACGCTCGAATGCACTTCCGGTACGTTGCCCCATCATTTCCGGTCGATACCGCACTCTACCTTCCATATCCGGTACGTCCCCCCTTCATTTCCGGTCGATCCCGTACGCTACGGTCCACTTCCGGTACGTAGCCCCTTCATTTAAGGTCGATACCGCACGCTTGGATCCACTTCCGGTACGTTACCCCTTCATTTCCGATCGATACCGCACGTTTCCCGGGTATAAGTGGCACGCTCCAATGACGTCACGTACCCTGATGACGTCACGTACTCCTACGCCGTCACGGACTATGAAAACGTCACGCGCCCATATGACGTCGAGGACTATGATCAAGTCAGGTACCGTGATAACGACACAATTTTGATGACGTCAGGTATTTTGATGACGTTACGATCTTGGATGACGTCACGTACTCTTATGACGTCACGGACTATTGTGACGTCACGGACTATTGTGACGTCACAACGATGATGACGTCACGATTTTGGATGACGTCACGTACTCTAATGACGTCACGGACTATTGTGACGTCACAACGATGATGACGTCACGGACTATTGTGACGTCACAACGATGATGACGTCACGTATTTTGATGACGTCACGTATTTTGATGAAGTCACGATTTTGGATGCCGTCACGTACTCTTATGACGTCACGTACACTTATGACGTCACGGACTATTATGACGTCACAATGATGATGACGTCACGTATTTTGATGACGTCACGGACTATGACGACGTCACGAACTCTTATGACGTCACGTATTTTGATGACGTCACGTACTCTTATGACGTCACGTATTTTGATGACGTCATGGACTAAGATGACGTCACGTACTCTTATGACTTCACGTATTTTGATGACGTCACGTATCCTGGCGACGTCAATGACGCGGAGGCCCTTCAGGATGCCACTTAGAGGATGCCACTTAAGGGATGCCAAGGATGCCACTTTGAGGATGCCACTTAAAGGATGCCAAGGATGCCACTTTGAGGATGCCACTTATAGGATGCCAAGGGTGCCACTTAAAGGATGCCACTTGCAGGATGCCAAGGATGCCACTTAAAGGATGCCACTTTTTAGGATGCTGTCAAGTGCAGCGAGTGACTCCCTGACCTCGCTTGCCTTTCCGTTGTTCAGTTGGCACGGCTGCTCTGTTGGACGGGGAAATTTCGAGTTTGCTTTGATGCATCACTCTAGGAGTTCCCCTGGCCAATCAGAGGAGTGGATTTCTCGGCTGATCACTGGAGGGGGGAAGCAACGTCAGATGGGTGAGGGAATAGGGGTTTCGTGCATAGAGAAAATACAGAAGGTGGTGGCAAGGCAGCCATCTTGAGGATTTGCTGTGACGTAGAAAAGTACGGGACTGGCGGGCGATTCAAAAAAAAGTACAATCAATGAGGAGCACTGTGCAGCGCATGTCATGTAACAACGGCAATTCGCTCACAGGCTTTCGAAATCGGTGTACTTGTCTCACTGGTATATTTAATACTTAAAACTGATGAGTTTTCTTTGCAAAATATGAAGTTTCATTCGGATTGGAGAAAAATTAAAAGAAAAGTACATTCAATGATGAGCATTGTACAGCCCATGTCGTGTGACAATGCGTGGAAATTCGATCTCTGGCTTTCCGTATTCTTGTGCTAGTCTTATTTAAAACTGATGAGTTTCTTTTGCAAATTAAGAAGGTGTAATAACCGGCAAAAAAATTTAATTTCACCGGTAATTAAAGCTACAATTGCCTACTTCAACATTCCTCTCTACTTAAACAGTATAAATCTGCTGTGGAAACAGGACATTTTTGTGGATGAATGAAAGGAACTTGGATGAACTACATCAAATTCTCATCATGACAAATAAATTTTATTTATTTTATGACGGAGTGGAGGGGAAGAAAATACACATTATCAGCAGAGGTTGCATCACTATCAAGCAACATCACAGTTGGCGACACAATTTAAGGGAAAGTACTTTACCTCAAAGCCTTCCTATCCAAAAGATGGGAGGGGGGGGGGATGTTTCAAGTCGCACAAGAATTCAGACTTTCAATGTTTCATAGGGATTGCGGGGAAGGGGGGGGAAGTAATTTCAAATGGGTTCAGCATTTCCTGCCATATACCTACAAGGTTTTCACGTGTACATATATCGTTGTTCTTTTAAAAATTAAACGAAACTTTTTTTACAGGAAAACAGGAGGGGGGGGGGATGAAGGGTTGGGGAGAAAAGAGGAAAAAGATGAAATAAGAAGGTCGCAATGGCTTCAGCTCAGCCCTCGTTTTCCGGCTCTTCAAAAAAACCCGCCAACATTTAAATTTGCGGCAAACCTTACGCGCACTTGCGCAGAATCTACCGTGATGGATGCATCAATCAAAACCGCTAACGCTGAGTTGCCCCCCCTCAAAAAAAAAAAATAAGGGGGAAAAAGGTTTCTGCTTGCTTACTTCGGTCTTCCTGACCCACGTGAAAATGTTTGAAGTGACAGTGAATGAGAAATTTTTTGAAAATGGTTAGATGTGCAGTTAAAATTTGTAGAAGTGATTCTAGGCAAAGACAAACTGGTGTAAAATTCCATGTGTTACCAGCTAAAGATAAAGCAATCAAACAGAGATGGATCAAAGCGTGTGGATTATGTGGATTAAACGAAAATCAACTCAAGAATGGTAAGAATCATCCAAATATTACATAGTAAATTTGTTATGGAACCATCAGTAACTCCTACATACCTCAGTCATGAGAATCTACTAGGCAGGATCATCATTAGGAGGTCTCTAGTAAGTAAAGGGTTCAATTTTATGCAGAAACAATTAATGAAATAATAGTGAAAATTTAAGTAGTTGATTTGTGGCTTCTCCATGCAGATGAAAACATGTTGTCAAAACTGTGCCATCCTTTGCTGCTTATTGAAATCTCAGTGCAAGTCAGAATAGAACACTCTGCTGCCAAGCTAAGAGGGCGAACTGTAATTATTCTTCACAGCTTTGCGTGACACTTTCATGTCGCTCAGACCCTTATATTGGGGAACTTTAAGCCATAATGTTAAGTGGCCTCCTTAATAACAAACGTAGAGGATGGAAGATTCTTCTTCTCAGCAATTTATTGAGTCGTTTCACTTCCAACAGCGATTGAGGGCTCCACGGACAAGGCGCATAAGTGCAATTTTTGCTTCTTCAAGAAATATGTGTTTAAAAGTTCAAAATTACATGTGCCCCTACGGCAGAAATGAAGTTGAAATCACTTTTGGATGCTTTCAACTTGGATTTTAGTCGTGAACTGTTCAAAAAATAAAAATCAAGATTAGTTTTTGTTGAAATAATTAATATCTCAATTTTTTCAAAGACATCACTTATGCACCTTGCTATCGAAGCCCCTGAATTCTAGTTCACCTGCCCAAACTACTTGCTAAATAGATTTACTGAAGGGGCGAAGTAAGTTCAGCATGCTGTTATAATTATAACTTCTGAACGTGCCCTCCATAACTAAAGTTCATAAATGCATATCTCAGATTGTGCCGCTTCCATTTTTCCCTCATGCTTTCTTTCGACAAAGGAAAACAAATGAACAATTTTTATCAAAATTTTTGGTTGATTTCATTCGCTCCTCTCACTCACATGACAGGAAATTCCAAGGGGAAAAATTATATTTACTTTTCCGTGAAGGAAAGAAATCAAACTGATGATGAACTTTGGCATTGAGTGGGAAGCATCAGGATTGTGACACTGTTGCCACCATTCTGATGCCTCCCTTTCATGCACCTCTCTTTATGTTTGGAAGAAGGGATTAACAGTGGAAGGTTTTAAGAAATATGATACCAAAGTATTGCTTTAAAAAATATGGAAATGTATTTACAAGAAGGTTTTGAATAATTGGCCACTATTTCCAAGATCAATCATGTATTCCTATGAATCTAGTTTTATACAGTGAACACTCATTCTTACATGTATGATATTTATGTCTCTAGTTTACATTTAGGGTCTCAATGAGATTTCAAACAATCTTTAACACTTTCCTCCTTTTACAGTGCAGATATGCTCCAAGCATTTTACAGAAGCTGACTTCGTGAAAAAAAAAACTGCTTATAAAACTGGATATACGCCTGTGAAGGGGCAGAAACTCAAAAAGGGAGCAGTCCCATCAATAAATCTTCCATCCAAAGAAACCGATCCAGCTTCGTCTGTAAGGTAAGCAAATGAATATGATTAAAATTGAGGAGTTCCAAAAAATTTCCGACAAAATAAAATTGGCAACATATGCATCTCTCTGTTCAAAAACGACCCAAACCAGGTTCTTTAAGATTTCCATTTTCCTGCAAAAAAACACTCATTGGGGGGCCTGTCACACAGTTTTCATAGTTTCCTGAAAACTTTCATTGTTCCGACATGGGTCGTTTTCGAACACAGAGATTCAGCGTATTTTTAGCCAGCATTAATTTTCACTCAGTCATTATATTAAGTGTAACAAGGTACCTCCCCGAATTGTACATCAAATATATGCTATTGAAAAAGGAACAGCAAGGAGATTAACAAAATGAGCAGATTACCTGCTTCAAAAGGACAAATTATTGTTCTGTAGAAAAAACAAAGGAGTAGAGTAAACAAACATGCTTTGTGCATACAAAATGGCTCATATGTGATATAAGGGATTACATTTCATGAGAATACTAATGTGGTACTAGTAATGCGAGTAATAAGCAGGCAAGTAACGCCCAGCAGTGCTGTCTTCAAATATAATAAATTCATCCATTATCTTTTTTCACACCTATCATGCAGCACGAACTTTAATTCTTGAACTTTGATTCCAGATTGCAAAAGACAAGTAAAGAAGATGATCCTTCATTGCCCAGCATGTCAAGTGCAAATATGGAGCCTGTTGGAACACCCCGAACTAGAATTCGCCGAGTTATTCGCAGGAATAGAAAAATCCTTGATGAACTTGATCAGGATGCAGCAAAGCAAATCATAGCTGGGGAGAAGTAAGAAATTTCAACACTTTTCTTTTTCAAAGTGAATTTTTTGCTAAGGTCTTGAAGAAATTTCACATTAAATTCAAATAATGAAATTACTTTTCACCATCTTCACTATTGTAATCGGTTTGATTCGTGTGAATTTCATGCTTTTCCCCTCTTTAAAATTTGACCTAGTGTTAAATTGCCTGCAACCGAAAATTCTATTTCATTTTTGGACATAGATAACACAGGGAACCAATCAGAAGTTGTACTTCTGCAATTTCATACTGCAGCATGGATAATTTATCCGATGATTTTTATTAGAGCACTGGCGTGAGAAAAATTTTGAGGTCCATTTCCTTCAATAGGGGATTTATTGATTACAGTCATTTTTACACCAACAAATTCAATGATAAAAATGTACAAACCTATTTATTGATTTACTTACATATTCTAAATTTTATACAGAGGATCTATCAATGCCAACTCTTGATTAAAACCCTGATTTTCCTTCCTTTTCAGAGGAATACTTTTCAAAAGCTCCGAGCAATAGAGGGAGTGTATTACTAGGTTGGGCAAAAAAACAGTTCTTTTAAGAATCAAAACATAATAGTGCGGAAAAGTTTTACATTGGCCTCTTTTTGAAGCTAACGGAAGGGTCTTTTTTTTAAAAAAAAATTTGAGGTTGCATCCTTCAGCTTTGTGAAAAAAAAAACTTTCTTAAACCATGCGTTTCCTGCCAGTTACATCATATTTTTTAGAGCATGGTTAAAATTAAGTATATCACTCATTTTTGGAGCCTAAACTCATATTGGCAAGCTTGCAGAAAATCAGCTCCCACTTTTTAGGTGCCATGGTTATATTAGATCAAGAGAATAGATTGATTTCTTTATACGCCAGGTTTTCCTCTTTTGTAGGCCCATACTTTGACCAAATTGCTAAATTCAGTTACGCTCTCTGCAATTTTCTATATTTCTCTGTTCGACAGTGCTAAGTTTGGTCTCTTATTTTTTGGTTTTAGATCTGTTTCAAGTTTGAGGAAATATCCTCGGAAAAGAAAAGGAAGAAGCGCACATGATAATGATTCCATCTTCAAGAGAAGGAAAATTACAGAGGAAACCAGTATCAACGGTGATAAGAGTGTTACTGAAACGGATACTAATTATAATGATAATTTTCCCAATCCCTCTATTGTTGAGACACATATTAGTCAAAAAGAGAGGGTTGAAAAGCGATTGGCAGTAACTCCTACTTCTAACAAAAGAGGCAGAGAAAGGTAAAGAAAACCGATTCTTGTTTAGTTATTTTCTCAGATGTGTCACATTTTTTTCAAAAAATAAAGAACCATCCGTGTAGCAGCATACATTATGTATACGTTTTGAAAAAAATAAAGCAAAAATCTTGAAAAATAAAGTCAAACGAAGCTAAACGGAGTTGGGGCCTATGCTAACCCGTGGGTGCGAGTGAGACTAGCCTATCCTTGTCTAACCGTCACGTTGCCTTGTTGCCGTTGTTACTTTCGAATTCTGCTTGCATACTGGCGCGCGGCGTCGCGCCACTCAGCTGTTTTCCCCAACTAACTGTTTTCCAATTGCAACCTTTTTTTTTTTTTTATTTCCGTCACCTGCGCCGCGTCAATTCGGAGCACCTCGCTGCTTTCAGATTTTCAACTGGGCCAAGATCCATCCATATAGGTCAGTCATTCCCGAAACCGAAATGAGAATCTTCTGCGCATGACGTCAGCATTACTGCCGCGAAAACCAGTAATGTCGGAAACAATGCTTTTCTTACGGGAGAAAGCAAATTTTTCTTAACGAATCATTTAAATTTCTTACTTTCAAATCGTTTGGAACTTTTGAGTGTCGGAAGGAACGTTTAGACATTTGCGTCCAAGGTTTCAATTTAGCTGAATTTGCGTTTTTATATTTTTAAATAATTTTTGAAGTCAGCGATGTAACAGGCCATCTAGTGGTATAGATTCGCGTGTAAAAATGGATGATGCAGAGTAAACTGTAAAAATGAAAGAACACTAATTCGGCAAAATCGAAACCCTGAATGCTAATGTCTAAACGTTCTTTTCGACACACAGAAAGTTTCAAAGGATTTAAAAGTAAGAAATTTAAATGATTCATTAAGAAAAATTTACTTTCTCCCATAAGAAAAGCATTGTTTCCGACTTTTCTGGTTTTCGCGGCAGTAATGTTGACGTCACGAGCCAATGGAAAGGGGCTTACCCCGAGCGGGGAAATCTGCGCAATGACTGACCTATATGGATGGATCTTGAACTGGGCTGACGCAGCACTGCGGTAGTCACTTGACGCTTATTCTCCCTCGTTATTTCCTTTCGCCGGCGCTAGGCGCCGGCGCCACGGGCGCCACGCTGACTCGGTGATGTGCATTACGAGTTTTACGTGCGAGGAACTTCTTGATTTTGAAAAGAATGGGGGTTTTTTTGCCTCAAGGAAATTTCATATAATTTTTTATTTTACCTGATTTATCATGAGGATATTTTCCCCTCTCATTGATTTTTACTTCCTCATTTCTAGGTAAAATTAAGCCTACCCCGCATTTCGTCCAAAAGTTTC
>NW_017547189.1:743606-778266 GCF_001854935.1 Bemisia tabaci | reverse complement strand
GATAAAGTTATCCAGTCCTGATCAGAGATGCAAAGTATAATTTCACCCAGTTAAGTTTCCTCTTATGCCACATGAAACTTTATTCCTCTGATAAGTAAAATTTCATTTTTTGCCGGTAAATTGACTAATTTTATTTTTATGCAAAATTTTTTGTTAGCTACACGTATACATTTTTTTATTTTTTCTAAGATACAAACATCATTAGAACATATACTTCATTTTCTTTAATTTCACAAAATTCCAGCGATTTTTCACATTTCTTGGGAGAGGTCGAGTAGATTTCTGGAGAGAACAAGGCTCCCCACCTACCTCCTATCTTCGCCCATAGCAGTTCCTCTCGAGTAACAGAATAAGTTGAGCTTCAATAAGATCTCATAACATGGAAGCTTGAGGTCGATTTTGAATTATTCAAAATTTAGAAAAAATTCTCTCGCATTTGATGATCAGTTGAAATCTTGGTCTTGGGGTTTCGGCGGGCCAATGACCCCCAAAATCCTATCTCAGAGCTTTTCCAATTCAATAACTTAAATTTTAGAAGAATTATAAAAATATATATATATACAGTGATAAAAAAACAAAAAATCGCCCAGGGGTCCGTGGGGTCAAAGGCCTAGGATGCTACAGCACCCCAGCGTCCCCGACACCCTGGCTAATCCGGTGCATAAATTAATATATAAATAATACGTTTCAACAAATAATGAAAATTAATTTGCGTCGAAGAAGTTTTTTTGTGTGTAATCTGCCGGGCCGAGCCCAGGGGTGCAAAGTGTTCACTTGAGACCTAGCAGCATGTTGAGGGTTAAGCATTTCCAGACTTGATTCCTGTGCTTTTAATCTGCAGAGAAATTGGGACCACATATTTCTTAAATCTATTTCATCCTAAAAAGTAATTGTTCTAAGATTTCTTTATTTATTAGGGAAAAAATAAAAAATTTGGACAATTCTCCCCAGGCCCATTTTTGATGGATTAGGCTCGGAGGCAGATTGGATTAATTTACTCTTCATAAGCCCCCCCCCCCCCCCNCCCACCACCATCCAAACAGCTAATGGGCACTTCACACTTTCAAGAGGGCTGTTTTGTGACAGTAAATTAGAACGTAACCTATTTATGTGCGTATGTGCGATTATTAACATGAAATGAATATAGTTAAAAAAAAAGTTACCATTGTTCCTCATCAATTTCTAGGTGTTGATTTTTTCTGAAAACAGAGAAAACAGGTTTAAGACACACGGCATGGCGGTATGCACGGAACATGGGTGTTAACTTCTGAGGGCGCCGCAAGANGAAAGAAAGAAAAGGACGGAGCAGTAATGGAAAAGGAAAAAATAAGGAAGGAAGGGGAAGAGAAGAGAGGACAAATCAATTCAAACCAGAGCTTACAAGGAAGAAAATGAGGATACATAAATACATACCGATAAAGAAGTTTAGAAGAAAGTAAACCTGCCATCACAAGGTTAATTTTCAGGAAAAAACAGATTCAGTCTGCAGATGGTCTGGCGCCGGGCGCGTGTTACATATCTTAATGATATCTTAATTATATATATTAACTAGTTAAGTCATTCATATCTTTTCAGTACAATTAGGAACGGGGACATCAAATAAGATTAAAGGTTAATCTCCGATAACTAACGACCTCTGGCCTCGAGATAACAGTCGGACTGATAGCTAATGACCTTTAGTCTTATGATTAGTAATAACCCTGATAAAATATGGACTTAGAGTTATAAGTGATATTTAATAGATAAGATGATATATAAGAAAACGATAGACAGTAAGCCAGTAGATTTTAATTCTCGCATCGAGCGGGAGTTGTTCTCAGTTGTTAGAAACTTATATCTGTATTGTGATCAAATAAATATTTTTTTTAAAAAGCCTTTCTTGGAAAGTTAAAATTTAATTCGCGCGCCGGACGTTTTGCAGTGAGCCAGTTGGGTAACGGGCACATTAAGAAGAAGAAAAAAACGGACGCGACGGAACTAAAAAGAAGAAAAAACCTGAACCGTAGAGAAAGAAAAGAAAAGAAAGATAGAAAATATTTTTGCACTTACACCGAAATAGTACAGAGGAGAACTTGAATGTGAACAGGTACATTGTAGAGCTTCAGAAACACGACTTCGATAGAGCCCGCACTCAAGAATTGCGTTAACTCCCGTGTTTTGTGATATATATATATATATATATACAGGGTGTCCCAAAAGTCCGTACCCCCCCTCGTAACTTTTGAACGGTTAGAGATAGAAAAACGAAACTTTGGGAATGTTTCTATCTTAAAGGGGTCCATCCTCTGGTAACGTTGCATGGTGGCAACGATCATGGTGTCAACAAACCAAAAATCTGATCATGGAGTCAACGATTGTTGACGTCGTGCTCAGGCAGTAAAACGCAAAAATGGGCCCTGAGCATGGTGTCAACGATCACGGTGTCAACGAACAGAAAAATATCTTCCTTATGAGTAAAATTAAAAAATTGAGTGTACAGGATAGGTCTGAGTCACGTATACTTGGATTAGGTTAGTTTAGGTCAGGACATGTACTATCGACGAATTTAGTTTTGCGCATAGGCCGCTCCAAATCAAATGTACACTGTGCGACGAGGCGCAGCGCGGCGTGGCGCGTTTCGGAGATATCGGGCACTGACTGGACCTATCTCATCTCATGCCAACGAGGAAAACGGAGGCACATGAACAATTGACAAATCTGCTACTTTTTCAAGAAATTTCCCTCAGACAAGCATCTATATAAGTGCAAACTATAATAGACAGCGCAACGCCGCGGTCACTCGAAAATAGAGCTAAAATTTCATGAGGTGCAACTGATTTTTTCTTCTAGACGCCGCAGGCGGCAGGTTACATGGAGTTCTTTGGGACAAAGGCGTATGCGCGCATCCGCCCTTTTTCGGGAGAACGCGTTTTCTGAAACTGGATTCTTCCTAGTTTCAGGAAATATACATAGTATACTAAAACGTCCTGCCCCCCCCTTTTACACAACGAGCCACGTTATCTTGTAGGGATCATCGGGGAATGTAGTCACAATGTTCCGTTTTTGCAAGTATACTCTCAAAGACTTGTTCTATCAAACTAATTAAATTTCGTGCGAAGATATTGGCTAGCACCAGCGCTATACATTTCTGAACTTTCAAATGCGATTTCTGCGGAACTATTTTTTTGAGCACACACCCTTGTTCCAAAGGACTGTTTAGTTCAGGATATACTTTTTCGCGCAGGAAGTTTGAAAATGACGCAAAACTGATCCGCTGTTGAATATGAAAGATTACACACAAGTATGCAACGAAAAAAAATTAATGATTCATTAGCGAATTCTCGTGTAATATTCAGCCCTGGGTCCAAGTATGACCTCGGTTTGTCCCCGTCTCTGCCATTTTCCAGGCGAATTGGGATTATTTAAAAATAAATTTTCATAGGAAAATTTGATTTTCTGGAAGTTTAATGCATGCTCGAGATAAACCGAAGTGATTCTTGAATTTAGAAGTCAAAGATACATAGACACTACGAGTAGCCAGACATGTATCGCATACCGCATGTCCAAAAAACATGCCTCCCTTTTTCTGATAACGAGGTTTTCCGGTCAAAATGGCATTATCCACCCACGAATTCTATATAGAACTGATCTGTTGTTTTGAGTCCGGAAGGACAGAAAATCATTTTAATCAGATAGCTATAATTCGGCTACTATATCTTATTTTTTGCTTCGGACCTCGAATTGACCTTTGTTTTTTCCACAACCCACTAATTTTCCGAAAGATCGAGTTTGCAACGAAAAAAACCCTTATTCAGATGCCAAAAATACGCATTTGTATAAACATTCGGATTTCCAAAATATTGGTCAGAGGTATATAAAAAAAAACATGGCCATTCTCTGATTTAGCAGCAAACATATAGTTAGTGGAAGGTCCTCCATTAAGGACCTAGATAAAATAATTTTTCCGTTCTTTCGGACGAAAAACAAAAGGATGCGTTCCACATGGGGCTTCACAAGCGCATAATGTCATTTGACTGGAAAAGCATTGTTATTTGACAAAGTGAGAGACATTCGTTGGACATGCAATACCTGTATCCTTTTGTATTTTTAGTTACTAGATCCAAAAATTACCTTATTCATTTCAATCGGACACCAATTCCCTCGTGAAATTAAACGTTCCTCGCATGGACGGACTGGCTCACATCTAAGAGCATGGACCCTTGGCCGGTTAAGGGGGTGTCGTATTATATTTCCCGGGGAGATACACCCCCAGAGAAAATTGTTTAAAATTGAACGTGTTAAAGTAACCGATAGACTTGTGAAACGAAAAAAAAGAGAACAAATCACAGCTACTAGACGCATCCAAGCTCCGTTATTTCTAGAGAAACCGAGGCAGATCTGGCCACCTAAAATACTGCTTTTAAACACTAAAAGTCTGAAAATGATGAACCCAAGAGACATGTCAGCTGGAAAGATCTTTTTAGCTTCCTCGATCGGAAAATGAAACATGCAATCTAGTGAGAACAAGGTGAAATTTTGAAGGAGAGAGAGAGAGGGAAAAAGAGCAAAGAGGGAAAAAGAGTGTTGAGTCTGGCAAAGGACAAAGTGTTCAGTAAGGCAAGTAAAAAAAGAGAGATAGGAACAAATCAATTAAATGCATCAGATATCTACAGCAGGAAGACCCATTCAGCAATAATTTTGTTGGAAATTAGAATGTTTTCAGACGTGACCGAACAATTGGAGCCTAACTTTGTGAGAAAGCATAACCAAATTTTATTGAAATTCACAGACTGAATGGCCTATTTTGGATCCAATGTTGAATCCTGACTTTTTGCGAGGAAGGTGCAGTCATTTTAATGGGCCTGTTGCATGCAAGAGATACAGCCGCGCGAATAGATTTTTTAGAGGTTAAATGACACGAAAATTACGATGGTCACATTAAAAAAGTCTGAAATACACTCCTAACTGCGCAATTTGCGTTGTTAGGAACGCGCTTTTTCAAATTTCCCGCGTCTGGGGGCAGTTTTCTAATCACCGGAAACGAGCAAACGCCGGGCTCGGTGATTTCCGGAAGATGCCGAGTCGTTGTTGTTGTTGTTATTTTTTCCTTCAGTTTGTTTACAAACCCAACGTGATCTCTCATAGTGGTCCATATACGCTTTATGCGGTAACCAAATCGATCAACTTTTAAATATCCAACACAGTCCTTCTACATTTCATTTCACGATATCACGAGCTCCGATTTTTAGGTTATGTTTTCAGTTTTAGTTGACCGGAAATAGCCGCGAGTTGCCATTAATTGTTTCCGTTAGAAAACTGCCCGCAGACGCGGGAAATTTGAAAAACCGCGTTCCTAACAACGCAAATTGCGCAGTAAGGAGTGTATTTCAGACTTTTTTAATGTGACCATCGTAATTTTCGTGTCATTTAACCTCTAAAAAGTCTATTCGCACGGCTGTATCTCTTGCATGCAACAGACCCATTATATTTTTATTAACCCTTAAATGCTGTAGCCGGGTCAAATTGCGAGGCTTCCTAACAAAACCTGCCCCGCAGATCGGATGGGGCCAGTTCACGCGAGCTTTAGATGTTGGTCTGCAAATCATTCCAAAAAAGAATCAAGTATCAACACAGTCGAAGAAAGGAGGGACCTATTTGGGCCTCTTTTTTAACTTTTCTCCCGAATCTGAGCGACACCTCATTGGCAGGACATAGCGGAGCATTGCGAGCTCATGCCCCGGGCCATTGCGCCTTCAATTTTGCAAATACAACACGGACATCCATCAAGCACGAATAGTCGTATCTCTGCGCCGTCACCAACGCACATCCTTTCCCTTGCTCCATTTCCTTATTGTGTTGGTTTCGTTTGTCTCACTTGTAGTGGTGCTTCAAAGGCTACGTGAGCAACACAGCCGAAGGTAGGAAAAACGTAATCCGGCCTCGCTTTTTAAGTTCTCTCTCGGATCTGACTAACAGCCTAGAGAAGAGCATATTGCGAATTCACGCCTCACGACTCACGCCACCGCGCTTTTAATTTTTCATGTGCAATGTGGACATCCATCTAGCACGAATAGTTGTATCGCGTGTAGATGCCTCTTATTTTTGAAATTTGATATGAGTTAATGTTAAGGTTTCATCATATTTTTTTTCTCCTCTTATTTTGCTATCCGTCACAGGGGTGCATAGGGGCGCCGTGGAAGCGTATCTGCCAGTGGCAGATCGGCCTTAGGGCCTATCTGGGCCTGGTTCCTCTAAACGGCCCGTTTTTAAGGAAAACTTTGGTTTCCCTAAAAGTGATGGAGAGAAGCTATGGTCCTAATTGAACTCAGCGCTAAATTGCATATGGATTAACCATAAACTTCCTGACGTCTGTTCAGAGGAAGAAAAAGAAGAAAACTCATTTGCACACCTAAGTTATGCAAGACAGGCAGCTTTGAGTCCATCTGCGTTTCATTTTTTACGATTCGGAAACCGTCTACTTATTCTGGCAGTAGCTACAAAATATTTGGGGAAATGTATTTTTAACGCCTAATTTTGAATTTATTGTAATCCTTGAATTTGTGTCTCATTTCTGATCTGCGAGGAGTAAAACCTTCGTCATGGCATCGCATAAGTGTAAACTATTTGAACGGAGGATCTGCATGTCATTTTTTAATAATATTTTATCTGTTATAAGTTGGGAATGTTTGTTTTAGTTGTTAAATTCCATGTAGGAGACTCGTAAAAGGACTTCACTCGAAAATGAATTATTCTTCACCTTTTCTCAATGATACCAAAAGAAATGGAGGGAGGAAAGAAACAGTCCTAAAAAAGTTCTGAAAAATTCGATTAATTTTAGACTTTCCGTGTCCAAACAAGAAACTAAGCGTTTTCTTACCTTTCTGGAATCTTTGTTGATTCATTTTTTGGATTGAAGAAAAGGACTCGTTATTAAGTTAGCGACTTTACAGAATTCCTGCCATTTCTCGATTAAAACACAATTCGACGTAATTTTTATATTTGAGGAAGTATCTATGAAAAGCGCAGACGATGATAGAAACTCGTTTACCTACTTTAGAAAAAAGTCTCTTAGATCCGGAGTCCAGACTCTTAAAAAATACTCTCGAAACAATCGGATTTTTGCTTGAACAAAAAAGAAATCCGCTTGAATTAAGATGCTGAGCGCTCGTTTCAAAGAAAAATCCGATTGAATCAAGAGTATTTTTCTTGTCCAATCTTTTAAGAGTCTGGACTATGGATCCAAGATACTTTTTTTCCATCCGAGGGAAAAAATTAAAAAAGACTGAACATTTTGAAACCTCGCAACCGAGAGACATCGATTCCAAGTTTCCTATACTCCGCTTTGCTGACAAGTGAGAAAAACTATGGATTAAATGGGAACATTCACCTAATAGTGCCATTTTGTGAGGATAGATGGATGAAAAGTTGATCTACTGGACTAAATGACATTATATTTCTACTCCAATTTGCTAACTGTTACTTACTCTCTTTTACTGACAATCACTAGCTATTTCTGATTATCATCAATTTTGCTGGAAATTTTTTTAATGCGGGGCAAAGGTGAAATTAAAAATCTGTTTATGATATTACGATATTAACTTCCCGCAGAATTGCAGGAATATTTCATGCAGTAGTCTTTCGATAAAATGGAGAAAAATGGTGGTAAAACAGTCATCAAAAGGCCTTATTCAAAAGCGGTCATTTCCAACCTCGCCCTGATCTTCGAAATACTTTCAGGGACGATAAAGGATCATTTTCCGAGTCAAAACACCGACGATTTTTGAAATCAAACAAGTACGGATCTCTATCCGTCTTTCTTTTCCTCTGGAAAGGGATTCAAAGATAAATATTTCAACTCGCATATCCCGTGAACGGTTTGTCGTAAAGCGATGATCTTAGTCTCAAAATATAGAGGAAACCACCAGCTTTCAGACAATGATGACCGAATTGGTCAATTGACCGAAAATGTCATCCGTTGTTGTCACGTTGCCGTAGTTCAAATTTTCTAATTTTTAGCTGGGGCGGTGCCTTTATAGGTCACTCCTAGATAAAATCATTCGTCAAAAATGACAAGATCAGGATAAATGATTAATATGCAATGGATACAGGGGAATCAAAGTTTTCGATCATAAAAAAAGTTATGTTTACCTTAAACGGTTCGCTGGGTAGAAATAAGAGGAAAACAGAGGAATTGCAAATAAAAGCGTACCATTTGAGCTTTTTAAATTTAACTCCATCCTAGAGAAACGATTTGAAAAAGAGTCATGATTTTTTGTTGATGCAGCTAGCGTCAGCTGAGGCTAGTCCTGTAACATTCATATGTCTCGATATTTTGTTCTTTTTTAATAATTTTCTTCGGGTATGAGCTGTAATGGGGTATAAAAATGCACAACCTTGCAATTCGTGATTGGTTTTGGGGTATTTGGTGATCTTGGGACTCGGAACAAACCAAGTTCAATTGTACCGTATCCACTTTGAAAAATCATATCTCTCCTCCAACTTGTTTCCCCAGAATGAACTTGTGTTTGTTTTAAAGCTTAAACGGTCTAATCTCATCAAAAAATAGTTAGATTACTTTTTGTGCGATTCCTTCAACGTCACAGCTAAAAAGGTGAAAAACTGAACATTTGAACTACGGCAACGTGGCAACAATGGATGAAATTTCCAAAATGGACTAATTTTGTAATCATTGCCTGAAAGCTGGTGGTTTCCTCTAAATTTTGAGACCAATATCATCTCTCTACGCCAAAGCGTTAGTGAGATATGCGAGTTTAATTTTTTTACTTTGACTCCCCTCCCCCTCCCTCCGTGATCGTCCGATTTCAAAAAGCGTCAGTGTTTTAGACTCGGGAGGTGATCCTCTATCAACTTTGAAAATATTTCGAAGATCAGGCCAAGGTTGAAAATGGCCAATTTGAAATGAGGTCCTTTCTTCCTTGCTCTAATCACAAGAACAAGATAGGCAAGTGAGAATTGGAATCGATGCGCGATACGTCATTACGAATCTTTGTTTACATTCCAAAGAGCCAAAAACGTGAATTCTAACGGTGAATGAGTGAAAATCTCTGTGTGTGTTTTATGTGCGTCTGTGTTAGTGACTACGCACTCACAGAGGAACGAGTGCGTCTTCATGAGAGCCTTATCAGGCAACGCGCCGCGCCGCGCCGTCGCTAAATAGTCACCAGAGACTCTGCGCAAAACTAAATTCGTCGATAGTACGGTTAGATTAAGCAGGTAAGGTTAAAGTTTTGTAGGGTAAGGTCGGGGAAAGTTATAAGCTCTGAGAAAGTGGGCCAGGTCTTGTAAGGTGAAGTTGGGTAAGGTTAGGTAAATTTGGGTTAGGTTAGGTAAGGTTAGAGTAAATAGCACAAGAAAAACAAGCAGGAAAGTCCAACACGAGGTGTTGGATAAGCGCGGCATGATTCATAATCAAGTTGATTCTTTATCTGAACTGCCACTAACACGAAATTATTCGATTAAGGGGTTTTAAATGATTAATGACACCTTTACTTCAATTAAAATTAGGCATATGACGTAAACACTCGATTTACGCCACCTTCAATTGACCATTATTTAAAAATAAGTTGTATACAAGGAAGTAAATGATACAACTTAAATTTGACTACAGTATTGATAGGGGATTGAATAATGGTCTAAAACATTCAATACAATCAATAAAAAATTTCTGGTAACCGGCGGGATTCGAACTCCCGCTTCCCGGGAGAAAAGTATCAACTGAGAGAAGCTGGTGTTCTAACCACTAGGCCATCTCATCGCTACAGGCGCAGCGCCGAAAAAATAGCATATAACAGACTCTGATCGTCAGTAACGACGGCCGGGACATCACAACGCAGTTAACCTCGATGGCCATGATTTGAGCTGTGAGCCATAAGTGGGCTATGCTTTCATGCGTCTCGAGGTTCATCCCAGCATGCATTCCGATCGCGGAATTTGAGCTGATCCAATATTTGCGTATTCATGAATTAAATCAATCAATCGAGTTCTGATGTTGGCTCCTTTGTCAATAACGAGTCGTCTAGAGCAATTTTCCACCTTGTGCGATGGTTATTATTTCTTTATATTCATTTTTAAAATTTGAGGTGGGATAATGGCGGCTGGCGGCTTCTCAAGAGCAACATTTTTAAATCAAGAACTGCCACTAACACGAAATTATTTGATTAAGGGGTTTTAAATTATTAATGACCCCTTGACTCCAATTAAAAATAGGTATATGATGTAAACACTCGATTTACGCCACCTTCAATTGACCATTATTTAAAAATAAGTTTTATACAAGGAAGTAAATGATACAACTTAAATTTGACTACAGTATTGATGGGGGATTGAATAAGCTGTCGTGGAGCAAGTCATCTTAAATGCACAGTAACATTCCGCAAACGATGGACCAATCAGAAACGCTCAAATCAAGGTATTGAGTCATATTGACCAATTAGAAGTAATCGAACCGAAGACGACGGTTTCTTCATACTTGCACGTGTAATTTTATGGAAAAATTTTAAACAGCAGTTTGGTCTGAACAAAAGAGGGAATTGCGAAATGATTCATAGATTTCAACTAATCAAGTAATGAAAAGTCTACTCAGTTCGCTACGGGATCGATTAAATCAAGTGATCCAACAGTTTAAATGATCTGATTAATTTGCTATGATGATTCATAATTTCAACTACCTTCCCGCCACAGGAACGGCTTTAAAATTACCCACGATTCAATGGGTGATGATACATGCATCAGCCGCGGGTTTACGCAACCAGGCCAATAAGCACGGCGTATGCACACCGCGCTTAACAAGACTTGAAATTTGAAAGATGTTATAGAGGCAAGTTTTAAGTTTCGTTGACGTCGTGATCGTTGACACCGTGATCATGTTTCATAAGAGTCAGAATTTTTTATTTTTGGATGATCATGGTGTCAACAAAAACTTAGAAAAACTATTTGTTGACACCATGATCGTTGACACCATGCTACGTAATCCATCCTCTAGGGGGGGGTCAAAATTTTTGTCCCCCCCTTAGGGAGGGCGCGGGGGCCCCCAACTTTTTTTTTCAAACGGTAACCCCTATCTTGTGATACATCACTAGAAAGAACATAAAAAACTAAGAATTTTGACGCAAATCGCAAATCAATGTCTTAATTTTTGACCGAGTTATGATAGGTCAAAGGTCAAATTCAACTTATTTTCAAAAAATCATATCTCCGGTTCAAATTATCGTGAAGAAAAAAATAAAACGGAAAAATTCACCAAATTGTAAGCACTTTCAAGTAAAAATCACAGAAATTCCTTCAAACTAATTTAAAGGGGGGTTTCGAACCTCCAAATACGTCATTTTAAAGGTCACACGATATTCTCGCGAAATGAGCCAATTTTCCCTTACTTTTCCGCAACATCATCTTAGTAAGTTCAAAATTAGTTCAACATTGCGTTTTCAAGTCCCCAAATTTCGAGCAAAGTTCAAAAAACGAAATTTAAGGTGATTCAATTAAACTATTTAAATTTCATTTTTTTTAAAACTGTAAAACGGGTTAAGATATTGATTTGCGGTTTGCACCAAAATTCTTAGTTTTTTATGTTCTTTCTAGTGATGTATCACAAGATAGGGGTTACCATTTGAAAAAAAGTTGGGGGCCCCCGCGCCCCCCCTGAGGGGGGGACAAAAATTTTGATCCCCCTAGAAGAGGGACTCCTTTAGGATAGAAACATTCCCAAAGTTTCGTTTTTCCATCTCTAACCGTTCAAAAGTTACGAGGGGGGGTACGGACTTTTGGGACACCCTGTAAATATCCCCCGAAACATGCTATATATATATATATAACTTGCGCTATACCCCGTTTAGTAGAGTAAAAGGCCAAAGGACCCCGCACACCTCTTATGGGAAGCTTCACCATGAAGGAACGTTAATTCATTTACGCCATTCGATTCGAAGATAAATTATTCGGCGATAAAAGATCAGAAAAATTCCTCATTTCAGTATTCGATTGACAAGGGGCTGTCTGTCAACAAGGAAATCAGGGGAACTCCAACGGACACGTCGAGAGCGGGGGAAGGGGGAAAACCCTAGAATCGGCAGGTACAGATAAGGGGAATTGCCGAATTGGTTCCCAAGTGGCCGAACTGGTTCTCAAGTAGCCGAAGCCGAACTGGTTCCCAAGTGGCCGAACTGGTTCCCAAGTGGCCGAACTGGTTCCCAAGTGGCCGAACTGGTTCCCAAGTGGCCGAACTGGTTCCCATTTCCGATGACGGTCATTTCCGTATTGGTTCCCACTTCCGAAGATCGTATTGGTTCCCGTGTCCGAATTAGTTCCCATCTGTGAATTCGTAATTAAAAATGTTTTATTCAGAATTGCAACACGGCACGCTTAAGTGCTAGTATTTCCCTTCCCATTTTGACAGGCTTAGGACGGTCCACCAGCAAGGTAGGCATGGTTAAAAATGTTGTGAAAATGAAAATTAGAGTAAGCAATCCAAGAGGGAATTTAAAGAAATGCTCCAGATTTCTATATACATTTCAGGAGAGGAGAGGCCCCGGCCGACTAGACAAGACTTTATAAAGGAGGGTAGGCTGTGGAATCCCTGACTAATTCCCTGGACAACTATAAGTAATATTAAGACAATGAAAATCAGAAAATAAAAATCAAAAGAGAAGAAGCAGAAAAGGAAAGATTTGTCAATAAAATTCTGAATTATACCCTGAAAAGTTAGTAAAAAGCTACTTCAAAGATTGCACGAGCAAGCATTTAAAAGCTATTTTTTTTGGAAAACCTTGACGATCGTGATTTTGAATATATTCTTTGACCGCAGTTTCCTCAACCACTCGCCTTGCACAGTTGCCGCTTCTTGCAAAAAACCAACTCACTCGCAGGAACCAATTCGGACATGTAAAATTTTGAATCGGGAACCAATGCGGACCAGGGTTTTGTTTCATCCGGGAACCAGTTCGGACCAAAGGTGACAGCCACGGGAACCAATTCGGGTTCACCCCAGATAAGAAGACGGACAAGCGCTACGTTTTTTCCTTATTTACATCGGGCCTGTTCTCAAATGCTTCGTTCTTTTTTATTCATCGTCGCCGAACAATTGAAACTTCTCGGCGGTTTTTTTGCGAAAACGGTACATCGTAGAAAGTTGCTGCAATTATAACTTTTAATCAGCATCTTGAGGAGAATCGAATGACATAATTAACATTTCTTCATGGTGCAGCTTCTGGCAGCTTCCCATTAAAGGTGTGCGGGGTCCTTTCCACTTTTGCCGGCTAGGACTGCAGTTGTAAGATCGCTAGTGTCGCTTCCAGATTTAGCCAAATTACAAATTAAATTACAGTGTTGTATGACGGGTATTGTACAATATGGCAACGCTGTAAAAAGTATCGTATGTTACCCCTTCATTTTCAGGGCTGCGCAATGGTGCATGTACAGGGTGTCTAGCAAATTTTTCTTTTCATTCTCCCTGACTTTCAAGGTTTTCCCTGACCTATTGAATTTTCTTTCTCCATTAGCGGACGCTAAAGGAGGCGTCGCGGACGCTTTAAAGGCGTCGTGGACGCTTCAAAAGGCGTCGCGGACACTTCAAGAGGTGTCGCGGACGCTAAAGGAGGCGTCGCGGACGCAACAAAGCGATAAAGAGGGGGAGCACCACTAGTCAGCACCATAGAATAAAGAGACTATGCTACGTAGTCTCTTCATTCTATGTCAGGACTAACGGTTCATATGGGACCTCAGACCAGGAGAGAGCACTGCACGGCTAAATGTCGAAGCGCCGTAAAGTTATGCAAAAAATCACGATCTTCGACGAAAGTTCTCTTCTCTCCCGGTTTTGCGTTTTTCTTCCCTGACTTCTCCCTGACCAATTTCATCTCCCTGACTTTCCCGGTTTTCCCGGTCGCCAGACACCCTGATTGTAGCCAATATGGAAAATGTCATTGAGAATTTTATGATGACTTTGAAAGAATCTAAGTTTATAAAAAAATCAGTAATTTAATTTGCGGGGGACTGAAACTCTAAATTTTTTGGTGTGGCTAAATGCAACAAATTTTGTTGCGTGGCACCACGCAACAGAAATTGTTGCATTTAGCCACAGTCATTTTGATTGTTTCATTTAGCCACACAGCACCTGTAAGTTGTGGCTAAACGCAATAATTTTTGTTGCGTGGCGCCACGAGCCGTGGCTAAATGAACAGATACCACTTTAATCTGCGGGTTATGCAATGCTGTATGTTGCCCCTTCAACTTGTAGGTTATGCACCAGTGTTGCCGGACTGTGCACATAATTAAATGATTTAATTATTGGTGAAACCTGGCGACATCAAGTTGTACGGTGTTGCCAGATGGTGCAAGAAATAAAAATTTTCCTTACATCGTTGCCACATGGTGCAAGAAATAAAAATTCCTTACATCGTTGCCAGATTGTGCAAAACATTCAGAATTCCGGACTTGTAAAATCTAGGCATCAATAGACCATCTCCTTTGGATGGGTCTGGATACAGGGAGTGGGAGTGTGTCTAAATTGTTTTGAGATAAGAAAAACTCGCAAAATCCACTTTCTTTGACTAAAATTAGCAAATTAGTGTGATCCTAGTCTTCACATTTAGAGAAGGTGACAGGTTCAGTTGTCACCTCCCTCCCCCTCCCCTCACCACTTCTAAGAGACCTCGAATCAAAACATCAGAATTCAGAGGTGAGGAAATGGATGTTGATGGTGCGTAGGAACATATAAATTTCAATAGTGGTTCACAGCTGGCAACTATGTCAAAGGGTGAAGTGACGTAAAGACTAAATTGGACTAAATCAAAGGGGCTTGTACAAAGAACATTTAGAAATTTCAATCGTGAGTGTTTATGGAGAGATTTCAAGTTAAAACTTGATAATCTGCCGTATAGGTAGGTCATATCTTTCAATATCTTTCATATATTTCTGAAATTTCATGAAATATTTCACGTGAAATTTCACGATTTTATTTTTCATTTTATTTTGCCGCCCTGACGCGGGGTGCTCTTCCGACGAGCTTCACTAGACTTGACTCATGACTCATGGCCGCCTTCTTCTCAGCAGCCGGCGTCACTGCTGCCTCCACCGATTGGCGGAAGTGACGTCAGATCAGCGGAGAGGAAGGGAGCGGGACTTTTTAAAATACTGTGCGAATATTCTCTTATTGTAACACTACAACATTACCCATAAAATACATATATATGATACCTACGGCTTTTTCCTTACCTTCTTCCGTGACATCCAGCGCCTCATTCCTCTAAAAAGAGAAACAAAAGTAAGAACAACTGAACCACCATAAAACCTTGTAAAATACGTAGCCAACATGAATCCATTTGGACGTATTTCTGCCAAACAGAACTATGTGCATTATGATGTGAGCCCTGATATACATATATTTATATGGGTCTCGGGGCTCATGCCCTAATGCACATAGTTCCAGAAATACGTCCATTTAGTACCGTAGAGTCCCTTTATACTGGAGCGCCGATGAGGTCACTTTTTGAGGCTGATCTGTGCAGAACTCTTGAGACTAGCGTGCGGCTACTGGCGATGCCGTATGCGCGGGGTACCAGCTCCCGGCTTTGCTTTGAAATGTATGTATGTATGTGCCGCTTTTACAGCACTTTTTGGCGCTCTGCGACCCCTAGCCGCCAAAGTCCCCTATCCTCCCAAAGCCCTTCAGGGAGTTGGCAAACCCTCATTTCTTCTAAAACCCCCTGTCGCCACCCTTTCACTGGGCGTCCCCTTCGTCTCCTCTCAGGAGGAACCCAATCAAGCAACTTCTTTGGCAGCCTTCCTTCCGTCATTCTATTCACATGACCAAACCAGACAAGCTGTCTGGTCATGACGTCGAATATGATGTCATTTTCGACTCCCATGATCTGACGCACTCTTTCATTGCGGACCCGATCTCTCCTAGAAATACCTGCAGACCTCCTCCAGAAATCCATCTCCGTTGCTCTTAGCATCCTCTGTGTCCGCTCCTTCAGCTGCCAAACTTCACATCCATAAGTAAGAATACTCTTGACTACAACGTTGTAAATTCTCCTCTTGTTCTCCTTGGAAACCCGAGGATCCCAGAGGATTCCATTCAACATCGCTGTAGCCTTCCTTGCCAGGGTGTTTCTTTCCTTAATCGCCTGATCAGTTCTTCCATCCTGGGTCAACCGCACTCCCAAGTACTTATAGTGCTCGCAGCCTTTGATCTGCTGCCCATCCTCCAACTCAATGCCTTGCTGATCACCTACCAAAGTCAGTTTCTCGGATTTAGAAATACTGACTTCCAAACCCCACTTACGATACTCTTCTACCAACTTGCGCATCATGTACTCGGCGTCATCTTGATCTTGTGCAATCACCACTTGGTCATCAGCAAAGCACAGAGTGAACAGAGTTTCAACCTCACTCAAGGGGACACCCATCCCTCCACATTTTTTCTTCCATTCTTTCAACACATACTCAAGATATATTTTAAATAAAGTTGGCGACAAACAACATCCCTGTTTAAGACCCTTCGTTACATAAAAACCCCCCGACAATTCTCCATGACACTTAATTTTCGTAAAACTTCCTTTATAAAATCGCTTGACAGCGTCAATCAACCCCCCGTTAAAATTTGATTTTTCCAAGGCTTCCCAGAGCTTCACCAAAGGCACACTGTCATACGCCTTCTGGAGATCCACAAAAATTAAATGCAGCTCCTGAGCTACGGCCATTTTCTTCTCAACGACCTGGACAATAACAAAGAGGTGATCTATCGTAGACCTGCCAGCTCTAAAACCAGCCTGCTCCTCTGCTTCGTGATCTTGCCATTCTTCCTCGATCTTCGCTTTTAGTACCTTCCCGTACACTTTGCTTATTGTCCCGGTCACTGAGAGCCCTCGGTAGTTGTTACAATCGTTCTTCCTTCCCTTCTTTTTGTAGATGGCCTTGATCCAGGACTCCTTCCACTCCCCTGGCACCTCGTCACCCCTAATGCATTGCTGCATCAGTTTTCTGAGGCACTCGAAGAGCTTAGGAGTCCCGCTCTTAACCAATTCAACAGGGATTCCACCTGGACCCGGTGCTTTGCCATTTTGCAGCTCTTTGACCGCTTTAATTACGTCCGTGATATGGATTTCCAAGTTGTTTAAAGTTCCGTCGTCCGTGGTGTCATTGTGAAACTCTGGGCGCCTCTCCGTTAAAAGGTCTTTAAAATGATCCTCCAAATTAAGTGATATCGGAGACAAGATATCCCGCTTCATGTCTCTGCGTAAACCTTTGATTAGCTTCCAACTCTCTGCACTTTTTCTTCCCCCTAGGTAGGTGTTGATTCGATTGCAGTTGCTTTCCCAAGCTTCATTTTTCTTTCTTGTTATGAGGTTCCTGACTTTTGACTGAGCTTTCCTGTACGCAACTTTATCTTCCGATTTTTTAGACGACAAGAAAATTTGATGTTTTTGCCTCTTCAGATTGATCTCGTCCTCTATTTCTCTATCCCACTAGTACGGTCGCTGGTTAGGTCGCTTTGAAATTCCAGGTATAAAATTTATATCATACACAGGGTATCCCAGACTACCCATGCCAGGCCTTTTTCTCGGTTGGTTAAGGTCGTTCGTAGTTGGGGACCTCGGGGTTGAGTAGGGAATCAACCCCAAGGAATCCGAATTTCATGGTCCCGAAATCCCCCCAGTCCCACTAAAAGGGTAAAGGGGCACCAAACCAACAGTCGGGGTTCCCGATAGAACTGCGATTCGATTGCATTAAAATTGAAAAGTACGGAAAATTTCCCGTGCAACTGACCCCTAAAAATCTAAAATCGGAACACTTTACGCCTAAAAACGATCCCTTGGAGAGGGCGACAGGGGCCTTCTTCATATTGCCCCTCCCCCCTCCCCAAGGGGTCCTTCGGGGCCATGAAAATCGGATTTCTTGGGGTCGATTATCTGGAATATCATCTTTTTCCGAAGAATCCACGTCAATTTTGGACCAAAGGAAAATTATGGAGGGGGCCGCTGTCGCCCTCTTTAAGGGCTCATTTTTGGACGTAAAGTGGTCCGATTTAGGATTTGTACGGGTTTTCCGCGATTTTCAATAATGCAATCGAATCGCAATTCTATCGGGGACCCCGACTTTTGGGATCGTAACCCTCGACTTTACCCCCCAAAGGTGGCTGAGGGGGAGGGGGTTCAGGACTATGAAATTCGCATTCCTGTGGGACAATTTCCTCTTCATTCCCACGGTCCCCGACTTCGCACGACCTAAACCAACCAAGAAAAAGGCCTGGTACGGGTCTGGGACACCCTGTGGGTAAACTGCGGGTTTCGAACATTTTTTAATTTGTAATGATTTAGGTCAACACTCAACATACATTATTACAATTTGCGACGGTGATTATCAATTTGAATCAATTAATAAAAATTATTTTCAAAAAACATTACCGTAATGGAGACAGTGCTGCCACAGAGTTAGCAATTCTACGGACTCCATCTGGTAGCCCCTATCTCAAAGGGGTTTTGGGGTTGGTCACCGGCTTCCAGGCGGATGAACCACCCAGGAAAGAGCAGTTTAGGCTTTTAGCCATCACAGTGAAGGTAACCAATCTAGGAGAGCGCACACCGAATTCAAACGCTAATCCTTCAAGTTGGGGGTTATGACATCGGGCTGAGTCCCCACTACTTGTAAAACGATTTAAATGTTAAACGACATGGCCAAAAAAGTCTCGGGACCCATGTCAAAACACGGATACTTCGGCAATCATTACAAAAAAAAGACAAGGGTATTAAGGACGAGGAATGTCCAGAAGTAATGTAAGAGATCAAGGAGCATAAAGTGAATATTGTTGTTTCGACTGTGACTAAAAGGAAAGGACATGGCTCCGAAGATAACGGCGATTACGATGTGTTCTACAGCGGCGTGACCGAAGAACAACGTACACAGGAAGGGGTAGCTACAATGATGCCGAAAAGTCTACGAAGATTTGTTGTTAATCGGGAGACTATCAACAAGCGCATCATTAAAACGAACTTGAACACATACGGTCATAAGATCACGCTGCTCTGAGTACATGGGGTGAATGATGGTGCAACTGTCGCAGTCAAGGACCAATTTTTGGAAGATCTGAATGAGGAAATCACGCAGGTGGCAGTTGGCAGGGAAATAATTGGAATGGGTGATACGAACAGGAGAACGGAACGACGATCAAACTGTTAAGTAGTTGGACCGTTCGGGGAGGATGCTGTCACTGATAATGGAGATCGGCTCATCGAAAGTTGTACCCAAATGTAGATGAACATTTTGAATGGATTTTTCAAGCACAAGGACATCCACAAATATACCTGGGTCTAACCTCATCGATTAAGTGATAATGAGGCATGCAACTAAATTGAAAGTGCAGCAAGTCCGAGTTTACAAAGGCTTTCTTGCGGCAGTGATCATTATTTCCTCTAAGCAGGTGCTGCGTTCCCTTTTAAGGGGTGTAACAACAAACAGCCGATGCAGCAACAGCAGCAGAGTCAGGGAATTCAAGAAGAAGTGCAGTACAACATCGAAAGCTTGGAGTACTCGAGCGTTAAGGCTCTTTACATGAAACGCTTGGATGAGAAGCTGGGGGATGACTCGTCTGGAACCACAGGTGCTTACAGTATCAATTTATTAAAGAATGAAGATAGACAAGAAAATGCGGGTACAAGGCTGAAAAAACAAAAATTACAAATCACTGAACGTTTCGACCGGTCTCCCGGTCATTATAAACCATTGATCAATTATTCATCATTATCAATTATTTATTAAAGAATGCATCCACTCTGCAGCAAAAGAAGTCCTAGGTATTTACAAAACCAGTAATAAAGATCAGCGCCCGCAATTGTGGGATAAAGAAATAGAAGACAAGATCAATTTTAAGAGGCAGAAACATCGAATTTTCCTGTCTTCCAATTTGGCTGAAGATAACGTTGCTTACCGGGACGCAATGTCCAAAGTTGGGAGCCTCATAACTAGAGAGAAAAATGAAGCTTGGGAAAGCAACTATAATGGAATCAACACCTACCTAGAGGGAAGAAAAAGTGCCGAAAGTTAGAAGCTAATTAAATTTTTACGCAGAGACATGAAACGTGACATTTTATCTCTGATATCACTTAAAAACTGGAGGATCGTTTTAGAGATCTTTTGACGGAAAGGCGCCCAGAATTTCACTACGACAGCACAAACGACGGTACTACGAACGACCTGGAAATCATTATCTCGGATGTAATTAAAACTGTCAAAGAACTGGAAAATGGCAAAGCACAGGGTCCAGGTGGAATTTCTGTCGAATTGGTCAAGAGCGGGACGGCCGAGCTCTAGGAAAGTTTCAGAGTACTGATGCATCAGGGGTGACGAGGTACCAGAAAAGTGAAAGGAGTGCTGGATCAAGGCCATCTACAAAAAGTAAGCATAAGAATTCGGCGGGCAATGCATTGATAGATCTCTGCTGCAACAGCGCACTCTAACTGTATTTCGTGATACCTCCCACATCTAAATTCAATTCCACGCCTGCTCATTAGAGCGCGATACTGCGTAATTAGTTAATTTTGTTTTGTTTTCAAATCCGATTTCATCCAAGCCTGCTACTTCGATCACAGTGCTCTCATTATGTGAAGTCATTGCTGTTAAATATGGTTAAAAATGTCGATTGTTTCCAAAATGGGTCACTAAACTATGAACAAGTTTTGACTTGCGAATACATTTTTCTGAAGGTAATCGACGCGTAGAACACGATGCGCACATTGAAAACGCGAAAAAGTAGCTCGGAAACCGAGAAATACGCGGTTCAAATCGCTCATCTTATCCGAAAATTTAAAACGCCCCGGTTTCGCGCCGAATGAATGATGTCATCCGGCACGAATCAGAAGCGAGGACAGGTTTCTACGACTTCCGTCAAATGTCTATCCACTCCTCGTCCGTGAGAACGATACTAAAGTCAAAATTGTACCTTTAAAATTGAAAAATCGAATCTCATTTATGTTATCTGTAGTAAACAAACAACAATTCCACATTGAAGTACGTTTTACTTTAACAAACATGAGTGGGAAACGAGAGAAGATTGCGATTTGACTACCGCAGTACATCACCACCGTCAGTTTCTCGCCATTCGGGTGCGTTTGAAATGTCTTACAATTTTTGGATGTTTTAAAAGCAGTTTTCTCCGCGACTTCGGCTCCAAAAAAATGCGGAAAAGTCACCACATTATCTACTCATCTAGTACTTTCAGAATATTAAATAAAATAAACAAGGTTTAGTGACCCATTGTATATTTCGTTACGTACCTATTTTAAAATGTGTTAAAATTGTTTAACTTTATGATGTGACTTATGTGCCTGAAGATGAATCTTTGCATTCGGAAGGTCCTCGCACCATGAAATAAATGTATAACAAGGTATCACGGCTATACATTCTTCTTATTCTCATTTATTCTTATGATACCAATATGAAGCTGTTCTATTATCTACAAAAAGGGTAGAAAACACGATTGTGACGACTACCACGTCACGAGCTTTCAAAGACCGGGACAATGTACTAAGTGAACGGAAATGTATTAAAATCGAGGCTCGCGGAAGAATAGTAAGACCATGAAGCAGAGAAACAGACTGGTTTTAGAGCTGTCAGGCAACCTATAGATCAACTGTTTGTCATTGTCTAAGTCTTTGAAAAGAAAATGACCGCATCCCAAGAGCTGCTTTGGATTTTTAAAGATCTCCAGAAGGCGTATGACAGTGTGTCGAGGGTGAAACTTTATGAAGCCTTTGAAAAATCAAATTTTAAAACCGGGGGGTGGGGGGTGGGGATTGGCGCTGTCAAGCGATTTTATAAAGGGAGTTTCACTAAATTTAAGTGTCACGGGGAATTGTTAGAGGGTTTTTATGTAACGAAGGGTATAAAACAGGGATGTTTTTTATCGTCAACATTATTTAAAATATGTCTTGAGTATATGTTAAGAGAATGGAAGAAAAAAATGTGGAGGGATGGGTGTCCCCTTGGGTGATGTTGAGACTCTGTTCACTCTGTGCCTTGCTGATGACCAAGTGGTAATTGCACAAGATCAAGATGACGCCGACTACATGATGTGCAAGTTGGAGTAGTGGCAGTTGTGTGTGGTGGAGTATCGGAAGTAGGGTTCAGAAAACAGTATATCCAAAGCCGAGAAACTGACTTTGGGAGGTGATCCGCAAAGCTCTGGGTTGGAGGATGGACAGCAGATCACAGGGTGCGCGGATTGTAAATACATGGGGGTGCGGTTGACCCAGCATGGGAGGACGGATCAAGCGATTAAGGAAATAAACACCCTAGCAAAGAGGGCTATAACGATGTTAAATGCAGTCCTCTGGGATCAGCGAATTTCGAAAGATATCAAGAGGAAATTTGCAACACTGTATAGTCAAGAGTATTTTAATGTAGGCACGGATGTGAAGTTTGGCAGCTGAAGGAACGGCCGCCACAGGGTATGCTAAGAGCAACAGAGATGGATTTTTGAAGGAG
Source organism: Bemisia tabaci (assembly GCF_001854935.1). Taxonomy (NCBI): domain Eukaryota; kingdom Metazoa; phylum Arthropoda; class Insecta; order Hemiptera; family Aleyrodidae; genus Bemisia; species Bemisia tabaci. Next base: position 755,793 of record NW_017547189.1, on the reverse strand, counting down.
GTCGGCAGGAATTTCTAGAAGAGATCGGGATCGGGTCCGTAATGATAGGGTGCGTCAGATCATGAGAGCCGAAAATGACATCGTATTCAACGTGATGACCAGAGAGCTTGTCTCGTATGGTCATGTCAACGGAATAAATGAAGAAAGGCTGCTGAGGAAGGTGCTTGATTGGGTTTCTCCGAGAAGGAGACGAGGGACACGCCCAGTGAAAGGGTAGCACCGGGGGGTTTTAGAACAGATGAGGGAGTGCCATCTTTCTGGAGGGCTTTCGGAGGATAGGAGACTTTAACGGCTAAGTGTTGCAGAGCGCCAGAGAGCGCTACAATAGCTGGTTTAACGTGTGTAATTAATAAATTCCAAAGATCACTCCCAGCCCGCGATTCAGCCATAAGTCGTCAAGTTGAAAAATGTAGTCAGTTCACACTCTTGGCGAACAGGAGGTTCAAAATGTACCGTTCAAGGGTTGACTTCAGCGGCGTTCCAGTACACAAGTCTATACACGAAGACACAACATAAAAACATTGACACATAAACACATTATGCAACAATGGAGAATTTGCAGGTGTCAGAAATTTCGTTAATTTCATCTTTAAAATGATACTACCACGAAAAGTGAGTACGAGGATATCCTTGGTTTTTAAATTGAACAATTATTGGAGAAAATATGACTAAATAACCTAATCTGCTAAAATACATGTGTTTAGGAAAATACCGCCAGATGACGTCACAAGGCGGCAAATTTTCTCACTTTTAAAGCTATTTTTCTCAAATTTCCCATGTCAGAAAAAAATTATGAAAAATACTGCGAACTCAGCTCTTTAAGCACTTTCAGATGAAGCAATAAAAAAATTGCATGCAAATTCTCCATGGTAGGGTGAAACTATGAATAATTTAATTTCACTGTACCAAATACCACTCTCTACGTGTATAGAAATGGCGATTTAAGGACAGATATTTTTACGAAAGTGTGTACAAAAATATGGAATTCAAAAAATGGGTTAACCGGGGTGGGCGGTATTGTAAAATCGTTCATTTTATTATGAATTGTGTAAATGAAGGGGTGAGAAATGTTGTGAAATCTTGGAGAGAAAATATGGAATAGAGCAGGAGGGTGGACAGTAACGTATGTTGCCCCTTCAATTTGTGGTTTATATTGTATAGTTTTATTTTGCCCCTTCAACTGTTGTCCCAAAATTCTCCTGGCGCACAGTGCAGTATCGAGTCAATGGGAGACCGGAGAGGTCGGACATTTGGAAACTTTGAAAACTTATAACTCCGTTCATACAAAACTTTGTGGTTTTGAAAGTGGTTCGGTTGGTTACCTCGTGAAATTTTCCTTCGGAAGCACCCCTTTGACTTTAAAATTTGACGAATTTAACATCAAAACTTACAGTTTCAGTAAACAAATTTGATACCCGACCTCTCTAATTGACTCGAACCACTGCACGGCGCTCAGACAGCAACCTCCCCCACCCCCCTCTCAACCACGCTACGGATCGACGCGAGGGATCACCCAGGTTCGAAGGGCAACATGCACACTCGCGCTTTAAGGACAATCCCGTACACCACGGAGAATATGCCAAGTCAGAAATTCCGGAATCAACACACCATCGAAAATATTCAATGTTCGAAATCCCGGAATCGATGTTCCGCTTTTAATTACTCCATAGTTTGCTTCCTGCAAACTATGGAGTACAAGGTCTGATCCCAGGGTGCCACACAGAGGAGGCATGAGGCGACCAAAAGTGAGGTTCAGGTGCGCGCGCAGTTCGCATGTTTAGAGCTTCTCCGGAGTCAGGTTAGCTACGACCCATTGGCGGATTTTTAACATTCAATTTTAAAGTAGTCAATTTTCCAATTTTTTCCTTTGCAATTCTTCAAAAATGTCCTAAAATGACTTACTACTCTTTAAATCAGTAATTCACCTCTTCAACTAAACATTAGTGGTAGTTTCGATGGTTCCACCTCTTGCAGTGGAATCGCCAAGTTTCTGAGCCTGCTCCTTGGTTGGTACAACTTCCTTAATGGATAATTTTAGTTATCAAAATATTCGTAGACTGTGAATGGAGTGTAATTTCGTTTTGATAGCATTATCATCATGTGAATTAAAATTTCAATCTTTTAACCTTCATATTTTGCTCCAGGATAGTGATCCCTTAGCTATTGCCGCTATTGAAGTGCGTACGGACGTAACAGTAAGTCAATTTTTTTTTGTATGTGAACAATAACTGAATGTCCAAAATTCTAAACATCTGACTGTATCTCAAGTATATATAGGAAATGTTTGTCAGGTCAGAGTTTGTGAATCCTTGGCAGCAGGTAATGAATTTCCCTTAAATAAAAACTTCGCTCAATAAAGTTTGGTAAGTACCGCCCAGACCTACCATGTTGTCCTTAAAATTGTTAGTCCTTAATCAGTGTGAGTAATGTTTGGAAGGTATGAGCAGGGATGCAAATTGGGCGGAGGCTGGGAGAGTAGGTAAGAAATACTACTTGTTGCATTCTCCCATGATGTCGGGCCCGAACCTGAGACCTTGTGGAGAGCACCGATCACGCGTTGTAGATCACGAAAATATATTCCATTCAAATTCATGGTGTATATTTATATATATATATATATATATATATACTAGAGGGCTCCGCCCCCTGCCCGCTCCGCGGCCCAACCCCCTCGTAGATTCTGTCAATTCATGATGAAAATATCACATAATTTTTTTTTAATTCACATTATTCTTGTAATTTTTATTTATACTCCTGAAGTTCTGTTAGATGCTTATTCATTCAAAACATCATCATCAATTTAGCTAAAAACTTACTTCAATTAAGGTTGGAATTTTAAGAAAAGGTGAATAATCAGTGTGAAACGGTTTGTATGGGATAAAACATGATGGATGGAAAGCAAATAGGATAAAATATAATATAATATAAACGAAATATAATAGGATTTTCCTTGATAAAACGTGATTTATTTATAATAACCTGGATAAAAGGCCACAAGTCGGTTTGATATTTAAATTAAAGAGTGACGGTGATGCGTAACAATTTTTGGATTTGCTGCTCTAATTGGGTGATTGAATTTTACCATGAAGAATATTGTTAGATAAAAAATTGTACCATCACGTCTCGTATCTTAATGATTTCTTAAAAGAAGTCGATCAAGATTAAAGTATTACATATACTCTGACTAATTGATCTTTTCAGTGGAAATCAGTTAAACCAGTTTATTGCATACTTTGCTATCTACCTATGTTTCCTCATTTGAATCTGTGGAAATAATCGACTAATAACGTATTTGTTGCGATAAATCAATCGATATATCGCCAATCACGCCAAGATTTTATGACAAAATCATTAGTGTCTTGAGAATCTCCAGAATTTATACATAATACATGAAATGTACAATTATTTAGAAAAATGGCTTGGGGAGCGAATCAAAATTACCGCCGGGCCAGTGGTTTCATCCCCTGCCGTTACCTCTGGGCGTGCTTCGTGCGTCCGTCACGTTTAGTGAAACTATAATTTTAAGTTATAAACATAATAAAAAATGTTTTGTTCATAGGGACAAAATTAATTGTTTTGAAGATAATAAATACATATTGCATTGTTCAATTTTAACAGTAGAAAATAAACAAAGTTATTGCAGAATTTCTTGATGTACAATGTTCATTGCTGTGTTTTTATTTTTGTTGTCATCAAAATTAATGATTTTTATTTTTAAACCTTCTTTAGTCCTACATCTAGACAATGCTACATACAGTTGCCCGTGAGCGAACATTGGTCTTTCTTTATCTATAAAAATTCCCACTCTGTCAAATGATTGCCCTTGGCTTTTACTAATAGTCATATCAAAAGCTAATCTAACGGGGAACTGTTTCCTATTCAAAACAAAAGGTTGGGTTTTTTCTTCTTTTGTGTTAAGTGTAATTTTTGGTAGTGCAACTATTTTTCCTTTATTTTCTCCTGTTAAAATTGAGCAATGCAAAATGTATTTGTTTATTTTTAAGACAATTAATCTTGTCCCATTGCACAATCCATCCACGATACAAATGTTGCGTAGCAACAAAACGACAGCTCCTTCTTTTAACTTCAAATTTTGACTTGGCATTCCTGAAGGGTTCAATGAAGCTAAGTATTCTGGTTGATATCTTAGAGTTAACTCTTCTTGGTCTGTCAGGTCTCCGCCCACTGCAGTTGCCCAACTGAATCCTTCACTCACAATTGTTTCTCCTTCCAATTTGAAAGTACTTCTTCGTTCAATCTGTCAACTTCACAATTTCTGGATGCAAGAAGTATTGATGTTTTTAATGTTTCTTCGTTATATTCTTTAAAAATGCTATCAACAATGTTTTCATTACATACCATTTCTGATGGAAATTCAACGATTTCTTTCTTCCCATTTCCGATTTCTAGCAGCCATTCACTGAATTCTTCGTTGTTTGCTCTCATATTTTTTTTCAAGTGAAAGATTTTGAAATGTTTCCATAAAGGAGAGCTTATTAAAGCATGATTTGACTATTTTATTTCTGCTTCCTTTCTTTACTACTGGCAATAATTGTCTGAAATCTCCGCCCAGGCAAACGGTTCTTCCTCCGAATGTATCATATTTCTCATTAAATCTTGCAAGGTTACGTTCACTATTTGAAAAGCTGTTGACAATATCATTGAAGCTTCATCCCATATTATAAAATCAACTTCTGTTAATATTTGCTTTAATTCTGTTGTAAGTTTTACCGGTTTAATGTCGTTTTCGGATGTCATCTGAAGGGGCAATTTAAAAACTCTGTGAGCTGTTTTTCCACCAGGAAGTAAAATTGCAGCTATTCCAGTCCATGCTATACACAATACTTTTTGATTATTGTGTTTTAAATGGTGATAGAGTGCTCTGTACAAGAATGTTTTCCAAGAATCCTTTAGGCTTTTCTCTTCACCGTTTAACTTTTGTTCTACTTCTGAAATTACATTACTTTTATTACTATCGTCGTATAGATATTTCTCGAATTTTTCCCAAAGTCTTTTTCCATTAATGTCTTCTGAAGTTAAAAGAAGGTAAACAAAGAATGATCTCAATAAGTTTTCGATACATCGCCGTATTGCGATTATCGATACATGCGGTTCTCGATACATGCGATTATCAGTTTGATGTGTTTGATTTGTTTGATTGTGTTTCATGATGTGTTTTTTGTGTTTGATGTGTTTGATTGTGTTTCAGGATGTGTTTGTTGTGTTTGATGTGTTTTATGTGTTTCATTACGCGTTTGCTGTTTTTCATGGTGTGTTTGTTGTGTTTGATTGTGTTTCATGATGTGTTTCTTGTGTTTGATATGTTTGATGTGTTTTATGTGTTTCATGATGCGTTTGATGTGTTTGCTGTGTTTCATGATGCATTTGATGTGTTTGTTGTGACACACAACACACAACAAACACAAAAAACACATCAAACACATCAAACAACACAAACACATCATTAAAAACAATCAACACAAGAACACAAAAACACATTAAACACATCAAACACAACAAACACATCACGAAACACAATCAAACACATCAAACTGATAATCACATGTATCGATAATCGCAATACGGCAATGCTGCGGAAGCGGTTGCTTCGCAACCGCGGGCCCGTTCCTCTCCCCAATTTTCCCATTTTTTGACGATAAAATCCCTAAATCACGACCGGGATAAAATCGAAGTAGCCCAACCTGTTATCCCGGTTTCTTAACATCGTTACTTAACAACTCGAGGTCAATACTGCTTTCAATGAAACGATATATCGAAGATCGATATCCTTCCTGTTTTCGCGGTTTCCTAATAAAGGTTCGATATCCTTCCTATTATCCCGGTTTCCTAATAAAGGTACATCCCGGTTTAATCATGACTATCCTGTATAGGTAAAATTCCTCCCTTTTATCCCGGTCTTTATGAAGAAATCCCGTTTTATCCCAGTCAATACTGCTTTCAATCAAACGATATATCGAAGATCGATATTCAAAGATCGATATCCTTCCTGTTATCCCGGTTTCCTAATAAAGGTTCGATATCCTTCCTGTCATCCCGGTTTCCTAATACAGGTACATCCCATTTTATCCATGACTATCCTGTATAGGTAAAATAAACGATTTATCGAAGATCGATATTCAAAGATCGATATCCTTCCTGTTATCCCGGTTTCCTAATAAAGGTACATCCCGTTTTATCCATGACTATCCTGTATAGGTAAAATTCCTCCCTTTTATCCCGGTCTTTATGAAGAAATCCCGTTTTATCCCAGTCAATACTGCTTTCAATTAAACGATATATCGAAGAACGATACACAAAGATCGATATCCTTCCTGTCATCCCGGTTTCCTAATAAAGGTACATCCCGTTTTATCCATGACTATCCTGTATAGGTAAAATTCCTCTCTTTTATCCCGGTCTTTATGAAGAAATCCCGTTTTATCCCAGTCAATACTGCTTTCAATCAAATGATATATCGAAGATCGATATTCAAAGATCGATATCCTTCCTGTTTTCGCGGTTTCCTAATAAAGGTACATCCCGTTATGTCCATGACTATCCTGTATAGATAGAATTACTCCTTTTTATCCCGGTTAATATTAATAAATCCCGTTTGATACGTAGGTATTATGTTTAATATCGAATGATTTAAGGGAGCATACATTCAAATTTCCCGGGGATTTTCAATGACGTTTTCTGATTGGTTAATGAACGACCAATGAGAATGCGAAATGACACGGACGTACACACAAAAAAGGCCTTATTTTTTTTTACTATAGTAAGATAAGAAAACAAGGTGGAGATTTGGTGCTGGGTCCACACCATTTCGCGTGGAAAACAAAGGCAAGAAAATCCAAAAAGTGTACCGTTTTCGGTGTGGACCCAGCACCACTTCTCCACCTTGTTACATACAGTTCAAGACACTTCTTAGTGTTTTGTTATATATATGTATATGTATATATATCACAAAATAGGTACAGGCTCAAGGCTTAAAAAAAGCCTTTTTAGCCTTGAGCCTGTACCTATTTTCTGTTTCTTCTATACAGGGTGATCCAAAAGTCCCTTCCACCCCCTCTAACTTTTAATCTAATTAAGGTAAAGATTTGAAACTTGGGGGATATTCCTAGGTCAAAGGGAGCTACTTTTGGCCCCATAAAATTTTCAGGGGGCCCCCCTTGGGGGGGGCAACGGCCCCCAACTTTTAATTTTCAAACGGGAAGACACCCTTTGTCATAGCTCGTTCAAAAGATCATAAAAAAAAACTTTTCGCGCAAACCCGAAGTCAATATCTCAAACCGTTTCAAAATGGCGGCCGGTTAAGGTTCAAAATGGCCGAAAATTCACACCGGTTATTTGTCGATGGATTTGCGCAGAAATCGATATGTAGGGGTATTTTGACACGAGAAAAACGAATTTGACGTTAAATTTTAAAAAAAACCGAAATTTCCAAAATGGCCGCCGGTTAAAAATCAAAATGACCAAAAACTGATTTTTTTAGAAATCTAAGTTCAAATTTGTTTATCTTATGCCAAAATACTCTCAAATTCCAAGTTTTAGGCAAATCCATCAGGAAAAAACCGAGGTGACAATTTTCGGCCATTTTAAACTTTAACCGGCGGCCATTTTGGAAATTTTGGTTACTTGAAAATCTAACGTCAAATTCGTTTTTCCCGTGTCAAAATACCCCTACATACCGATTTCCGCGCAAATCCATCGACAAATAACCTGTGTGAATTTTCGGCCATTTTGAACTTTCAGGGTTCCCAGCCAATTTTGGAAAAGAAAATCCCTGACTTTTCCAGGTTTTCCAGGGCAAAATGAAAATTTTTCTAGGTCTTTTTCTGTGGAAAAAAACTCAAATAATTTGCCCTAAAAGAGACAGCGCGCTCGCGCATTTTTCAGTTTTTGTAAAAACTCTTCTATTTTCATCAATTTTTGATCTGGTTTAGCTTTTTTTTTAATAAGAACCAGGCTAGGATAGTATCATAACACGAATGAAGTCACAAAAAAACTTAAAATGTGTTGAAAAAAAAATTGGCGAAATATAAACGCCTTCTTAAACGATACATGCATTGATGAAGGCAAATGATTTTTCAATTTGTTTCATTTACGCATAGTAGTATTGGATTTGAAAAATAAATCCCATCATGGTATTGCTGCTATGCTAAGGAAAAGAGCACTGAACAGATTCTTTTAAAAAATAATCCAACCTGCAGTTTTCGTTCTGCAGACTATTAAGAACTATTCTTAAAAAAACTGAGAAATGCAAATATATTTTTTAAATGAGCGTACTGTCCAGGGAAAAAAGGCAGAGTTATAAAAAAAATAACCTCTACCTTAGCATGCAGACATAGTTCTCAGCTAAGCGCAAGATATCCTAGTGAGTGTACTTGAAACTTTTACATTAATGATTGAAGGTTACCCGATCGAAGAGGAGTGAAGAGGAGTGGCTAGCTCCTGCGATCTCTTTTTTCACTAGACGCAACCGGTCGCACAAGATGTCCCAGGCACGTATCCAGGATTTTGTTTCGGGGGGGGGGGGGGGGCTTGTGGGGTCCCTCTACTACCGGGGGGGTTTGCGGGGTCCCTCTACTACCGGGGGGCTGGGGGGCATGGAATACCCCTCAGGACGAAGGAGAGTCCGGGAATCCTCCCCCGGAAAATTTTAGAAATTTGTAATCTAATTAGACGCATTTTGAGGCTTCTGTGACGCAGATTTTCCATCAATGTCTGCAGAAAAGTTGCGTTTCCTTTTTGAACTTTCAGCAAAAAATACAAAATATGCATTCAAAAATATCCTGAAAATTTTTGAAATTTTAACTCTACTTGGACGCATTTCGAGGCTTCCGTGACGCAGATTTTCCATCAGTTTCTGCATAAAAATTACGCCTTTTTTTTTACTTTCAGCATAAAATACTTTCGAATTATATGCATTCGAAAAATCTAGAAAATTTTTGAAATTTCAACTCTATTTGGACGCATTTTGAGGCTTCTGCGACACAGATTTTCCATCAGTTTCTACATAAAATTTTCGCTTTTTTTTACACAAAATACTTTCGAAATGTTACATTCAACAAAGTTGGAAAATTTCAGAAATTTTAACTCTATTTGGACGCATTTTGAGGCTTTTCTAACGAAAATTTTAGGAATGAACATGGTGTATTTATTTGAGACTCTACATTAAAACAAAAATTAAATTTAATTTCCATAAACCCCGCGCCATAAACTAAATCTGTACATCAATAGCTCTTGCTGACGACAACTTGCTGCATCGACTTTATCGAGAGTTCAGAAAAATAGATAAGCCAACTATAGTACTATCATTTCCATGCAAACAGTCAACCTAGCATTAATTGAGGAATGATAATTGCAAGTACACTCCTAACTATGCCGTGGAATTCCTACCATTTGGAGTCAGGAAACAAAAAAAGTAGCTTCATCGTTTGCATTTTTATTGGCCAACTAAGTTCACAGTGGAACTTTCGTCTACTTGGTGGTAATGAAGGTAAATGAAGGACCTCTTCAGGGGGTGTCAGGTAAAAATTAGCCATATTTCCATCCTTTGAGATTCTTCCATCATTCATTAATTTTAAGTAAGTAAAATAATTGAGAAAAAACTCTTAAAAATAATACACAAATTTTTTAACACTTTGCTTACGTAAATGTTACTTTGAAAATTGTGTTTGAGGAGAGAGTATTGTAGAACTAGAGGAATCTACTGCGCGCGCACCGGAGCCTCACATATGGTTGCCTCATGTCTCCCGTGTGTAGCACCCCTGATCCCGGATCTTTCTGAAAAGTGCCTCCAGGTAGGTTGGATCTATCGATACCAACAGAGTTGGCTCAGGTTAGGATACCTTATTCCACACCACAGACTTAACTTAGGTTAGGTTACTGGTCACTACCAAACCAGACTTGGATTAGGTTACAGGTCTAAGATAGATAGATAGGATACATTTCAATCGGTCGCAGAACGATATATCGATTGACAGTATCATCAATTGACATTAGAATTCAATAAAACCATGTTAAGGATTCATTCTTCTTTCATTTTACACGAAAATTTACTCTTTCCGCATGGGAAAGTGGTGCGAAAATAGCACATGATTTACTTTTAAAAAATCTACAAATCGCTCAAAATTAAATTATTTTGGTAGGCGGGTATATAGCCAACGTAGTAAAAAATGTGCAAGAATTAATTTCCGTAATAACTTTTTAATTCAATTGTAATTTTTGCTCGAAGCCTTTCAGCACACTTGCCATCCGACCATTGGACCTTCCACCCAACCATTGGTCCACTTTGGACCTATAGATCCAGAAAACTATATTACGATACATTTCTTAATTAACAATAACAACTTTGGTAGGCAATTTTGTTGAAAAGGTAAGAGTGTAGCTAAAGCTGGGGTGTAATTTGCGTTTTCCAAGTATTTACCTACGTTTCTGCTCATCAGGCCAAAATAATTGAAACTGACGAATCTTTTATCTCCGGTATTGTGATTTTTCTGTTGCTTTTTGTGAGAAGCAGTGCATTGGTTCAATGCTTCCAAAGAATTTTATTCACTAAGTATCTAAAATTTTATTCAATAAGTATCTAGGATAGTCTCTAAGTGGGACTCTACTCTCACAGGTTCAGCAATCCTGCGGACCCCACCTGGTAGCCTCTGCCTCCAAAGTACAGATTGGGCCATTGGTTACCTTCACCATAGTGAAGGTAACCAATCTAGGAGAGCGCACTCCGAATTCAAACGCCAGTCCTCCAGGTTGGGGGTTAAGACATCGGGCTGAGTCCCCGCTACTTGTGAAAAAACGCTTTCCAGCCACAGTGGAAACGAGAGGTAGATTTCGACTAATAGTTTCTATGAAAACAGTTGCGTCTAATGAGCCTGCAGGTCGGAAAATCGTCCCCCTTGAACTTGAGATTTTCTAGATAAGGGGTGGTTTTAGGGGGTAGGTGAATATAGGTTGTTTTGAAGGCCACGACGAGACGAGTTTCTTGAGGTATCACCGACTAAGATCGGACGAATTTGAAAAATCATCCCCCTTTGGACTTGAGAATTTCTAGATAAGGGGTCGTTTTAGAGGGTATGTGAATATAGGTTGTTTTGTAGGCCACGACAAGACGAGTTTTTTGAGGTATCACCGACTAAGATCGAACGAGTTTGGAAAATCATCCCCCTTTGGACTTGCGATTTTCTGAATAAGGGGTGGTTATAGAGGGTAGGTGAATATAAGTTGTTTTGAAGGCCACGACGAGACGAGTTTTTTGAGGTATCACCGACCAAGATCGGACGAGTTCTAAAAATCATCCCCTTTGGACTTGAGATTTTCTGGATAAGGGGTGGTTTTAGAATGTGGGCGAATATAGGTTGTTTTGAAGGCGACGACGAGACGAGTTTTTTGAGGTATCACCGACTAAGATCGGACGAGTTCGAAAAATCATCCCCCTTTGGACTTGAGATTTTCTGGATAAGGGGTGGTTTTAGAGGGTAGGTGAATATAGGTTGTTTTGAAGGCCACGACGAGACGAGTTTTTTGAGGTATCACCGACTAAGATCGGACGAGTTCGAAAAATCATCCCCCAGTGACCTTGACGATACTGAACTAAGGGATGGGCCGATTTTCACGAAAAATGAAACTTGATGTAGACCTCATAGCAGTGAAGAACCATGCTTAGTTTCGTTTTGATCGTATCGATAGTTCCGGAAAAAAACGATCGCAAAGTTTAAGCCGACGTTTCGGTGACAAATTCTCTCCATCCTCAGGGCAGACGAGTTATTCATAACTGAACGAGGAAAAAACACAGAAACCCAGTCCAGTCGCAGCAAGAGACCAGTTTAACGATAACAGGAGACATGAAAAACATCAACACAAGCAATAACAATAAGCCCCCGCCGCAGAGAGGCAGTACTCATACACAATGAAAGTTTTCAGAGATTAGAAAAATACCAGGGGGCTACGCCCCCTGGCCGCTCCGCGACCCAACCCGCAGGTTGTAAATTTGTTTCAAGAACTGAGAGGGTAGGACCGAAGGCATGAACCATCTGGGCCCCCGAGTGTTTTTATATTTTGGTGAAATGAGTTCCCAGCTGACTCTGGATGGGTGACTTTCGATCAGCCGCGATCGACGTAGTTAAAATTGACTGCCGTAGACTCAAACAGTAGTATGAAAATGGGGATTTGAGAA
>NW_017547189.1:730825-743313 GCF_001854935.1 Bemisia tabaci | reverse complement strand
CCCCCCAGGACGAAGGAGAGTCCGGGAATCCTCCCCCGGAAAATTTTAGAAATTTGTAATCTAATTAGACGCATTTTGAGGCTTCTGTGACGCAGATTTTCCATCAATGTCTGCAGAAAAGTTGCGTTTCCTTTTTGAACTTTCAGCAAAAAATACAAAATATGCATTCAAAAATATCCTGAAAATTTTTGAAATTTTAACTCTACTTGGACGCATTTCGAGGCTTCCGTGACGCAGATTTTCCATCAGTTTCTGCATAAAAATTACGCCTTTTTTTTTACTTTCAGCATAAAATACTTTCGAATTATATGCATTCGAAAAATCTAGAAAATTTTTGAAATTTCAACTCTATTTGGACGCATTTTGAGGCTTCTGCGACACAGATTTTCCATCAGTTTCTACATAAAATTTTCGCTTTTTTTTACACAAAATACTTTCGAAATGTTACATTCAACAAAGTTGGAAAATTTCAGAAATTTTAACTCTATTTGGACGCATTTTGAGGCTTTTCTAACGAAAATTTTAGGAATGAACATGGTGTATTTATTTGAGACTCTACATTAAAACAGATAAATATCTTCGACGATCTCTAACTTCATCTTTTCTCGCACTTTCTCATCTTCTGTCTCCTCTTTCCTTCTCTCTTTTCCCCTTTTTTGGCTTACGGGGGGGNCCCCCCCAAGCCCCCCTGGATACGTGCCTGTCAGATGCCCCCATCATTATGCCCCCTGCAGGTGAGCCACCGAACACTTCCGAGTAGTTCCGATTCGTTCCAAATGCCGATAAAGAGGATGAGTTGGCGGAAAATTCAAAATACAACGAAGGTATTGCAATTTCAATTTCAATTCTTTTATTTTTATTTGTTTACTTATTAATTTTTTTTTCTCAGTACTTGAAAAAATTCCAGACTTTTAGAGCAAATTCCCTGACTTTCCCAGGTTTTCCAGGCCATCTTTCCCCCCCTGACTTTTCCAGGTTTTCCAGATCGCTGGGAATCCTGACTTTAACCGGCCGCCATTTTGAAACGGTTTGAGATATTGACTTCGGGTTTGCGCGAAAAGTTTTCTTTTTTTATGTTCTTTTGAACGAGCTATGACAAAGGGTGTCTTCCCATTTGAAAATTAAAGTTGGGGGGCCGCACAGTGCTGCGACCCATGGACAAAAGTCAAAAATTCAACTTTTAATATGGGTTTAGATATTTGACGGAATGATAAAATGGACATTCGGATGACGTAATCTAGGTGTTTGTTTATCAAAACATGTATCGTGTGGAGCGGGGAAAGCGGGGAAGACAAGACACCTGCGCGGACGCCCTAACTGCAGGAGCGGAGCGCTACTACTACTCATCATGTTGTGATAGTTTTATGTTAATGCAAATGCAATTTCAAAGGAGAGGAAAATAAATCTTGTAAAAGGATAAGTAATCCTTCATGAATATATTTTTATTTAATTTTTTGGGTCATTTTTAAGGCATTTTACCGTCGTATTTTGGAAGGTACTTGAAAACCTTCATTTTCGTCGGTTTCAAATGTTTGAATTGGTATTACAAAAATATATATAAATATATATCGCTGGAAAACGCATGGAAGGTAGCAAATTTTATGTAGTTTCAGAATCCGTCAAGAGTTGGGCCCGAAACCCCCCAAAACTCAAAACATCAAAATTTTCTTGATGGCAGGTCGACTCATAAGTTAACCAAATATTGACTCTCCGGATCTTGATGTATCAATCAATGTTTGCTATTGATGTGTTTTAAGCACGGAATGGGACCACATAGACTACAGAGCCTTGTAGATATTATATTAAACAGCATTTTGATCCAAGCTTAGTTTTCTCGCCCCCTCTCCTCCCTTCCTCTCTTCCTCTCATACTGAGGAAGAGAGTTAGGGTCGTTGACCGTATATGTTATTATTAAAACGTCACACCGGATCAAAAATATTGGATAGGTGTCAATTTATTATCATTTGAGGTATTTAAAGACTCAAAATGTTCGTTTGGAACCAATTCGATACAATCGAACATATCGAATCGTACCCAAACTTAGCCCATTTGAATTTTCCCGCGCGCTGTTTTAAGGAGCCGGAGTATTCCAACCATCAGACTAGATTTTAAGCACATGAAACGATTGCTGGAATAACGTAACCACTAAATACATCCGATAAGACTGAATATGCTTTGTTTGGTTTTTAATGAAGAAAAAAAACACAAAGAATTGGTTTGGTTTTTAATTCTACTTGTTTTGTGAGGAATTTGTTGCACATGAACTTCAAAAGAAATTACGAATAAATCCTGATATTTTTTCCACCAATATTATTCCTACAGAGCTATAGGTTCTAAATTAATGATTTTACGGCTCATAAAATTTTATTTTTACTACCTGTATAACCACTGGTTATCATTGTGAAAGTTTTACGTTTCATTTATTTCTTCTATATTGTTCTTATAAATTTGTTTGAATTATTTGGATTTGTTTCTGTCTGAGACTGATATAGTTTCATTTCCTGTTATGCATTACATTTATTCTTGTTTTTTGAGTAAATGTCTACTCCTCAATTTATTCTCGTTACCGAACTGTAACGTTATATCAATCATATTTAGTTATTTATTGACTACTTTTGATCCGCATTTCTTTGTGTGTTCTGATGTCATTTATTCATTGTACGGACATACTTTTAGGATTCTTTTAAGAAAATTGAACAAGTTAAAAAATAACCCTCTGAAATGATCCGTAGATGCGTCTTACACGTATAAGAAGGCTATAAATGTAGGTATCTTGGCGACTCCGGGCGCGCGCGCGCGGAGCTAAAGGAAATCCCCCTTCCTTTCCCCGTTGCAAGTGCTCAACCAGAATTTTTGACCTAGGCAGTCGATAGTCCATACATTGATTGTGGTGTATACCAATTTTCAGGTTTCTAGGTGCTTTCAAACTCGAGTTATGACTTTTGTCCGCACTGCCCGTAAGGTCGCTGCACTGTGGGCCGTTGCCTCCCCAAGGGGGGCCCCCTGAAAATTTTAGGGGGGGCCAAAAAGTAGCTCTCTTTGACCTAGGAATATCCCCCAAGTTTCAAATCTTTACCTCAATTGGGTAAAAAGTTAGAGGGGGTGGAAGGGACTTTTGGATCACCCTGTATAATATTCGGGGTACGAAAATTTATCTCATCATATGTGTGTTTATATGTAAATGTATTATTATTTCTCTATACAGGGTGTCCCGAAAGTCCGTACCCCCTCCCCCCCCCACACTTTTGAACGGTTAGAGATAGAAAAACGAAACTTTGGGAATGTTTTTATCTTAAAGGGGACCATCTTCTAGGGGGGTCACAATTTTTGTCCCCCCTCAGGGGGGCGCGGGGCCCCCAACTTTTTTTCAGATGTAACCCCTGTCTTGCGATACATCATTAGAAAGAGCATAAAAAACTAAGAATTTTGGCGCAAATCGCAAATCAATATCTTAATTTTTGACCAAGTTATGATAGGTCAAAGGTCAAATTCAACTTATTTTCAAAAACTCATATCTCCGGTTCAAATTATCGTAAAAAAAAAAAAAATTAAAACGGAAAAATTTACCAAATTGTAAACACTTTTAATTAAAAATCACAGAAATCACTTCAAACTAATTTTAAGGGAGGTTTCGGACCCCCAAATACGTCATTTTAAAGGTCACACGATATTCTCGCGAAATGAGCCTATTTTTCCTTACTTTTCCTCAACATCATCTTAGTAAGTTCAAAATTAGTTCAACATTGCGTTTTCAAGTCCCCAAATTTCGAGCAAAGTTCAAAAAACGAAATTTAAGGTGATTCAGTTCAACCATTTAAATTTCATTTTTTTTAAAAACTTTGTTCGAAATTTGGGGACTTGAAAACGCAATGTTGGACTGATTTTGAACTTACTGAGATAATGTTGAGGAAAAGTAAGGGAAAATTGGCTCATTTCGCGAGAATATCGTGTGACCTTTAAAATGACGTATTTGGGGTTCCGAAACCTCCCTTAAAATTAGTTTGAAGTGATTTCTGTGATTTTTAAATATAAGTGTTTACAATTTGGTAAATTTTCCCATTTTAATTTTTTCTATACGATAATTTGAACCGGAGTTATGATTTTTTGAAAGTAGGTCAAATTTGACCTTTGACCTATCATAACTCGGTCAAAAATTAAGATATTGATTTGCGATTTGCGTCAAAATTCTTAGTTTTTTATGCTCTTCCTAATGATGTATCGCAAGAAAGGGGTTACCATTTGAAAAAAGTTGGGGGCCCCGGCCCCCGCGCCCCCCCTGGGTGGGGGGACAAAAATTTTGACCCCCCTAGAAGATGGTCCCCTTTAAGATAGAAACATTCCTAAAGTTTCGTTTTTCTATCTCTAACCGTTCAAAAGTTACGAGGGGGAGGGGGGGGGTACGGACTTTTGAGACACCCTATATAAAGCTGCCTCANAGAGAAAAATTGGCCGAAGCGATTTCCTTTAAACTTGGTACATGTTTAGCAATTGTCGTGAGGAGTTGATAAAAATTATTCCGATTCCAATCCGCTGCCTAGGACGCCCGCAAGAGCGAAAAGTTGTTTCTCCCCATAGTATTGCATTGGAGATACGCGGTTAGATACGCCCACCGTGCCGAACAGGTTCAATCCTGTCGCGTGACGTCACAGCCTTATAGTCAAAATTTAAGGTTTTAGGAGGTATTTTTCGACGGATTTTTGTAGAAATTGATATCCAGGAGTATTTTTTTTACGAGGAAACTCGAATTTTTGGTCGAATTTTCAAAGTTTCAAAATCCAAGATGTCGGCCGTGGCCTAAAATGCTAAGTCGGCTCCTGTTCGATCGATTTTCGTAAAACTCGGTATTCGAGGTACTTTTCGATGGGAAACTCGAATTTTTGGTCAGGTTTTCAAAATTTCAAAATCGAAGATGGCGGCCGTGGCTTAAAATGCTAGGTCTGCTCCTGTTCGATCGATTTCGTAAAACTCGGTGTAAAGGAATATTTTTTAACGGGAAATTCGAATTTTTTGTCAGATACTTTGAAGATTTCAAAATCCAAGATGGCGGCCGTGGTTCATTCAGGTTCTTGAAACATTCTAAAATTAACAATAAATTCAACAAAATTTTTATCAACGCGTTGTGTTGACAGTCTTGCAAAAACCTAGCATGATGCAGACAATTTCGGAGGCATAGAGAAATTTGCACCTCTGTTGGTGAGATTTTGTAATAAACTTGGCATCCAGATATTTTTCAGACTTTTACCAAAATTATCTCTTCCGTCACCATAATAGCAATAACATTAGCAGGTGGCATAGTATTCTGGAGAACCCAGAGACGTTTGCATTAAATATTAATAATGCTCCTCTGAAAGAATTAAAAATAGACCATTATAAACTAAATCTGTACATCAATAGCTCTTGCTGACGACAACTTGCTGCATCGACTTTATCGAGAGTTCAGAAAAATAGATAAGCCAACTATAGTACTATCATTTCCATGCAAACAGTCAACCTAGCATTAATTGAGGAATGATAATTGCAAGTACACTCCTAACTATGCCGTGGAATTCCTACCATTTGGAGTCAGGAAACAAAAAAAGTAGCTTCATCGTTTGCATTTTTATTGGCCAACTAAGTTCACAGTGGAACTTTCGTCTACTTGGTGGTAATGAAGGTAAATGAAGGACCTCTTCAGGGGGTGTCAGGTAAAAATTAGCCATATTTCCATCCTTTGAGATTCTTCCATCATTCATTAATTTTAAGTAAGTAAAATAATTGAGAAAAAACTCTTAAAAATAATACACAAATTTTTTAACACTTTGCTTACGTAAATGTTACTTTGAAAATTGTGTTTGAGGAGAGAGTATTGTAGAACTAGAGGAATCTACTGCGCGCGCACCGGAGCCTCACATATGGTTGCCTCATGTCTCCCGTGTGTAGCACCCCTGATCCCGGATCTTTCTGAAAAGTGCCTCCAGGTAGGTTGGATCTATCGATACCAACAGAGTTGGCTCAGGTTAGGATACCTTATTCCACACCACAGACTTAACTTAGGTTAGGTTACTGGTCACTACCAAACCAGACTTGGATTAGGTTACAGGTCTAAGATAGATAGATAGGATACATTTCAATCGGTCGCAGAACGATATATCGATTGACAGTATCATCAATTGACATTAGAATTCAATAAAACCATGTTAAGGATTCATTCTTCTTTCATTTTACACGAAAATTTACTCTTTCCGCATGGGAAAGTGGTGCGAAAATAGCACATGATTTACTTTTAAAAAATCTACAAATCGCTCAAAATTAAATTATTTTGGTAGGCGGGTATATAGCCAACGTAGTAAAAAATGTGCAAGAATTAATTTCCGTAATAACTTTTTAATTCAATTGTAATTTTTGCTCGAAGCCTTTCAGCACACTTGCCATCCGACCATTGGACCTTCCACCCAACCATTGGTCCACTTTGGACCTATAGATCCAGAAAACTATATTACGATACATTTCTTAATTAACAATAACAACTTTGGTAGGCAATTTTGTTGAAAAGGTAAGAGTGTAGCTAAAGCTGGGGTGTAATTTGCGTTTTCCAAGTATTTACCTACGTTTCTGCTCATCAGGCCAAAATAATTGAAACTGACGAATCTTTTATCTCCGGTATTGTGATTTTTCTGTTGCTTTTTGTGAGAAGCAGTGCATTGGTTCAATGCTTCCAAAGAATTTTATTCACTAAGTATCTAAAATTTTATTCAATAAGTATCTAGGATAGTCTCTAAGTGGGACTCTACTCTCACAGGTTCAGCAATCCTGCGGACCCCACCTGGTAGCCTCTGCCTCCAAAGTACAGATTGGGCCATTGGTTACCTTCACCATAGTGAAGGTAACCAATCTAGGAGAGCGCACTCCGAATTCAAACGCCAGTCCTCCAGGTTGGGGGTTAAGACATCGGGCTGAGTCCCCGCTACTTGTGAAAAAACGCTTTCCAGCCACAGTGGAAACGAGAGGTAGATTTCGACTAATAGTTTCTATGAAAACAGTTGCGTCTAATGAGCCTGCAGGTCGGAAAATCGTCCCCCTTGAACTTGAGATTTTCTAGATAAGGGGTGGTTTTAGGGGGTAGGTGAATATAGGTTGTTTTGAAGGCCACGACGAGACGAGTTTCTTGAGGTATCACCGACTAAGATCGGACGAATTTGAAAAATCATCCCCCTTTGGACTTGAGAATTTCTAGATAAGGGGTCGTTTTAGAGGGTATGTGAATATAGGTTGTTTTGTAGGCCACGACAAGACGAGTTTTTTGAGGTATCACCGACTAAGATCGAACGAGTTTGGAAAATCATCCCCCTTTGGACTTGCGATTTTCTGAATAAGGGGTGGTTATAGAGGGTAGGTGAATATAAGTTGTTTTGAAGGCCACGACGAGACGAGTTTTTTGAGGTATCACCGACCAAGATCGGACGAGTTCTAAAAATCATCCCCTTTGGACTTGAGATTTTCTGGATAAGGGGTGGTTTTAGAATGTGGGCGAATATAGGTTGTTTGGAAGGCGACGACGAGACGAGTTTTTTGAGGTATCACCGACTAAGATCGGAAGACTTCGAAAAACCATCCCCCTTTGGACTAGAGATTTTCTGGATAAGGGGTGGTTTTAGAGGGTGAGTGAATATAGGTTGTTTTGAAGGCAACGATGAGACGAGTTTTTTGAGGCATCACCGACTAAGATTGAACGAGTTCTAAAGATCATCCCCCAGTGACCTTGACGATACTGAACTAAGGGATGGGCCGATTTTCACGAAAAATGAAACTTGATGTAGACCTCATAGCAGTGAAGAACCATGCTTAGTTTCGTTTTGATCGTATCGATAGTTCCGGAAAAAAACGATCGCAAAGTTTAAGCCGACGTTTCGGTGACAAATTCTCTCCATCCTCAGGGCAGACGAGTTATTCATAACTGAACGAGGAAAAAACACAGAAACCCAGTCCAGTCGCAGCAAGAGACCAGTTTAACGATAACAGGAGACATGAAAAACATCAACACAAGCAATAACAATAAGCCCCCGCCGCAGAGAGGCAGTACTCATACACAATGAAAGTTTTCAGAGATTAGAAAAATACCAGGGGGCTACGCCCCCTGGCCGCTCCGCGACCCAACCCGCAGGTTGTAAATTTGTTTCAAGAACTGAGAGGGTAGGACCGAAGGCATGAACCATCTGGGCCCCCGAGTGTTTTTATATTTTGGTGAAATGAGTTCCCAGCTGACTCTGGATGGGTGACTTTCGATCAGCCGCGATCGACGTAGTTAAAATTGACTGCCGTAGACTCAAACAGTAGTATGAAAATGGGGATTTGAGAACATAAAAAATCCAACAGCGTTGCATGATGGTGCAGAAAAATAAGAATAAAATTACAGTGTTGTAAAGGGATTAGGTTCAATATGGCAACGTTGTAAAATGTAAAAGTATTGTATGTTGCCCCTCAATATGCGGGTTATGCAATGGTGTAAGAATGCCCCTTCAATATGCGGGTTATGCAATGGTGTATTATTCAAGATGGCGGCTATGCAAGCAACGGCGTTGCCGGACTGGACACTTAAATAAATTAATTATCTATTGGTGGAATTTGGCAACATCGAATTTTACAGTGTTGCCAGATGGGGCAAGAAATTAGTTGATTTTTCTATACAATGCTGCCAGATTGTGCAAAAAATTCGGGATTTCGGACTTGTAAAAATTTTCGGTTTCGATAGACCTCTTTCTCCAGTATGGGCCTGGTATCGGACACTGGAGAGTAGGGTCTGATTCGGGAAATTAAAAATTTTTCGGAGTGCTGTTGGTTCACCACTGGAAAATTTTTTCTTGAGCTTTCATTGAGCTCATAATGCTTTCAGCTATCAGGAAAACTTAAACTTATACCGCTAGTAAATTTACCCGCGAGGGATTTCAATTTTTAGTGGCGTGGCGGTGGTGTGCGCTTGGAGGTGTGTATCGGAACCTTGTGTTTTGGGACGAGCAACTGGGATTGGATATTACAATGTTGGTTAGGTTAACTCGAGGTCTTCAGGTGTCATTATTATTTTACCTTCTTTGTCATTGTAACTCCTACTAATTCTTTCTACCAGAGTGATTATGTCATCCAGAAATTTGATTTGTGCCTCCTCGCCACGGTACAGTTTTGGTTCCGACATTTTAAATTCAGGATCCTCCGTGACGAGGACGTAAGCGTAAGAATTTGAGATGTGCCGTCTATACGCAGACGCTGGATGCGTCGAGTCACCATGAATTTGTTCCAAGTAGGCTTCAAAGTCTGCATAAAGTACGTAATTATGTTTGATTTCCTTATGATGATTTTTGAACTTGAGGTATCGCTCGTCTGGAAATGAAGCTAGGAATGCGTCTTTGCTTACCAAAGAGCAAAGAATTTTATGTTGACGCAATTGCTCCATCGAGTTCTTATGTGTAAAGCATTTCTTGCAGATGTAGATACGAGTTTTATGTTTTGTCAACTGTTTACGTACAAGTTGTTCAAAGTTACTGATCCAACAATAATGGTAACTTAAAGGTACGGGGGTTGAGAGACATAGCAGGTCGGTGTGGTCTTCTTTTTCCGGGTCGGCAACTTTAATGGGATATACTGTATACTTTTTCTTGTTTGACACCAAACTCTCACGGAGCCCAAATACCGAAACCGATACGTTGTTCCTTTTTTCGAATTTTATAATATCATCTATGCTCGTGGGGAAGGGAACACAGGAAAAATCGTAATGATTAAGTATATCTACATATTTATCAGGACGATATTTATTCTGCGCCTCCTTCGGGACGAACTTTCCAAACATTGCAAACAGGAAACAATCGTTAAATTCACCATTATTTACATTGACAACATTGTTGGTGCGAAACGGAAGCTTAACGTACGTTCCACCTCGGTGTAAAGCATAGTAGCGGTTGACACGTAGCTCCATACCCTGTATCTTCTTCAGCACCCAACCGGATCCGTTCATGTGGAAATCGAATGACTCCTTATTAATCTTGACTCTTAACTTTTCATAATACTTGTCCAGATCCGTTGACGTGAAAATAGCTTCGTTTTTAGTCTTGAACTTCTTCAACTGCATTCCTTCCTTGTCCTTATCGTCAGCTTTTTCATATTCAGCATAGACTAGTATATTTACCTTCAATGCCTCGTCGGTGAGTTCTTCTTTAATTTTTCCTATCACGAGGTCTTAAACTGTGAGTAAGTAATCATCGATGATGAGAAGCTCCGGTTTGAGGTTGGTGATGAAAAATGTTTTCAACCTGCTTTGACAAGCAGTCTCGACTTGAACAATCGGAACTTTAGTCTCAAACAAATTTCTTATGTGACTTGCAGATTCTTCATGTTTTTCTCTTTTATGGTATGAGATCTTGCACGTGTCACAATATTCTTGATTCTCGTCCTTGTTGTCATCGGCAGGTGATGAGGTGTCCTTCATGGTGGACATCTTTTCAATGTGTTCGGGAGATTGCTCATGATTCTCTCCCTCCGCATAAAACTCATCACAAAGATCACAATGAACGAGCGCGTCGTGCTCCTGTTTAATATTCGTTTCATCGTTGATATATGAAGGGCCGTTTGTAACTAAAGATACGAAAGTTGGCAATATATAAGAAATGGCGTAATATAAGAAATATTCAAGATATATAGGAAATTTTGAAATATATATACGAAACTGTCCCAATATATAAGAGATGTGTCAAAATCGACTCCATAATATATCGCGAAAATCGTGCAATATATAAGAAATGTCTCAATATATAGAAAATCGACTTCACAATATATATGGCGAAATTCGTGCGATATACAGGGTGATCCATAAGTCCTTTCCATCCCCTCGAAATTTTTACCTACATTTGAGGCAAAGATTTGAAACTTGGGGGATGTTCCTAGGTCAAAAGGAGCTACTCTCTGGCCCCCTACAATTTTCCGGGGAACCCTTGGGGGGGGGGACGGAAACCAATTTGTTTTTCAATTTAGAAGACCCCCTTTGTCATACCTCGTTCGAAAGAGCATAAAAAAAGGACACTTTTCGGGTAAACCAGAAGTCAATATCTCAAGACGTTTCAAAATGGCGTTCGGTTAATATTTAAGATGGCTGAAAATTGACACCGGTTGTTTGTCTATGGATTTGCGCGAAAAACTGTACCTACGGGTATTTTGATAAGAGAAAAACGAATTTGAAGTTGGATTTTTTAAAAAACAACAAATTTCCAAAATGGCCGAAAATTCATGGAATCGACCATTTTGAAAATTCGTTTTTTTTTATTTACAAATCGAACTTCAAATTTGTTAATCGCATGCCAAAATACCCCCAAGTTCCATGAATTTTCGGCCATTTTGGAAATTTGTTGTTTTTTAAAAAATCCAACTTCAAATTCGTTTTTCTCTTATCAAAATACCCGTAGGTACAGTTTTTCGCGCAAATCCATAGACAAACATACATACATACGAGTCGCTGTTATAGCGGTCTTTGGCGCTTTGCGACACCTAATCGCCACAAAGCTCGGTCTTCCCACAGGTTATCAGGGAGTTGACACTCCCTCATCTCACTTAACACCCCCTGTCGCCAACCTCTCACTGGGCGTCCCCTACGCCTCCTCCCAGGAGGAACCCAATCAAGCATCTTTTTTGGCAGCCTCTCTTCCGTCATCCTATTGACATGACCATACCAAACAAGTTGTTTGGTCATGACGTCGAACACGATGTCATTTTCGACTTCCATTATCTGACGCACTCTATCATTACGGACCCGATCTCTCCTAGAGATTCCTGCCGACCTTCTCCAGAAATCCATCTCCGTTGCTCTTAGCATATCCTGTGTCCGTTTCTTCAGCTGCCAAACTTCACATCCGTATGTTAATATACTTTTTACTACAGCGTTGTATATCCTCCTCTTGTTATCTTTGGAAATCCGCTGATCCCAGAGGATTCCATTTAACATCGCTATAGCCTTCCTTGCTAAGGTGTTCCTTTCCCTGATAGCTTGATCCGTCCTTCCATCCTGTGTCAACCGCACTCCCAAGTACTTGAAGTGCTCGCAGCATTTGATCTGCTGCCCATCCTCCAACTCAATGCTTTGCTGATCACCACCAAAAGTCATCTTCTCAGATTTGGATATGCTGACTTCCAAACCCCACTTCCGATATTCTTCTACTAACTTGCGCATCATGTACTCCGCGTCTTCTTGATCTTGAGCAACCACCACCTGGTCATCAGCAAAGCACAGAGTGAACAGAGTTTCAAGATCACCCAAGGGGACACCCATAGACAAACAACCGGTGTCAATTTTCAGCCATCTTAAATATTAACCGAACGCCATTTTGAAACGTCTTGAGATATTGACTTCTGGTTTACCCGAAAAGTGTCCTTTTTTTATGCTCTTTCGAACGAGGTATGACAAAGGGGGTCTTCTAAATTGAAAAACAAATTGGTTTCCGTCCCCCCCCCCCCCCGGGTTCCCCGGAAAATTG
>NW_017547189.1:663020-730800 GCF_001854935.1 Bemisia tabaci | reverse complement strand
AAGTTTCAAATCTTTGCCTCAAATGTAGGTAAAAATTTCGAGGGGATGGAAAGGACTTATGGATCACCCTGTATATCGCACGAATTTCGCCATATATATTGTGAAGTCGATTTTCTATATATTGAGACATTTCTTATATATTGCACGATTTTCGCGATATATTATGGAGTCGATTTTGACACATCTCTTATATATTGGGACAGTTTCGTATATATATTTCAAAATTTCCTATATATCTTGAATATTTCTTATATTACGCCATTTCTTATATATTGCCAACTTTCGTATCTTTAGTTACAAACGGCCCTTCATAGTTGATACCCTCCTCCTTCTTAATTTGTTCCGTGCAGTGTTCGTGCTTTTCACCTTGTTTATAAAATTCATCACAATTGTCACATTGGATGAAAGTTTCAACATTCTGTTGTGCTTGTTCTTGAGCAGCCATGATAAAGATACTATTTTAAGCTCAAAGTCTTCCGAGTCGGTTAGAAAAGGGAATCTACACTATTTTAACGTTTGCTAGATTCTGTTCACTGAGAAGATTTCAGAGGGAACAACGGATACTATTTTAAGCTCTAAGTTTTATGAGTTTGCCACAACAGAAAATCTACACTATCTATACGATTGTTAAATTCTGTCCACTGAGAAGATTTCAGAGCGAACAACTGATACTACTTTAAGCTCTAAGTTTTCTGAGTTTGTCACAATAGAAAATCTACACTATCTTTACGTTTGTTAAATTCTGTTCACTGAGAAAATTTCATAGCGAACAGCGGATACTATTTTAAGCTCTAAGTTTTATGAGTTTGCCACAACAGAAAATCTACACTATCTATACGATTGTTAAATTCTGTCCACTGAGAAGATTTCAGAGCGAACAACTGATACTACTTCAAGCTCTAAGTTTTCTGAGTTTGTCACAACAGAAAATCTACACTATCTTTACGATTGTTAAATTCTGTTCACTGAGAAGATTTCAGAGCGAACAACTGATACTACTTTAAGCTCGAGGTTTTTCTAATGTCATCAAAACCGAGACCGACGAACTTTCGCTCGGAGACAAATCTTCAGTTTTTATACCGAGCGAAAAGAAACTGTAAAGTCATAATTTACCTCAGAGTAAATATAGTATTAGTATTCGCTCATTACCAAACTCGGTTACACTCGGACAAACTGTGTAGTCATAATTTAGATCAATGTAAATATACTAGTAGTAGTATTTCTTAATCACCAGTTTTCGTTACACTCGGACAAACTGTGTAGTCGTAATTTAGATCAAAGTAAATATAGTAGTTGTAAAATTAGTAACATACACTGACCTGTACATTACCTAAAAAAAAAATGTCTGCCCTTCCATTGTCCGAATGTGCAATTAGGTTTTTGAGTTTTGAAGATTGTTTGTTCATGAGTTTGTATGAAATACCATTGGAGATGGAAGAAAGTCTCAACAACCAACTTGTTGAGTCACGGTATTTACGAGTGGACCCGATTTATCACAGCAGGCGCAGCCACGTGTGTGACTACGAGTGCGTGCATACGTTAGAAGCGATTCTGAAAACACTCAAATATGAATTGTGCGACAAACCCGCGTTTTATCGGTGTTTTATGAGTGGTTTTTGTAAGTGGGCTCTAACATATTTATGCACCAAAAATGTCATTTCGTTGTAAATACAAGCTGAATTGCTGCTCCTCGAGTGATGAGTGCGTGTCGCGGAGAGGATTCAAAAATACTCATTTTCAACCCTTACCTACGTGAACTGTTGAGAACCTTAAACTCAGTCGCATGTGTTCAGGGCACTTTATGACTCTGTATTCACTTCATGAAGCTTCCAGATAACTTTCATATGAGAAACCAGGCCTTTTTCAAATGGTTGGGTCTGGACGCGAGTCACAACAGTTGGATCGATAGTAAGGATTTCGTATAAATAGTATGCATTCTCTTCTCAGTATCGTAAGGAAGAAATCATGATCGATAAAATTATTCTCTTCACCTTCATCATCATCATCGCTGTTGTTGGAGTGAATTCCACAGTGGCGGTGGAAAACTCATCCGAAGCAAACATCACAATGTGCCCGGTCTATCCGGAAATCAAATGCGCACCCTCTACCTTGGCGGACGTTCTTCTATTCATCTTGAGTTTACTGGCGCTCATTTGTTCCGCTCCGTGCCTGTACTCCAAGTACCTATCATCCGACTGCAAGTTCCGTTTCACCAGAATGTCCCGTAAGAATAACAATCGGAAAGTCGATGACATAAGTGTCCATTTAAAGTTCGGAGAAGGAGAAGGGATCGATGTTTGTGGTTGACAACCCTAGCGTTTTTAGAACGCGTATGTTTTCTGAACGCGTACGTTTTCTGAACGCGTGGGTTTTCTAAACGCGTAGGTTTTACTAAACGCGTGGGTTTTTACTAAACGCGTGGGTTTTACTAAACGCGAACGTTTTTTTAAACTGTAACTGTAAATATCCACCAAAAAAAAAATAAATAAAAAAAATTAAAAAAAAATAAATTTTTTTTGATTAATCAAACTGAACACTGCAATATCCAATCCCAGTTGCCCGTCCCAAAACACATGGTTCCGATACACACCTCCAAGCGCACACCACCGCCACGCCACTAAAAATTGAAATCCCTCGCGGGTAAATTTACTAGCGGTATAAGTTTAAGTTTTCCTGATAGCTGAAAGCATTATGAGCTCAATGAAAGCTCAAGAAAAAATTTTCCAGTGGTGGACCAACAGCACTCCGAAAAATTTTTAATTTCCCGAATCAGACCCTACTCTCCAGTGTCCGATACCAGGCCCATACTGGAGAAAGAGGTCTATCGAAACCGAAAATTTTTACAAGTCCGAAATCCCGAATTTTTTGCACAATCTGACAACACTGTATAGAAAAATCAACTAATTTCTTGCCCCATCTGGCAACACTGTAAAATTCGATGTAGCAAAATTTCACCATTAATTAAATCACTTATTTATGTGCACAATCCGACAACGCTGTTCCGCCATTTTGAATAATACACCATTGCATATCCCGCATATTGAAGGGGCTATATTACGCCATTGCATAACCCGCATATTGAAGGGGCATCATACAATACTTTTACTTTTACAGCGTTGCCATATTGAACAATAATCCCTATACAACACTGTAATTTAATTCTTATTTTTCTGCACCATCGTGCTACGCGGTACGATTTTTTATGTTCTTAAGTCGGCATTTTCATACTACTAATCTCTACACGGTATCTCATACACCACTCCTGACAGCTTTTTGTTGGGATTTTTGACTTCAAACAAGACTGGAAATTTTGTAAACTAGATTAATTAGAAAAGACTAAAGTGTAGCCATGCGGCTTTAACACGGATCTAATCTTTTCTGAGCAGGAGGAAACGTACAGACATACAACAAATTCGGTTTTTTCAAACAATTTTGGAGGGGGAAAGCCATTATAACAAAATTTCACTATATTCTCAAATATATAGTTGACAAGGTGCCTGAGATAACAATTTTCAAATAACAATTTTTTAGCTTCCCTTATTTTGTCCTTGCGGAGCATGGGATGAGAAAGTAGGCATATGCGTCTTGCCAAATTCTTAATTACATTGATTTTTTGAGAGAGAGGTTGTGGAGACAAAAAATTCAGATATCTGCCCGGGAAAGTAGGTTTTGTAAACCACGATGTGACAAATTTACTCCCTTGTTTTATAACAAGAACATCCAGGAATGCTATGGCATTATTGGCTTCATATTCAATTGAGAATTTAATGTTACTCGAAAACATGTCGAAGAAATGGTAAATACTATTGAGATCGTCCTTATGACAACATAGAATTATGTCATCCGCGAAGCGCTTATAAAATAACATTTTATACGGAAAATTTTCAAACATTTTTTCTTCAAAATATTCCATAACCAAGTTGGCAACACTGGCACTCACCGGTCCACCCATCGCTAGTCCGTTAATCTGTTTGTAGCAATCTTCTCCAAACTTAAAAATTGTTGAGTCTAAACATGCCCTAACACCTTCTAGGAATTGCTCTTAGGGTAAGGTTGTATGTGGGGCAATTAGTGGCCACTTTTCCGCGATAACGTTCAAAGCTAACTTTATGGGAATATTTGTGTACATTGATTCGACATCAAACGATGCTAAAAGAAAGTCATCAGGACGGATTTGGCATTTCAGAAATTCTATAAATTTATACAAATTTTTGATAGTACGGCCAGTTTTACCTACTACTTTTTCCAATATATGTATTGCCAAAATATTTGGACATATTATAAAAAGGGCTACCTATTGAGCTCACTATTGGTCTCAATGGCATTTCAGCTTGTGGGTCTTTACAATATTAATATATATACATATATATCTTTTATATGACCTATATTTTTCAACTCAGGGCTTCAAGATCGATGCTCTTCGAGCGAAAATTCCCGAAAATTACGAGGTCGTACCGTCTGCAATAGGTAGATATTTCTTCGAAATCTACCTAACAATTTAAATGTTAAACGACACAGCTAAAAAAGTCTCGGGACCCATGTCAAAACACGGCTACTTCAACAATCATTACAAAAAAGGACAAGTGTCTTAAGGACGAAGAATCTCAGCGGACATTGCTACTATAGCCATTGAGTTTCGAAGCAAATAGCAGATGGGGCAATGTATTTGCAATGAACGGAAGGAATTTAAGTGATACTCTATACTATACACTGCTAAAGTCTCTATTCTTACTCACATTGATTTAATATGCTGCTGAGTAAGTAATTGAATTGTAAACAGATCAGAGCTCAGCGCGCCAATGGTATATATATATATTACGGGCAACGTAGGGATGTCGCGCATTGTCGACGGTGCCCGAACATCCTCGATGGTGCCCATACCTACTTAGACTATGGTAACACATACCTATCTCCAGATTTTCTCTTAGTAGCTACATTCTCTAGGTGGGAACCAAGGAGGCTATTAGCATAAAGTTTATTTTGAACTGCCCAAGACGGTATTACTTAAGGATTGCACTTCAAATTTAAGAGTTCAGCGAATGAAATTGCTCGCTTCTTTTTCTTTAGTTATCTTTATGGATTGGAGGGGGAATTTACCGACGGGTCTTTTAGCTTGGTTGCTCTTAAGAGTATTTTGGTAGTTTTTACTTCACTTGCTTACCTTTACTTTCAAAGATTTCTGTGCTTACAATACTCTGGGTAATCTGATATTCACAAGATGTGTTAACTTACTCATCACACAATACCTACTCTCCAAATTTGTAACAATACAATTTTTGTGGCCAGATTCTTCAGGAATTTTTCCAATTTCAAAATACCTAAGGGCCTTCTGTTTCTCATTAGAAAAGTAGATCGGTCAGTAAAAGTAGTACATAAGGATCATCATAGCAATGTATCTTTTCCGAAATTTTAAGTACATTGTTTAAGTAAACTATTTCACTTTGAATGAACAAGGACTCTGACATTAGAATTTTCTTATGCTCATCTTTGAAGTATTTTTTAGCCTTACGAAGCTTACTGAAATCATGGACTTTCAATAACTTCATTTGTCAATGTGTACATATAAGAATTCATAGGACTGCTAGCCTTTGACATTCATATTTTTTTTTTTTTTTTTTCAACATAGTTCTCCAAGTCATGTCCTTAGTTTCAGCATCACCACATAACTCGGTTGAAAGAGGATAAATGCGGGCAGCAGTAATTACTAGCAGTATTTTCTTTTGAGTGCCGGTATTCAATTTTGATCTCCCTGTCTTTAAAATTTGGATAGAAATATTTTTCATCTCCAAGGGAAGAATAACATCAAGAAAGAACATTGTTTGTAATGAATCCTTATGCACCAATATTCACAGCTTAACATTTTCCTTCCTTTTGACAAGAGTCTAATGGTCTTTGCATGTGCAGAAAAACATAAAATAACTGATATAACCACAAAAAACCCTCAAAAAGGGTAAAAATTCCGCCAAGCCTATGAGATCTTATCACAAAATTAGTAGGTCTGTATCCAAAAAAAAATTAAAAACGGAGCGGTGGGGGGGGGGGGGGGAATCTCTTGAAAATTACAAAAGGAGAAAAGAAAAGTAGCTCAAACTTTGTTTTCCATTTCAAACCTCAAAATTTCTGATATCATTTGAGGTCAAGTTTTTTTAAGTATAGGTACGCCCCAGAACTACAACGAGCAAATTGTCAGTTAATTCTGCTGAGAGTCCCCTTTAGTTAGTCTTTGACACAACCAGCTTACCTTTGAAGCTAGTTTAATTACCTGGGTCACTAATACAAGGAAGGATAATTGGATTTGTTTCCTACGAGGAGATGGCGAGGGATAAAACAAGCAGTTCTTTTTTCAGTCTCCAACCTTAAAATATTTGATATCTTTTGAAGTCAAGATTTTTTACAATCTCCTCATCTCACTTTCATTTTCGTTTTGCATTTTAGGAGACAAATTCCACTCTCATACATCAATGAACTTTATTTAATTTTTCGCTAATTATTCCCCTTCATTTCAGGTAGCCGCAACTCTTCTTACCTACAATAGCCATGTAAGGAACCATTGTATAATACTTACAAGACCTCCCTCGTTTAGATCAAGAATAGATTGAATATTTTCAATTCAGATTCTGCCACATTCTTTGAAAATAAAAAAAAAAGTCAAGTAGATGAATGTAGAATTTTTAAAAAGAGCAACAAAAAAAATAGCTAAAATATCAACAATGGACCACTACACAAGGTACGAATTTCAGCATTCTGATACCTGTTTCTTAATAAAAATTTCACGTAGAACACGATGCGCACAACAAAAATTAGCGAAGTCAACTCCTTACAAAGATATTCAATGATTCCTGATGCGTGAATTCAAATCACCCGCTCATTAAAACTCAATGCTCTACGTGATTCACATCGCACGCTAAACATTATCATGATAGTCTCTGCAATATAAAAATCTGGCAACCTCAATCTTGACGCTTTGGCTCAGCTATAGCAAATTGCTAATAGTTTGAACAACACATGATGGAAAATGAACATTGCTTGATTGAGAAGCTTGCTAAAACCATTGCAGTGCGCAATTTGACTCACGTACAGCTTTGAGTTCCTTGTGAGCAGGCAGTTCAAATTCCTCGTAACCAATGTGAAATAAAAACGTTAAAATCTTAGTTAGGAGTTGGTTTCAGTAATTTTCGTTGTGCGAATCGTGTTTTAAGTGAAATTTTGGTTAAGAGACTTGTATTAGATTGCTTAAATTCGTACCTTGTCTAGTGGTCCATTCTGGCGAGACGGTCCCGATATGTATCATTTGAGTGTCAGCTGCAGCCCATCTTCTTTTAGGCACCAAGGTATAGCCTCAAGCATTGCAAGTAAAACGACAAAGGAAGAATTACATGAATGCTCGAAAAAACTCCTCTTAAATTCCAGCTAGAACTATGAAAATTCGCCTATGCCATTTGCCTATGAAATTCGTTTCGCAGCAGATCCCAAGGACTAACTTAGTTTATTCGTTTACTTACAATGAAGGAGTTGACTGTCGAATTCATGATATTTCCGCCTGGCGCTCACAGTTATTAGCCGTTCTGAATTTTGAAGGACCTAGGTGACATGGAAATGGCAAGTGGTGAAAGGGAAGAAAGAAAAATCGACTCGAACTGATAAAACACAGTTTGAGCTACTTATCTTTTCTCCTTTTGTAATTTTGGAGAGATCCCCCCCCCCCCCCCCCCCCCCCCCACCACTCCTTTTTTAAATTTTTTTTGGATACAGACCTACTAATTTTGTGATAAGGTCTCATAGGCTTGGCGGAATTTTTACCCTTGTTGAGGGTTTTTTGTGGTTATTACCATTACAGATCAACATATCACAAAGAAATTTAGTTCATTGTAATATACTTTTTTAGCAGAATGTAATTTACTAAGAAAGTTGAAATCGAACGTGAACTGAGAAATTTCATCGATTTTTGGAGCTCCATTTGGCCGAGCAGGAAGGGAGAAAAGGGTGACGAATTGAGAATGAGATCTTTTGGGACCGCCAGCTGCACGGCCCATGACGGCCCACGCTTTGACAAGATTTTCTCGAGTCGTCATTTATCGCATAGAAACAAGTCAAAACATGATTCTCCGACCAGATAGTGGCATCCAAATGCGTGGAGTTAATGCTCTTATTGTATCTAAACGTAGCCCGGCGGCTTCCTTTTGTTCTCCGCAGTTATTACTGACACAATCACACACGATTTCTCGAATGGTCAGGAATGCAAAGTAGGAAATGGTCCGACACAGGACGATACTATTGTGCATCTGTATTCGTGAGATACGTTCTTTTGCGGCCGCGCCAGTCGATCAATGGATATTTAGCGATTTCTGTTCATACCTTCTTTCCTTTTTTCATGGAACATTCGGGTTTTTAGTGTCCAACCCAGTGCAAGACTACTATACACCTGTTTCCGCCAGATACGTTCTTTTACCATCGTGTCAGTTGATTAATAGATAATTAGCAAAATTTGTTCAATTTTTCTTCCCATTTTACGGAACATTTGCGATTTTTGAGTGTCTGACATACGGCGATACTATTGGGCATCTGTATTCACAGGATTTTATGGAGGAATGCCTTTCGAATTCATGCATTCAGAATAGAGTTTTTATTGGATTACATTATTTTATAATTTTTTTGCACTTACGGCACGGAATACTGCTCGCTTGTCACCCGGGGGTCCAGGAGGTGGAGCCCCCGACTAGACGCAAGACGAGCAAAGCGAGCCACAGCGGCTAGTTAAACTATAAGGTTAATCCGTGAGCCATCTAAGCAATTTTTACAATCCTGCCTAGTCAACAAAGTGCCTACCAAAGTTGTTATTGATAATTGAAAATGTATTTAAATATAGTTCTCTGACATTCAAGGTACTGACAATGGAAAATGTGCCGAAAAGTTTTGGCCAAAAATTATAATTAAATGAAACTGTTTTGATATAACTTAATTCTTGCACATTTTTTAGCATTTTGGCTGCATACCCGACTATGAAAAAATTAAGAGCTACAACCAGTGTGTTACAAATTAATAAATAAATTATTTGATAAACTTCTGAATGACTACTCTTCAAGTAGGTAAGGTTCAAAGCGTTAAACCAGTAAAAAAAAATTCCTTGTTTCTCAAAAACGCGATGTCATATTCACAAAGTAAAACTTCGAACGCAATTTTCTCACAACAAAGTTTTCCCACATAGGTCATTACTGTAGCTATCGCCTACATTCTGTAACATAGAAAACAACTCACCGCCTCTCTGGCCACGGTCGCAGCTGCCGCTGTGGCGATCACCGCGATGTCTTCCATCGATTTGCCGGCACACGCAGCCTCAAACGCATATACTAGAAAGAAAAACAATCTACACTTAGAAGGATATTAATAGGAAACTATGAATAGGTTCACCCAAATGGACCACCAGACAAAGTGCGAATTTACAGCAGTATGAAAATGGAGCTTTCGAGTCCAACAGTTGCCAGACTGTGCAAAAAATAATTTAATTAATGGTGCAACTAGGCGCATTTACATGGATGCCTGGTGGCGCAATAAAATATTAAATTATTGGTTTGACTTTGCAACAATGCAGTCCTTGCGGAACATAACCAGATGTAACCTAAGAAGATCGTATTTTCCAAATCGGCACTCCATCCTTACCGGATATTGACGTATAATACAATCTAGACCGCAACTTCCGGGCGGTCTGGCAACCCTTTCCCATCGGAGTTCGACAGTCTGGCAAGGTGATATCTAATCAGGGAAGTCACCCTTACAAAATGAGACTGAAATCAACTATAATACTTTCCGGTTAAAATTTGCGAAATTTTTCGGAACTTTCGGGCGGTCTGGCAAACCCTTTTCCATCGGAGTTGGACAGTCTGGCGAAGTGATATCTAATCAGAGAAGTCACCCCTACAATATGAAGCTAAAATCAACTATAATACTTTCCGGTTAAATTTTACGCAATTTTTTGGAAAGGACTACGTGCAAAACGGGCCATTTGGGGCTCGGGCGGATACCTTTGAGACTTGCCCTCTTCATTCACCTAACAATGCCCCATCTGTTCCCAAAGTTTCTAGCCCACCAAAAATTTTGGGGAGACGCAGCGGGGGGTCAAAGTTAAAAACCGACAAAATTTTCGCGAATTTATTTCTCGAAAACCAAGAAGGTTTGGAAAACGCGGTTTAAACGAGCGCATTCAGCGTGACGAGATCTTTCAGAAAATGTATAACATCATAAGGTTTTGTCAACTTCAGCTCGAGTTATCGCCTCCGAAGCGCCGGAACACTCAAAAAAGACCCCTTATTTTTTCACGTTTGGGCCGATTTAAAAAAAAGCCATTCTTTTATTTTGATGAAAAACTGATATGTTGTTCCTGACTCTCTGAAGCCCCTCTAGCTCTTTACCGCTTGCTGGGGAAATGTATTGGTCGCGAGTTATAAGAGCGGAAAGGAGCGAAGGTCGGGAAAATCGGCTTTTTTAAACTGCGCGCGGCAACGGATCAGGAGACATGTGGCAACAATGCGAGGTCGGCAGAGGAGTCTGATTCGCCCAAAGACATTGAATCACGTAGACCGTGCATCCTGTGTTACGGAAGGCGAGACAACTTTGAAAAATTCGCATGCGATGAGTGGTGGGCACCAACCCGCATCGATGTGTTCGTGTGTCCCAGTTGCGCACATCTGCGCATGCGCAGTAGCGGCTCCAGTGAATTTTCGTCGGATTTTGAGGCTTTTTTCCTCAGTTAATAATAAGTTCGGAAAAATGAAACAATGCTAATCGGGTGTAAAATTATGTGTTCTATAATTCTTCTTAGGAATTTTGTCTAAAAATGGACTCTAAACGAGATATTCGTGAAAAACCGAGCGCGGGCATGAATTCTCCATTGCTTCTTCGAGAGCTTGGGACATACGCTCTGCGCTCTCTCCCCTTCCCCGCCCGTCCATCATGGGGCTCCTAGAGACTTGCCTCGCTCCGCCAGTACTAAACCGAGCCGATCGCACGGTCTACGTGATTCAGTGTCTTTGGATTCGCCGAACTGAGTGGGAAGTAGTATGAAAATGAGGACTTGAGCCCAAAAGTTTTTAGCCAAATTGTGCAGGAAAATACGAATTTTACAGTGTTGTATAGGGATTATTGTTCAATATGGCAACGCTGTAAAATAAAAGTATTACATGTTAGCCCCTTCAATATGCGGGTTATGCAATGGTGTAATAATGCCCCTTCAAAATGCGGGTTATGCAATGGTGTATTATTCAAGATGGCGGAACGGTGTTGCCGGACTGAGCACTTAAATAAATTAATTAATTATTTGTGAAATTTTGCAACATCGAATTTTACAGTGTTGCCAGATGGGGCAAAAAATTTGTTGATTTTTCCGTACAGTGTTGTCAGATTGTGCAAAAAAATTCGGAATTTTGGACTTGTAAAAATTTGAGGTTTCGAAAGACCGTCTCCTCCAGTATGGTTCTGGTATCGGAAACTGTAGAGTAGGGTCTGATTGGGGAAATTAAAAAATTTTCTAAATCCCGTGCTGGAAAATATTTTCGGAAAAATTCCCATCCTCCGATCCGCCTCGGACCTATGTGATTCTTGTACACTATCGGAAATCGGAAAACTGTACAGACCGAATTTTGATACGTCTTTTAGATTTCGAGATAATTCGACTTTAACCTAAGTCGCATGCGTATCTTATGTGTACATACGAGTTTTTATGCTTGCTTGAATAAATAGGTTGGTAGTTCACTCTTGACTTTAGCTATTGACAGGTTGTATATCTGATGGTAAAAAACACATCTATGTCACATACCTATCTTATGTGTATACGCGGTTTTGTTCCTTACATTGTTTTCAGATTGTGCAAAATATTCGGATTTTTGGACTTGTAAAATTTTTCGGGATCGATAGATCATATCCTATAGGATGGGTTGGTATTGGAGACTGGAGAATAGGGTCTGAATAGAAAAATTAAAATATTTTCGGAAAATTCCCAACCTCCGATCCACCCCGGACCGATGTGATTCTTTTACACTATCGAAGATCGGAAAACTGTACAGACCGAATTTTGATACGTCTTTTCGTTTTCGAGAAAATTTGACTTTTACCTAAGTCGCATGGGTATCCTATGTGTGTATAAGAGTTTTATGCTTGCTTGAATACTGTTGACAGGTTGTATGTCTGATGGTAAAGACACATCTATGAAACACACCTATCTTATGTGTATACGCGGTTTTCCTTCGTATCCCCCATAGATTGTGGTCCTCGCTCCGTCCAAAGTTCAAAATTCATCGTGAAATAGCTGTCTGTTTGTGGATCGCACAACGGTGTGACGCCTGGTTTTAGTTTCTACAGATCATGGGGTATCAGGAAAGCGTAAACGTGCATTGCGGGTAGCCCGCGCTCGCGAAAGGGCATGCGGTGAAACTTCAGCACATTCCTATGGGTCCTCACTCGATGCGTCCTGAAATCAATGTTCAACGCCGAATATCTGTTGGTCCACAAGTCCTAAAAATCTTTGTAGGGCTTTCATTGAGTTCGTAGTACTAACAGCTATCAGGAAAACTTAAACTTATACCGCTAGTAAATTTCCCCGCGATAGGGCGCTGTCTCGAATTTCAGAGGGGGAAAATTCGACAAATTTGTAAGATTATCAATCTTTAACACCGATTGCTGTTGATCCATAAGTCCTAAAAACCTTTTAGAGCTTTCATTAAGTTCGTATAGTACTAACAGCTATCAGAAACACTTAAATTTTTAGCGCTACTAAATTCGCCCGCGGTAGGGTATGTGGTGAAACTTCAGTTTATGGGGTCCTCGCTCGATGCGTCTCAAAATCAATGTTCAACGTGGAATATCTGTTGATTCGTGGGTGTCAGAATAGTCTTAGGACCCTTATTCACTTGTGTGGATTGAAGAGTATCAGAGATACCTAAAATTTGATTGCGCGCTCTCACCCATTAGTCGTACAGACCCAAGGAAAGTCTTAAGCTTCGCTACCACCCTTGGTGGATCTATCGCGACATGACCAATGTTTATGCTTGCTTGAAAAAAAAGTGGGGATTGCTAGTTTACTCTTGACATTTACTTTGTCAGGTTGTATGTTTTTCAAGAAATTCGACTTGTACCTAAGTCGCATGCGTATCCTATGTGTATTTGCGAGTTTTTTAAATTTCGGTACCTATTAAAAGACCATCTCCTCCGGGATGGGTCTGGTATCGGAGACTGGAGAGTAAGGTTTGATTCGGGAAATTAAATAATATATCTAAGTCCTGCGCTTGAAAATATCTTCGGAAAATTCCACTCCTCCGATCCGCCCCAGACCTGTACGATTCTTTTACACTATCGAAGATCGGAAAACTGTACAGACCAAATTTTGATACGACTTTTCGTTTTCGAGAAAATTCAACTTTTACCTAAGCCGCATGGGTATCCTATGTGTATTTATACGAGTTTTTATGCTTGGTTGAATAGATGGGGATTGCTAGTTTACTCTTAATATTTATTTTTGTCAGGTTGTATCCCATCAAGAACACTTCCGCGTAAAAATAAACCGCCAAGCTAAAAATATAAATATTCATCGCCTTAAATGTAATGATATCACATAAAGTATAGACACCAAGTAAATTTCATGAATATAAACTTTATGTTTCTCCTCCTTTCAACATTATTACCGGAATAATGCAAATTATAGACAAAATTTAAAAAGGGTACAAATTTATCATTATTTTTTTGTAGTGATTATGCAATGGTGTATGCTACCCCTTCAACTTGCAGGTGATGCAATGGTGTATGTTGCCCCTTCAATTTGTAGGTTATGCAATGGTGTAAGTTGCCCTTCAATTTATAGGTTATGCAACAACCTTGCTAAGGGTTGAATTACCGGTGAAACCTGAAAACATGAGATTGACGTGTGTAACGAAAGTCGATGATTTAGACAAATTTAGCGGCACCAAATCCGCTACTCATCAATTATGACTGTAATGAGACCACCGGGAAGTCTCCAAATTAATTATCAAACCAAAAATAATTAATGGTCTTATAGGATCCACCGTATTATTTACAGGGACGTGTCGTAACCCGCGATGGACCGTTCGATCTAACATTTAAGGTATGGTAAAAGATCGGTATTCAGGACTGAATTACTTCACAATCAATTATTGACCATAGATTTAATTAGAAATACAACAATATTCAATTATGTCGATTCATTACCATAATTTTTTAATAGGAATACATCGATAGTCAATTATTTCGACTCTTCACCGTAACATCAAATGGAAAAATCTCAACAGTTGATGATGGCGAATACTTACCGTAATGGACCACTAGACAAGTTTCTTATCCAAAATTTCACATAAAGCACGATGCGCACACGAGCCCAATTTGGAAACCTGCAATCATCTTCATACTTTCATGACATGACCTCTCGGGTGCTGTGAGGATAGGTGACCAAGAATTTTCAAAAAAAAATTCACTCGTGCAAATTATACCGGGGTCGTCTCATCATCTATGCTGTGTTGGATGTCGCTGGTCCTCGACTCAAACTCATAAAAATTAGTACATACCCAATTTAGAAACCTGTAATCATCTTCATACTTGCATGACATGAGCTCTCTGGTGCTGTGAGGATAGTAAACCAAGAATTTTCAGAAAAATCCACTTGTTCAAATTATGCCAGGCTTGTCTCATGGACCATGCTCCGTCAGATGTCTACAGCATTCTACCCAAGCTCATATAAACGGGTACGAGCCCAATTTAGAAACTTGCAATCATCTTCAAACTTTCATGACATGACCTCCCGGGCTCTGTGAGGATAGATATTCAAGAATTTTCAAAATAATCGACTCGTGTAAATTATATCAGGCTTGTCTCATTGACCATAGTCGGTCAGATGTCTATATCACTCGACCCAAGCCCATAGAAACGGGTACGTACCCAATTTAGGACCTAAAATAATCTTCATACTTGCATCACATGACCTCTCTGGTGCTGTGGGGATAGTTAACTAAGAATTTTCAATCGATGGTTTTTTGCTCAATATCTCGAAAACGGTGCGTCCTAGACGATTTTTGACGACTTCACACCCACTGCTTTTCAAATATGAATGCAATAAGACCACCGGAAGCCTACGAAAAATTTATCAAGCCTAAAAGACTCAAAATTTCATTGCGGGGAGCCCCCAGTTGCGAAGAACGGTATTGGAAGCTCCAGTGCATTGCTTTACGGTCGATGAATCGTTCGATCTAACATTTAAGGCAGGCTTAAGAAACGAAAGTCAGCTACGGTTAAATTAACGATCGAATCTTTACCATAATTTTAATTAGATATACATCGAAAGTCAAATATTTCAATTCTTTACCATATTTTAAAAATAGAAATAAATCGATGGTCGAATAGTTCCCATAAATTTAACGGAAAAATGTCACCAATCGATGATTCCGTGTATTTACAATAGCTTTAAAGGAATTATACCGACAGTTGATTATTTCGTTTCTTTACTATATAGCTTTAAAGGGAAATATACCTATATTCAGCTGTAAAGGGGAAAATTGATGCCTAATCGATGATCTTGATTCTTTACTATGACCCAAAATCTAAAAAATTGAGATGGTAAAGCTTGAACTTGCAACATTATCGTATAATTAACCTTTAATAATATCAAAAACAAAGAAAACCTTTCAAAGAAAAATAATTGATATACGGAAAGGAGAAAAAGAGTGAAAAAAAAATACTTACTTTTCTTTCACTTTATTTAAGTGGGTGCAATGTTGTATGCGAGCATTTCTTACGAAGGGTCAATTATTCGGGCAGCTTTGGGCGAGAGTTTATTGTTCCGGAAAGTTCACCTACGTTCGAATCGAAAAATGAACGTCTTTGAATTATTCTCTTAGAGGTGATAACTACTGATTGAAGCAAACTCGTGGCTTCTCGTATGAAAATTAAGTTTCCTGGAAGCTTGACGAAATGAATAATGAGTCATAAAAACCCCCAATTATTCGGACAGTTTTGGGCGAGAGTTTATTGTTCCGGAAAGTTCACCTAGGTCTGAATCTAAAAATGAACAATAAATTTGAGGAATGATTGTTTTACAACCGAACACAAAATGTCCAGATTGTTTTAAAAATTAATGAAAATGAGCCCGTCGGTAAGGAGTGTTTCTTTGTCCTCGTAAATCCTGATCAAAACATTTTTCAAAGGACCTTTTATATAGCAGACATTCTTGTTTCCATTGTCTACTGCAAGAATTCCAAATACAGGATATTTTCCACTGGAGTTAACGATGAATGCAGAAACCGAGTAAGAACTGTTCGTTTTGAGATTGTACCAAGGATTTTGATTGAACTACTCATGGTATTTTTCCTCAATTTCCATTCAAAATATTCTCCTTAGGATACAATACACTTGTTTTAGCAATAGGTACTGAAGTTTTTCTTTTTAAGTACTCCAATAAGTCTCCTTTGACTGAGGGTGAAGATTCATTAAATTTTACTTCAAATGAGGAAAAATGAGTCTTGGATCTACGGATACGACCCTGAGATAAAATCACAGTCCTCAAAATGGATTGCACCCTGGACATCATGAATATATTCCTCGGGGTACAATGATCATATAGAAGAAATTGACCAGGGAACTTTACAACGCTTGTGGGATGCTATCATGTGAATACGTCCTGAATGAACACTTCGAGAGCGCTTAAGGGTATATTCAAAGGAGACCTATTGGAGTACTTAATAAGAAAAACTTCAGTACCTATTGCTAAAACAAGTGTATTGTATCCTAAGGAGAATATTTTGAATGGAAATTGAGGAAAAATACCATGAGTAGTTCAATCAAAATCCTTGGTACAATCTCAAAACGAACAGTTCTTACTCGGTTTCTGCATTCATCGTTAACTCCAGTGGAAAATATCCTGTATTTGGAATTCTTGCAGTAGACAATGGAAACAAGAATGTCTGCTATATAAAAGGTCCTTTGAAAAATGTTTTGATCAGGATTTACGAGGACAAAGAAACACTCCTTACCGACGGGCTCATTTTCATTAATTTTTAAAACAATCTGGACATTTTGTGTTCGGTTG
The DNA here is from genome assembly GCF_001854935.1 of Bemisia tabaci. Classification (NCBI taxonomy): domain Eukaryota; kingdom Metazoa; phylum Arthropoda; class Insecta; order Hemiptera; family Aleyrodidae; genus Bemisia; species Bemisia tabaci. Next base: position 713,723 of record NW_017547189.1, on the reverse strand, counting down.
TAAAACAATCATTCCTCAAATTTATTGTTCATTTTTAGATTCAGACCTAGGTGAACTTTCCGGAACAATAAACTCTCGCCCAAAACTGTCCGAATAATTGGGGGTTTTTATGACTCATTATTCATTTCGTCAAGCTTCCAGGAAACTTAATTTTCATACGAGAAGCCACGAGTTTGCTTCAATCAGTAGTTATCACCTCTAAGAGAATAATTCAAAGACGTTCATTTTTCGATTCGAACGTAGGTGAACTTTCCGGAACAATAAACTCTCGCCCAAAGCTGCCCGAATAATTGACCCTTCGTAAGAAATGCTCGCATACAACATTGCACCCACTTAAATAAAGTGAAAGAAAAGTAAGTATTTTTTTTTCACTCTTTTTCTCCTTTCCGTATATCAATTATTTTTCTTTGAAAGGTTTTCTTTGTTTTTGATATTATTAAAGGTTAATTATACGATAATGTTGCAAGTTCAAGCTTTACCATCTCAATTTTTTAGATTTTGGGTCATAGTAAAGAATCAAGATCATCGATTAGGCATCAATTTTCCCCTTTACAGCTGAATATAGGTATATTTCCCTTTAAAGCTATATAGTAAAGAAACGAAATAATCAACTGTCGGTATAATTCCTTTAAAGCTATTGTAAATACACGGAATCATCGATTGGTGACATTTTTCCGTTAAATTTATGGGAACTATTCGACCATCGATTTATTTCTATTTTTAAAATATGGTAAAGAATTGAAATATTTGACTTTCGATGTATATCTAATTAAAATTATGGTAAAGATTCGATCGTTAATTTAACCGTAGCTGACTTTCGTTTCTTAAGCCTGCCTTAAATGTTAGATCGAACGATTCATCGACCGTAAAGCAATGCACTGGAGCTTCCAATACCGTTCTTCGCAACTGGGGGCTCCCCGCAATGAAATTTTGAGTCTTTTAGGCTTGATAAATTTTTCGTAGGCTTCCGGTGGTCTTATTGCATTCATATTTGAAAAGCAGTGGGTGTGAAGTCGTCAAAAATCGTCTAGGACGCACCGTTTTCGAGATATTGAGCAAAAAACCATCGATTGAAAATTCTTAGTTAACTATCCCCACAGCACCAGAGAGGTCATGTGATGCAAGTATGAAGATTATTTTAGGTCCTAAATTGGGTACGTACCCGTTTCTATGGGCTTGGGTCGAGTGATATAGACATCTGACCGACTATGGTCAATGAGACAAGCCTGATATAATTTACACGAGTCGATTATTTTGAAAATTCTTGAATATCTATCCTCACAGAGCCCGGGAGGTCATGTCATGAAAGTTTGAAGATGATTGCAAGTTTCTAAATTGGGCTCGTACCCGTTTATATGAGCTTGGGTAGAATGCTGTAGACATCTGACGGAGCATGGTCCATGAGACAAGCCTGGCATAATTTGAACAAGTGGATTTTTCTGAAAATTCTTGGTTTACTATCCTCACAGCACCAGAGAGCTCATGTCATGCAAGTATGAAGATGATTACAGGTTTCTAAATTGGGTATGTACTAATTTTTATGAGTTTGAGTCGAGGACCAGCGACATCCAACACAGCATAGATGATGAGACGACCCCGGTATAATTTGCACGAGTGAATTTTTTTTTGAAAATTCTTGGTCACCTATCCTCACAGCACCCGAGAGGTCATGTCATGAAAGTATGAAGATGATTGCAGGTTTCCAAATTGGGCTCGTGTGCGCATCGTGCTTTATGTGAAATTTTGGATAAGAAACTTGTCTAGTGGTCCATTACGGTAAGTATTCGCCATCATCAACTGTTGAGATTTTTCCATTTGATGTTACGGTGAAGAGTCGAAATAATTGACTATCGATGTATTCCTATTAAAAAATTATGGTAATGAATCGACATAATTGAATATTGTTGTATTTCTAATTAAATCTATGGTCAATAATTGATTGTGAAGTAATTCAGTCCTGAATACCGATCTTTTACCATACCTTAAATGTTAGATCGAACGGTCCATCGCGGGTTACGACACGTCCCTGTAAATAATACGGTGGATCCTATAAGACCATTAATTATTTTTGGTTTGATAATTAATTTGGAGACTTCCCGGTGGTCTCATTACAGTCATAATTGATGAGTAGCGGATTTGGTGCCGCTAAATTTGTCTAAATCATCGACTTTCGTTACACACGTCAATCTCATGTTTTCAGGTTTCACCGGTAATTCAACCCTTAGCAAGGTTGTTGCATAACCTATAAATTGAAGGGCAACTTACACCATTGCATAACCTACAAATTGAAGGGGCAACATACACCATTGCATCACCTGCAAGTTGAAGGGGTAGCATACACCATTGCATAATCACTACAAAAAAATAATGATAAATTTGTACCCTTTTTAAATTTTGTCTATAATTTGCATTATTCCGGTAATAATGTTGAAAGGAGGAGAAACATAAAGTTTATATTCATGAAATTTACTTGGTGTCTATACTTTATGTGATATCATTACATTTAAGGCGATGAATATTTATATTTTTAGCTTGGCGGTTTATTTTTACGCGGAAGTGTTCTTGATGGGATACAACCTGACAAAAATAAATATTAAGAGTAAACTAGCAATCCCCATCTATTCAACCAAGCATAAAAACTCGTATAAATACACATAGGATACCCATGCGGCTTAGGTAAAAGTTGAATTTTCTCGAAAACGAAAAGTCGTATCAAAATTTGGTCTGTACAGTTTTCCGATCTTCGATAGTGTAAAAGAATCGTACAGGTCTGGGGCGGATCGGAGGAGTGGAATTTTCCGAAGATATTTTCAAGCGCAGGACTTAGATATATTATTTAATTTCCCGAATCAAACCTTACTCTCCAGTCTCCGATACCAGACCCATCCCGGAGGAGATGGTCTTTTAATAGGTACCGAAATTTAAAAAACTCGCAAATACACATAGGATACGCATGCGACTTAGGTACAAGTCGAATTTCTTGAAAAACATACAACCTGACAAAGTAAATGTCAAGAGTAAACTAGCAATCCCCACTTTTTTTTCAAGCAAGCATAAACATTGGTCATGTCGCGATAGATCCACCAAGGGTGGTAGCGAAGCTTAAGACTTTCCTTGGGTCTGTACGACTAATGGGTGAGAGCGCGCAATCAAATTTTAGGTATCTCTGATACTCTTCAATCCACACAAGTGAATAAGGGTCCTAAGACTATTCTGACACCCACGAATCAACAGATATTCCACGTTGAACATTGATTTTGAGACGCATCGAGCGAGGACCCCATAAACTGAAGTTTCACCACATACCCTACCGCGGGCGAATTTAGTAGCGCTAAAAATTTAAGTGTTTCTGATAGCTGTTAGTACTATACGAACTTAATGAAAGCTCTAAAAGGTTTTTAGGACTTATGGATCAACAGCAATCGGTGTTAAAGATTGATAATCTTACAAATTTGTCGAATTTTCCCCCTCTGAAATTCGAGACAGCGCCCTATCGCGGGGAAATTTACTAGCGGTATAAGTTTAAGTTTTCCTGATAGCTGTTAGTACTACGAACTCAATGAAAGCCCTACAAAGATTTTTAGGACTTGTGGACCAACAGATATTCGGCGTTGAACATTGATTTCAGGACGCATCGAGTGAGGACCCATAGGAATGTGCTGAAGTTTCACCGCATGCCCTTTCGCGAGCGCGGGCTACCCGCAATGCACGTTTACGCTTTCCTGATACCCCATGATCTGTAGAAACTAAAACCAGGCGTCACACCGTTGTGCGATCCACAAACAGACAGCTATTTCACGATGAATTTTGAACTTTGGACGGAGCGAGGACCACAATCTATGGGGGATACGAAGGAAAACCGCGTATACACATAAGATAGGTGTGTTTCATAGATGTGTCTTTACCATCAGACATACAACCTGTCAACAGTATTCAAGCAAGCATAAAACTCTTATACACACATAGGATACCCATGCGACTTAGGTAAAAGTCAAATTTTCTCGAAAACGAAAAGACGTATCAAAATTCGGTCTGTACAGTTTTCCGATCTTCGATAGTGTAAAAGAATCACATCGGTCCGGGGTGGATCGGAGGTTGGGAATTTTCCGAAAATATTTTAATTTTTCTATTCAGACCCTATTCTCCAGTCTCCAATACCAACCCATCCTATAGGATATGATCTATCGATCCCGAAAAATTTTACAAGTCCAAAAATCCGAATATTTTGCACAATCTGAAAACAATGTAAGGAACAAAACCGCGTATACACATAAGATAGGTATGTGACATAGATGTGTTTTTTACCATCAGATATACAACCTGTCAATAGCTAAAGTCAAGAGTGAACTACCAACCTATTTATTCAAGCAAGCATAAAAACTCGTATGTACACATAAGATACGCATGCGACTTAGGTTAAAGTCGAATTATCTCGAAATCTAAAAGACGTATCAAAATTCGGTCTGTACAGTTTTCCGATTTCCGATAGTGTAAAAGAATCACATAGGTCCGAGGCGGATCGGAGGATGGGAATTTTTCCGAAAATATTTTCCAGCACGGGATTTAGAAAATGTTTTAACTTCCCCAATCAGACCCTACTCTACAGTTTCCGATACCAGAACCATACTGGAGGAGACGGTCTTTCGAAACCTCAAATTTTTACAAGTCCGAAATTCCGAATTTTTTACACAATCTGAAACAATGTAAGGAACAAAACCGCGCATACACATAAGATAGGTATGTGTCATGGATGTGTTTTTTACCATCAGATATACAACCTGTCAATAGTAAAAGTTAAGACTCCCATGTTTTCAAGGAAGCACGAAAACTCGTATGTACACATTAGATACGTATGCGACTTAGGTTAAATTCGAACTTTCTCGAAAACTAAAAGACGTATCAAAATTCGGTCTGTACAGCTTTCCGATTTCCTATAGTGTAAAAGAATCGCATAGATCCGAGGCGGATCGGAAAATGGGAATTTTCCGAAAATATTTACCAGCACGGGACTTAGAAAAATTTTTAATTTACCCAATCAGACCCTACTCTACAGTTTCCGATACCTGAACCATACTGGAGGAGACGGTCTTTCGAAACCTAAAATTTTTACAAGTCCGAAATTCCGAATTTTTGCACAATTTTCCGGAAATATTTTCCAGCACGGGACTTAGAAAATTTTTTAATTTCCCCAGTCAGACCCTACTCTACAGTTTCCGATACCAGAACCATACTGGAGGATACGGTCTTTCGAAACCTCAAATTTTTACAAGTCCAAAATTCCGAATTTTTTGCACAATCTGACAACACTGTACGGAAAAATCAACTAATTTTTGCCCCATCTGGCAACACTGTAAAATTCGATGTTGCAAAATTTCACCAATAATTAATTTATTTATTTAAGTGCCCAGTCCGGCAACACCGTTCCGCCATCTTGAATAATACACCATTGCATAACCCGCATTTTGAAGGGGCATTATTACACCATTGCATAACCCGCATATTGAAGGGGCTAACATGCAATACTTTTATTTTACAGCGTTGCCATCTTGAACAATAATCCCTATACAACACTGTAATTTAATTCGTATTTTTCTGCACAATTTGGCTAAAAACTTTTGGGCTCAAGTCCTCATTTTCATACTACTGTGGGAGGGGACGTTTTCCTTCCGATCAACGCCGCGCGCGCAGTTTAAAATAGCCGATTTTCCCGACCTTCGCTCCTTTCCGCTCTTATAACTCGCGACCAATACATTTCCCCAGCATGCGGTAAAGAGCTAGAGGGGCTACAGAGAGTCAGGAACAACATATCAGTTTTTCATCAAAATAAAAGAATGGCTTTTTTTTAAATCGGCCCAAACGTGAAAAAATAAGGGGTCTTTTTTGAGTGTTCCGGCGCTTCGGAGGCGATAACTCGAGCTGAAGTTGACAAAACCCTATGATGTTATACATTTTCTGAAAGATCTCGTCACGCTGAATGCGCTCGTTTAAACCGCGTTTTCCAAACCTTCTTGGTTTTCGAGAAATAAATTCGCGAAAATTTTGCCGGTTTTTAACTTTGACCCCCCGCTGCGTCTCCCCAAAATTTTTGGGGGGCTTGAAACTTTGGGAAAAGATGGGGCATTGTTAGGTGAATGAAGAGGGCAAGTCTCAAAGGTATCCTCCCCGAGCCCCAAATGGCCCGTTTTACACGTAGTCCTTTGATGGGTCTCAAATTTTGAACCCATCGGCTATGACCAGCCAGACTGCCCGATCCTTGCTGCTACACTCGAGTGTCCCGATCTAATAATGTATGTGAAAATTCTTATACTCTCCGGTTCACAGAGTACAATAGAGTCGCAATGTACTTGGAGCGCCGATGAAGCCAATCCAAGAACAGGCGTTTCCGAGCCGCGTGTGCTCCGAAAAGTGTGAACCAAGTGTGAACCCTACGGCATTTTGTAACACGGCGGCTCATGGAGAGATCAAGAACTGCTTGTGTTTTTTCGACATTTTATAATTCAATCAGCATTAATTTTTGCAAATTTTGCTATTAAAAGGTAGTCAAAGCCGTAATGAATCCATTGATGTAATATTACTCCTGGATAATATTCATATAGGGATTTAATTTCTGACTTATACCAAGTGTGAACCAACCGGCATTTCTTATCACGGCGGCTTACGGGAAAAGCAACGACTGCTTGTGTTTTTTCGACTTTTTTTAATTCCATCTATATTAATTTGTGCAAATTTTGCTTTAAATAGATATTTAAAGCCATAACGAATCCATTAATGTATGTTACTCTTGGATGATATTCATCTATGGACTCAATTTCAGACTTATTACCGGCCTACTTAGCTGGTTCAATGTGTATGGACCTCACTGTAGCGGAGCCGAGTCGGGGAGTGGGGAGCGCTGAGCGCCAGTCTCTGCGCGTGCGTCATCGCTAGTCGCCGCACGCTAGTCTCTCGTGTACTGGACAAAACAGCCTCCAAAAGTGGCTTCATCGGCGATCCAGTACATTGCGACTCTATTGTACTCTATGCTCCGTTTAGATAATTCGGTGCTATAGCTCTCGATCTATTGCCCTGCCTTGCTCGCCCGGTGGCGTGGCTCGGCGCACGCTAGTGAGACCTCTTTTGCTTGAACGGCAGAAAATGCAACGGGAGCCGTCACGTCCCTTCGGGGAGTATTCGAGCCGTCCCTTTAGGTCCTTGCAGCCTGGCCGTCGGCATCGGAGGCAAAGTGTTCTCGCCGGGGTAGCGTCATTCCGGGGGAGTTTGACATGGCTGGAGGTGGGACTGGTAGGGTTTTTCGAAAAAATCGAAGATAGGTAAATTTTTCCACTGCTATTATACACTGCAACAATTTATACTGAAAGTTTTAACATAATTTGGCAACCCAACAATGTTGAATCCGAGCTTTCTTTTTGACGGTAAACTTTAGTTTCTCAGAAACTCCCAATTGAATGAAGGGGAAAACATTTGGAAAAAAAGTTAGCCCCCGTCCTTCTTAGGGGGGGGGGCCAAAATTTTGAGGGCACCAAGAAGTTGCTACTTTAGACTGAGGAACATTGCCAAAGTTTCAAACTTCTATCTCAATTTGGAAAAACGTCAGGCCTTGTCTCCACGGGACGTTTTAATGGGATTTTTCCCAAGTTCGAATCGCAGGAATGAAACTTCTGGGATTTTTCCCAATTACCGTCTCCACGGGACGGGGCTCATACAGTCCTGCGACTAGTTTGCGCGGGAAGATAAATTAGTCAAAGTCGAGTATTTAACCGGGATTAAAATAATAAATGCAATCAATTGACAATTAGAACACATTATTTTAACTGAACAAACATGAACAATGTAGTAATGAATAAAATATCGCACATTTAGTTTTCACTTCTTCTTCTTCTCTCAGTGGGTCCGAGGGGTACAAGTACCATACTTGGTACTGGGAAAAATATTGGTTAACTCAATATTTTTCCCAACTTCGTAAGTGGGATTTTTCCCTGGGACAAATCTCGCGAAACGGCTCGTGGAGACAAGGCCTTCCAGGGGTGGTCAGTGACTTTTAGATAACCCTGTATAAGAGCATAGACCTGTATAACACGACACGGGTTCATATCAAGGTTAAAAATTGTAACCATTACTTACGCAAGTGATTCTTCCAAAAATCCATTCCTTCCAGGCGCAACGTCTGGCGGACGGGCGGCAGCTGGCTGGGGCCCGGGCTTGTCTGATTGAAGATGGGCGTCAGCGGATAGTTAATTACGCGGAGAGGCGAGGTCCCATGGCCGGGAGCTAGCTGCTGGTTGTTAGCTGCTGGTGGATTGCTCATTCTGTAAAGTATGTAAATAAAAAATTATACTTGAGATGTTCAAAGGTACCTGGGTGAGTTCAAATAAGCGTCTAATTTGGTGTCCCGAGCTGTTTTAATCGTCATAAACTGAGAAAAATAGGCAGATCAAATTTTTTTCTCATTTTTCCCACTATTGTTGACTATTACATGCTATTTCCCACTTTATTTGGACTGAAATAAAAATTTAGGAGAACTTTGAATGTGCAAATTGCCTACATTTGTCCCAAATTTGCGTGTCCCCCGTGTCTGGTTCTTGACTTTAAAACGATGTTGCAGCATAACTAGAGTGAATATATAAGAAGACTTTATCGGAGATGATAGGTAATGCTTTTGAATTTGAGAAAAAAAATATGTCAATTTCATTTTTGCTCCATCAACAACTTTTTCACGCGCTAGAATCATTGTCCCGAGCAACAGTCAGCAACAGTCAGGAGAGACATGGCAACGATGTAATAAGCTCTAAATGATTACCGTAACGTTGAGGTTTTTCCAAAAACGACTTTTTTTGTTTCGATTGAATAGTTCACACGTCGCAGATAGTAGGGTAAAAATGGGGATTAGACCACGAAAAAATTCCAATAAAAATCGTACAGCGTTGCATAATGGTGCAGAAAAATAAGAATTAAATAACAGTGTTGTATAGGGATTATTATTCAATATGGCAACGCTGTAAAAAGTAAAAATATTGTATGTTGCCCCTTCAATATGCGGGTTATGCAATGGTGTAATAATGCCCTTCAAAATGCGGGTTATGCAATGGTGTATTATTCGAGATGGCGGAACGGCGTTGCCGGATTGGGCACTTGAACAAATTAATTAATTATTGGTGAAATTTGGCAACATCGAATTTTACAGTGTTGCCAGATGGGGCAAAAATTAGTTGATTTTTCGATACAATGTTGCCAGATTGTTCAAAAGATTCGGAATTTCGGACTTGTAAAAATTTTCGGTTTCGATAGACCTCTTTCTCCAGTATGAACCTGGTATCGGACACTGGAGAGTAGGGTCTGATTCGGGAAATTAAAAATTTTTCGGATTGCTGTTGGTCCACCCCTGGAAAATTTTTTCTTGAGCTTTCATTGAGCTCATAATGCTTTCAGCTATCAGGAAAACTTAAACTTATACCGCAAGTAAAGTTACCCGCGAGGGATTTCAATTTTTAGTGGCGTGGCGGTGGTGTGCGCTTGGAGGTGTGTATTGGAACCTTGTGTTTTGGGACGAGCAGCTGGGATTGGATATTACAATGTTCAGTTTAATGAATCAAAAATTTTTTATTTTTTTTTTCGGTAGATATTTACAGTTACAGTTTAAAACCCGTTCGCGTTTAGTAAAACCCACGCGTTTAGTAAAACCGGCGCGTTTAGTAAAACTCGCGCGTTTAGTAAAACCCGCGCGTTTAGTGAAACCCGCGCGTTTAGTGAAACCCGCGCGTTTAGTGAAACCCGCGCGTTTAGTAAAACCCGCGCGTTTAGTAAAACCCACGCGTTTAGTAAAACCTACGCGTTTAGAAAACGTACGCGTTCAGAAAACATACGCGTTCTAAAAACGCTAGGGTTGTCAACCACAAACATCGATCCCTTCTCCTTCTCCGAACTTTAAATCGACACTTATGTCATCGACTTTCCGATTGTTATTCTTACGGGACATTCTGGTGAAACGGAACTTGCAGTCGGATGATAGGTACTTGGAGTACAGGTACGGAGCGGAACAAATGAGCGCCAGTAAACTCAAGATGAATAGAAGAACGTCCGCCAAGGTAGAGGGTGCGCATTTGATTTCCGGATAGACCGGGCACATTGTGAAGTTTGCTTCGGATGAGTTTTCCACCGCCACTGTGGAATTCGCTCCAACAACATCGATGATGATGATGAAAGTGAGGAGAATAATTTTATCGATCAAGATTTCTTCCTTAGGATACTGAGAAGAGAATGCATACTATTTATACGAAATCCTTACTATCGATCCAACTGTTGTGACTCGCGTCCAGACCCAACCATTTGAAAAAGGCCTGGTTTCTCATATGAAAGTTATCTGGAAGCTTCATGAAGTGAATACAGAGTCATAATGTGCCCTGAACACATGCGACTGAGTTTAAGGTTCTCAACAGTTCACGTAGGTAAGGGTTGAAAATGAGTATTTTTGAATCCTCTCCGCGACACGCACTCATCACTCGAGGAGCAGCAATTCAGCTTGTATTTACAACGAAATGACATTTTTGGTGCATAAATATGTTAGAGCCCACTTACAAAAACCACTCATAAAACACCGATAAAACGCGGGTTTGTCGCACAATTCATATTTGAGAGTTTTCAGAATCGCTTCTAACGTACGCACGCACTCGTAGTCACACACGTGGCTGCGCCTGCTGTGATAAATCGGGTCCACTCGTAAATACAGTGACTCAACAATTTGGTTGTTGAGACTTTCTTCCATCTCCAATGGTATTTCATACAAACTCATGAACAAACAATCTTCAAAACTCAAAAACCTAATTGCACATTCGGACAATGGAAGGGCAGACATTTTATTTTTAGGTAATGTACAGGTCAGTGTATGTTACTAATTTTACAACTACTATATTTACTTTGATCTAAATTACGACTACACAGTTTGTCCGAGTGTAACCAAAACTGGTGATTAAGAAATACTACTACTAGTATATTTACATTGATCTAAATTATGACTACACAGTTTGTCCGAGTGTAACCGAGTTTGGTAATGAGCGAATACTAATACTATATTTACTCTGAGGTAAATTATGACTTTACAGTTTCTTTTCGCTCGGTATGAAAACTGAGGATTTGTCTCCGAGCGAAAGTTCGTCGGTCTCGGTTTTGATGACATTAGAAAAACCTCGAGCTTAAAGTAGTATCAGTTGTTCGCTCTGAAATCTTCTCAGTGAACAGAATTTAACAATCGTAAAGATAGTGTAGATTTTCTCTTGTGACAAACTCAGAAAACTTGGAGCTTAAAGTTGTATCAGTTGTTCGCTCTGAAATCTTCTCAGTGGAAAGAATTTAACAATCGTATAGATAGTGTAGATTTTCTGTTGTGGCAAACGCATAAAACTTAGAGCTTAAAATAGTATCAGTTGTTCCCTCTGAAATCTTCTCAGTGAACAGAATCTAGCAAACGTTAAAATAGTGTAGATTCCCTTTTCTAACCGACTCGGAAGACTTTGAGCTTAAAATAGTATCTTTATCATGGCTGCTCAAGAACAAGCACAACAGAATGTTGAGACTTTCATCCAATGTGACAATTGTGATGAATTTTATAAACAAGGTGAAAAGCACGAACACTGCACGGAACAAATTAAGAGGGAGGAGGGTATCAACGATGAAACGAATATTAAACAGGAGCACGACGCGCTCGTCCATTGTGATCTTTGTGATGAGTTTTATGCGGAAGGAGAGAATTATGAGCAATCTCCCGAACACATTGAAAAGATGTCCACCATGAAGGACACCTCATCACCTGCCGATGACAACAAGGACGAGAATTAAGAATATTGTGACACGTGCAAGATCTCATACCATAAAAGAGAAAAACATGAAGAATCTGCAAGTCACATAAGAAATTTGTTTGAGACTAAAGTTCCGATTGTTCAAGTCGAGACTGCTTGTCAAAGCAGGTTGAAAACATTTTTCATCACCAACCTCCAACCGGAGCTTCTCATCATCGATGATTACTTACTCACAGTTAAAGACCTCGTGATAGGAAAAATTAAAGAAGAACTCACCGACGAGGCATTGAAGGTAAATATACTAGTCTATGCTGAATATGAAAAAGCTGACGATAAGGACAAGGAAGGAATGCAGTTGAAGAAGTTTAAGACTAAAAACGAAGCTATTTTCACGTCAACGGATCTGGACGAGTATTATGAAAAGTTAAGAGTCAAGATTAATAAGGAGTCATTCGATTTCCACATGAACGGATCCGGTTGGGTGCTGAAGAAGATACAGGGTATGGAGCTACGTGTCAACCGCTACTATGCTTTACACCGAGGTGGAACGTACGTTAAGCTTCCGTTTCGCACCAACAATGTTGTCAATGTAAATAATGGTGAATTTAACGATTGTTTCCTGTTTGCAATGTTGGGAAAGTTCGTCCCGAAGGAGGCGCAGAATAAATATCGTCCTGATAAATATGTAGATATACTTAACCATTACGATTTTTCCTGTGTTCCCTTCCCCACGAGCATAATTGATATTATAAAATTCGAAAAAAGGAACAACGTATCCGTTTCGGTATTTGGGCTCCGTGAGAGTTTGGTGTCAAACAAGAAAAAGTATACAGTATATCCCATCAAAGTTGCCGACCCGGAAAAAGAAGACCACACCGACCTGCTATATCTCTCAACCCCCGTACCTTTAAGTTACCATTATTGTTGGATCAGTAACTTTGAACAACTTGTACGTAAACAGTTGACAAAACATAAAACTCGTATCTACATCTGCAAGAAATGCTTTACACATAAGAACTCGATGGAGCAATTGCGTCAACATAAAATTCTTTGCTCTTTGGTAAGCAAAGACGCATTCCTAGCTTCATTTCCAGACGAGCGATACCTCAAGTTCAAAAATCATCATAAGGAAATCAAACATAATTACGTACTTTATGCAGACTTTGAGGCCTACTTGGAACAAATTCATGGTGACTCGACGCATCCAGCGTCTGCGTATATACGGCACATCTCAAATTCTTACGCTTACGTCCTCGTCACGGAGGATCCTGAATTTAAAATGTCGGAACCAAAACTGTACCGTGGCGAGGAGGCACAAATCAAATTTCTGGATGACATAATCACTCTGGTAGAAAGAATTAGTAAGAGGTACAATGACAAAGAAGGTAAAATAATAATGACACCTGAAGACCGGGCCCTATTTGAAGCGGAAAATAAAGGGGACATTGCGAGGTGGATTTCGCACAACGAGGTATTGTAAAAGTGCGGGATCATGATCAGCAAAAGAGAGCGGGAGGGAAAACAAGGTCCAATTATCGAAAGGCGCTATGTTCAAATTGCAACCTAATTTTCCGACATGAAAAATGTGCAAGAGTCGTCCTGCACAATGGAAGTAGGTACGATTTCCACGAGGTAACGCTGGCTCTGAACAAGTATCCTCATAACGTTGAAATAATACCACACACGGAGGAAAATTACATCAGCATGACTATACATCTGGGTAACAGGTTTTCGATCAAGTTTATCGACTCGTTCCGTTTCCTCCCCGCATCGTTGGATAAACTGGCTCAGACGATCCCGCGCGAATCTTTCGTTCGCACGAGGAAGCTCACTCGCACAGATAATGAGTTCGACATGGTTTGTCGTAAAGCTCCGTTCCCGTACGATTACGTTAACAATCCGGCCAAACTGAACGAGGCGCGTCCACCACCGCGAGAGGCTTTCTTCAACACCCTGACTCAAACGGACATCTCCGAAGAGGAATACGAACGGTTTTTCCAAGTTTGGCAAACTTTCAATTTCCGTAATCTCGGCGAGTATTCAGATTTCTACTTGCGACTGGACGTGTGCCTCCTCAGTGACGTGTTCGAGGAGTTCCGACTCTTAGGAATGAAAAACTATGGTTTGGACTGTGCCAACTACTTAACGCTACCCGGTTTCGCTTTCGACGCCTTCTCAAAAATAACTAAAGCGAAAATCCAACCCTTCGATGATATGGATATGGTATTCATGATTATGAGCTCGATCCGAGGTGGGATAACACAGGTGGTGAAACGGCACGCTCTCGCAAACAATCCTTTGATACCGGATCAATTTGATCCTAAAATACCACTGAGCTATATACAGTACTTGGATGTGACGGCACTGTACGCCCATACCATGTGCAAGCATCTACCCTACGATAACTACACTTGGGTCCCGGAAGGAGAAGAGTTGTTAACTCTGGCGAAAACCATTATCAACCATCCCGACGACGCTCCTTTCGGGTTCATACTCGGTGTAGATATTGAATATCCAAAACACCTCCACGACCTGCACAATGACCTTCCGTTCTTGTGCCGGAACGAAATACCACCATCAGGAGCGGGGAAATCAACTAAACTATTAACAACCCTTACAGACAAAACTAATTATGTTATCCACTATGTAATGTTGAAAGAAGCGCTCGCTCAAGGATTAAAACTCCTGCGCGTCAACCGGGCCATCATATTCCGTCAGGCTCCTTTCTTGGCACCCTTCATCGAGCTGAACGCCCGGTTGAGACGGGACGCTACGAATCCGTTCCACCAAACGCTCCTGAAACTGTGCAGCAACGCTTGCTAAGGAAAATTTATCGAGAACCCGTTGAAGCGAAAGAACATTAAATTGGGTACAAACAGCAGACAGATACTGAAAGCAATCTCACGCGTCGATTTTATCGACCGCACCATCTTCGCAGAAAAATTGGTAGCTATACACTTGAGAAGAACAGAGGTTGTCATAGACAGACCAATGATAGTTGGTTTTTCAATCTTAGATCTAAGTAAAGTGCACATGTATCAATTCCACTATAATCACATGCTGAAGAAGTAGAATGCCGACCAAGTTCAACTTCTCTACATGGATACGGACTCATTCATTTACGAGCTGATTACACCGAACGTCTACGATGATATGATGTCAGACCTACACATGTACGATACCTCCAACTTCCCAGAAGGTCATCAATGTCGCAGCGCGACGAACTGCAAAGTAATGGGAACTTTTAAAGATGAAACAGCAGGAAGACCCGTTGCAGAGTTCGTCGCGCTGCGACCCAAAATGTATGCATATCGATTCAGCGACGGTGAAACGGAGAAAAGAGTAAAGGGAGTATCATCCGCCATGCAAAGAACTTTAAACTTCAACAATTTTATTACCATATTAAAGGAACCCGAATCGAAGATGAGCGCTCCGATGCACATGATCGGGGCGCGGAAACATAAACTATACTCATTCGAAAATACAAAAACAACTCCATCCGGACTCGACGATAAACGCTGTATACTAGAGGACGGGGTGAACTCTCGTCCTTGGGGTCATCGTGACATCATCGATCTTTGCATGGTGGATGAAAGTTGCGGAGCCGAGACCGAGTTGAGAAAAATCCTCGCGGTTAAACGATGTCGTATAAATAGTATCAATAATTCTGCTGGAGGACCGTCGGTTAAGAAACCTCGAATTTGAAAATAGTAAAAAGTGTAACTAACGGAAGGAGAAAAAGAAGACGATGGCTTGTCTCGATGTACAAGGTTTTAGGAGCCAAAGAAAATTCATCGTCAAAGAGTTTGGTCTTGTGGTAATCGAGTGTACTCAAACTGAACTCTTTTTTATTCAAACCTCCGTTCCCGAGCAGCAAATTGAACGCCAAAGACGTTGTGACAAACAACTGGTTAACACGCAATCATCATCACTTGGAATGGGAAAGCGGGTTTCTCGAGTACGATGAATTCACTTCAAAAATGAATCGCATCGGCAACCACTACGATGTACTTTATGTTAAAGAAGAACAAAAACGAGATTTCATCAGTCGTTTCGTGCCGGAAAAATGTATGGTTGTAAATTTGGACACTAAAGATTGCCCGTCCTTGCGACTATTGGCTCGATGGTCGACAGCAGATACGTGTCCTATAGTAAATCCATTCTGCGCTATGTCGAACGCATTCCGATTATGTATGTGGTTGTCGGAGTCCTTTTATCGGGAATATTTCAAAGATGAAATTATGCAGGAGCAGGAGAGAATTATAGTGGTAGACGAACAAAGGAATCACCCCGATAATAATATAAGAGTGGTAGATGAAGAATCAAATTGACCGATGTTAATATATGGCAGACGAAAAGTGAAATCATCCGTGCTTAATATAGCAGACGAAAAGTGGAATCATCCCGACTTAATGTAGCACACAAATTTGTTTCACTCGAAATATAGCAGACGAAAAGTGAAATCATCCGTGCTTAATATAGCAAACAAATTGTCGAATCATCCCGACTTAATATAGCACACGAAAAGTGGAATCATCCGCAGACGAGACAAATTGTTTCACTTGAAATATAGCACACGAAAAGTGGAATTATCCGTACCTTGAAAGAATTGACGACAGCCACCATCATGGACGTTTTCAACAATTCAGTCTTGATTGTCAACGCTAAAGAGCTGACTGTAAACGCTCGCTACAAGATGAACAAACTCATCAAAATGCCATCCAAGTACGGGATAACCGTTGCCGCTGATATCGTCTTCGAGAATCATCATCGTCTTCTCTTCCTACCTTCACACATTGCGGACCGTTTGACGGACGATGCAATTCAGGATATCAACGCTGGATCCTTCGATCTCATCTACGAAGGCCCGATCGGAAGAACACACAAATTCGCACTCGTTCCAAACGTTGCCGCTTGATTTATATTGTATTCTTTTCTAAATGATGGAATGTTTGAAAAAAAAATGTCATGTTTGTAAACGAATGAAAAAATAAATAAATATATTTTTTTTAATTTTTGCTCAAGATCAATCCAATTGCCTCACGGTTCCGTGCAGTAGTTCGTATGAATACTTCACAGGTGTGATCAAGATCACCTGGGCTGTAGTGTTGGCCGGGAAATTCTCTTTTGCCACAACGGTCAACGTGATATCCACCGGAGCTGTTTTTAAATCTTCACCTTGGACGCATTTGATGACAAAAATCGGACGATCTTTGAAATTTTCCATCAACATAGCTGGCTCGCTGAGTTTCTCACCTTTCCAGTAGTCTCTCATAAAATCGGTGTAGTTCAGATAGGCGTGTTTATAATCCAAATTCGAGAAATCGTAGATCGTATCAACCTGAGGAAACCGACGCTCACCGATTTGAACGCTGACCGAGCGCACATTTACATGGTCGAAAAGAGAGGAATCCTTCAGGTGATTGTCCCGTCCATCAGTTTGAAATACCAACACCACGAATTTGGGCTTGTGCCTGCCGGTTGTTCTTACGCTTCATTTGAACGTCTTGGTCGGAAAAATCCCCGGGATATCGTGCGATTCCCAATTCATGTAACCGAAACTCATCTTGTCGTTCTTCTTCATCTTGAGCAAGATTTGTTTTTCCAGTTCCAATGTGAATTTGACGATGGGAATCTCCCAATTTTTTTCGATTATATTAAATTCGATGGTATAACCGTCCGCGGTCGCCGCGTCGGTGATATAATATGCGTTCTTATCCGTACCACTGCGCACTAGGATCAACTATTGCGAGCATCTGACTAGAACGTCTTTGAAATGTACTGCGAATCCGCTGAGTGAAGCCAACGGTACGATAGCGCTGAAAGTTTGATCCGCCGTTGTGTAATCCCATTCGGTCCATGAATGAGTGATGTCAACAAACCCGGCAGATGCGAGCCCCGCGGTTTCCGCTCTAGTGTATGTGAGATAATTTTTCACGGTCGATGTTACTCCGATAGACTGCATGCTATCGACTTCCGTCCCGTTCACTTTATACTGCATACGGTCGAATATGTGCTGGACATAATTGTTAGCCAACTTGAATGGAGGTTTCGTAGCATCTGCGGCGGCTCCAGGATTTTTCTCGAGTTTCACTTCAAATCGTATGAAGATCCTCAAATCTTGAGGCACGGTAATCAGACCGTGGGTATCGGGGGTGAACCGGATCGAATCGTTGTTTCCACGCCGTTCGTCGACCGGACCGAAACGGATGTATTCGTATTCGATGATCTCTTGACGCCAAGCTTCCATCTCGTTCTTATTTCGGATTTTTCACCACGAATCCGAGTTGTGTTAGAGCCCTCTTGGAATATTCGGTCAAAGTTTTCTTCTGCTGCTGTTGTTGTTGTTGATAACTAGTCTGTGAATTATCAATACTATTATATGCGAGAGAATATAGGAACGGATCGTTGTCCTCGTTCTGGATCCTTCGTTTACCCAAAAGTTTGCGATCTCACGTGCAGTCGCACTGTCACTTCTTCACCACCGAAATTGATCGCTCTTCCTTGTTGGTCTACTATATTAACGAGCAAACGTTGGATCTTATCACCCAAGACGGGGTAGTAATGAATCGTCGACGGTTGCTCTACCATTTTGAATCCTGGTTCGATATCGGGAGCAAACGCATAAATGTGATGTCCGCGCACCCCGTTCACGTATCCACCGTCGGCGATGCTGCATTCGATGCATATCATGTTTACAGGTGAGATGTTGACCCGATAGTCAGCTTCGTGCCATTCGTCCGGTGCCAAGAGACGCTTTCCGAATCCGAGCACCTTACGTAAAGTGCCGGGTCTGCGGAAATCGATCCAGTACTTGGATTTGATGCTGACTTTGAGCGTACCGTTGTTTGCTTTGAGTTTGATTGCTTCCGCTACGCCAAGTGATTCCTGCAAGTATTCTTCTATACCCTCGATCTCGTAGGCACCGATCGGGAAGGAAATTCCCGAGTAATTCTCGTCGCTGCTCTCGGAGTAGAAAAGCAGTCTATTCGTTTTGTCGATGTTCGGGATGGAATAATAAGTTACAAAACCCGTCAGACCGATCTCGCAAGGTCCGAACAACTCGAGAGGTCTAGGCAGTGCAAACTCGAGAACGTTGCTTCTCCCAGTCAACATGAACGTGTGACATCTTTTCTGTGTTTCCATATTTCGAATACTATATATTCCTGGTTGGTGCGAGCCATTCTAAACATCGTTTCCCGCAGACGCTCGAGTTGAAATTTTGTTCGCTATCATAATTGTATCCTATCGTCGTCGTTGAGCTACCGCGTGAGCGTAAAATGTATCGCGTAATTTCAACGGGTGGTGGTAGATCACCGAAGCTGTCGTAGTACAATGCATTTCCGTTCTTTAAAATCCGGTACGCTGTCCAATGTGTACCCGATCCATCGCTTTGGTCCAGATTGACGATACCGCACTCGGGACGTTTAGGTTTCTTGCTCGCCAATTCATCGATCATGAACACACCGCGGAAATGCGGGATTCGTAATTGTTCTGTCGCAGCGATCCTCAACTCAACATCCGTCATCGCTCGGCGCGGTAGCTCACGGATTAGTTTAAATTCTTTCGGTAAGGTCTCAAGTAAAGTCCGTAACCTTTACGGTACGGTCGCAAGTACAATCCTTCACCGAGGTGGATATTCTTCTTCAAAGATCCGTCGATGACCGTCTTGATCATTTTCGCTACCGGTGTGATTGTTCGCGCGGCCAGACCGATACTCGTCAGGAGATTCTGGACTCCGGCACCCGTCTTCGGGATAGCCAAGATTCGCTCCGCCGATTTCTTCTTCTTCTTCTTCGTTTTCGACGCTCCGGCACCCGTCTTTGGAAGAGCCAAAATTCGCTCGATCGTCCGCTCCACCGGTTTCGTCTTCTTCGACGCTCTCTTTTTCTTCTTCTTGGGTTTCGGTTTTTTCGCTGCCACCGACTTGTTTAGACCCATTCCGAGTTTGGCTTTGAGTTTCATAGCGTTCGTTACGGCGTATGCTGCCGCTCTTTCACCCAACGATGAATCGGACGCTTTCACACGTTCCCAAGCTCTGTCCGCAAGTATGAGATCAGCTTTGTTCCTCTCGCCGGTGTCTTTAGTCTTACTGTAAGCGATGTCGTGGGACTTGCAAGCTTCGTCAAGCGGATTTATACCCGGATCTCCGCGTTTCAATCGTTCTGCGAGGCGAGTGCCCGGTCCGCAGTACCTGTAGTCGCCCGGCAAGTGTAGTTCGAACGGTAGTGAATTTATCAACGAGTTTAACAGTCCACTTCCGCGATTGGTTTTGCTGCAAGTTGATAATCTTCTCGGTGACATACTCTGACGAAAATGTCCATACTATTTATACGGAAAAGTAGAAAATGACTGTCCGTTAAAATAGGGAACAAATACGATGCGACTTGTCAAACAAAGAAAATCACTGCGAATTCCAAACCTCGACAAACGGAAGAAGCAAAATGAAAACCGACGACAACGACGACGACACAGTGAACTGTTACCGGACAGTATCCGTTGCATTGTTTGCGGACCGTCCAATTGCGGTAAAACAAACGTGATGGTTTGCTTGCTACAACATCCGAACGGATTGAAATTCCGCAACGTGTACTTGTACTCCAAGACACCGTTCCAACCCAAGTACGAAGAACTGCGTCGGATATTCGACGGAATCGACGGTCTCGGATACAACGTCTATTCGGACACGGCCGAGATTGTTCCACCAAACGACGCAGCATCGGACTCGATCTTTATTTTCGATGATGTCGCTTGTGACAAACAAAATGCGATGCGAGATTATTTCAGTATGGGAAGGCACAGCTCGGTCGATAGTTTCTACTTGTGTCAAACTTATTCTCGCATACCGAAACAATTGATTCGCGATAACGCTAACCTACTCGTAGTTTTCAAACAGGACAATACAAACTTGCGACACATCTACGACGATCACGTCAACACGGATTTCACGTTCGAAGATTTCAGAGATATCTGCTCGGTGTGCTGGCACGATAAGTACGGGTTTTTAGTCATCGATAAAGATAGTAATAAGAACGAGGGAAGGTACCGGAAAGGTTTCGATACTTATATTGAACAAGATGGATAACTTATCGTCGACGATCGCTCAGAAATACGGTAGTATCGATAAAATCCGTCAAGATATCAAACGGAAGTTAAATGCCATTCGCACCGGAGAGGCGGACGCTCAGGTGACGTTAAAGAAAGTTTTCAAACTGTTGACAGATCCGCTCGTAGAATTGCAGAAAACTGTGTCGACAACACCCGCACTTGTCGCTGCTCCTGAGGAAAGGAAAACCAAGATCGAACCTTCAAAATCGGAGACGAAAGATGAAACAATGTTTGTTGACAGTTTATTTACTTCGTTCGGATCACCGAAAAATATGAACAACGATGATGATAACGTCTCAAAGGAGGAGGATGAGGAAGACGATGAAACGTTCCAAGATGCAACGGATAAAGAACAAATGACAGGTCGCACCGAAGACGACATCGTTTCTCGAGACATGAACACTGCCCCGCACGTACAGTTCTATTTGAACGATTTGGAAGAACATCCGAAAGAGTCCGATACCATGTATGGTGTGCGGAAAGCAATCAACGGAAACTATCTTATCGGAAACCGAACCATTAGTTTCGATTCGGACGGACGACTAATCTTGATGAGACGGACGTGATGATAAAGAGGTGTTCGAACCGACACCCGGGTTCTTGGAGCTCATTTTTAAGAAACATCCGCGTAAGTACACAGCAGACGATCGCGCCAAATTCCAACGACTAGTTACGCTCACCAATGCGCATCGGAAGGAACATCATCCACATGGTAGACCCACCTCGAACCGCAGTCGTAAATACCGCGATCTCATCAAACCTCTGTTTGCTTCATCGACTCCGAAATCAACGAGGAAGTCACCGCGTAAAAAGTTGAAGAAAGGCTCCGGTATCAAAATTCATCGTGCGAAACGGAAACTCGTTTATTGGGACGATCCGAACGAGTTAGTCCAACGTCTCGTTTTACTTGTAGCTTCAAAACAAGCTGGTCACACCGATCACGATCGAGAAATTCTGAGTATCGTCGAGGAGCTTCGCGAAGCGGATTACATCCACTAAATATAGGTTCCGCACAAAAATGAGTCACACCGACCGGTTTGGAAGATCGAAAGGGATTTACGTTCGCAACACGAAGCAAGGTCCCAAAGGTGACGGTTTCTTGCTGGATCCCGACGGGAATTATCTCGTATCCAACAAACGGATCCGTCAACTGCAAGATCCCGAAGAGGATACCGATGCCGTGAACAAACAATGGACAGACTCGAAGTGGACGGAAGCTATGAATTCGGCACAGCTTTGTTTGGAGAAAATGAAGGAATACAAAAGTATCATGCAACGACTCGAGACGAAATTATCACGAGTGGAAAATAGGATCAGTCAATTAGAGGTTGTGAATCGAACGAAAGGAAAATAGTGTTGCGATGAGTCACACCGACGGTTTCGGTCGATCGAAATTCCGCCGCGGTCCAAAAGGTGACGGATTCTCACTGGATTCCGACGGAAATTATATCGTATCGAACAAACGGATTCGTCAAGTGCAAGATCCCGAAAGCGATGAGGATGCGGTGAACAAACAATGGTCCGACACTAAATGGAAGGAAGCCATGAAATTAGCTCAACACTGTCTGGACCGTATCCACCAACTTCAACAATCTTACAATCGGTTGGTTAAAATAGTAGCATCGAAACAGAATTTGAATCGAGAGAGCGGACGACGATAACGTCGACGGTAATTATCATGTCGGCAGAGAAACGTGGGATTGTTGAGGAGCTACATAAACCTGCACGACGAAACTATCCGCGTCGTAAAGTACGCATTCTAGGATTGTTCGATTTATGGCAAGCCGATCTCGTCGAGATGCAACCGTACGCCTCGGTCAACAAAGGATACAGATATCTCCTCACCGTCATCGACGCGTGCTCGAAAAAGGCGTGGGCCGAACCGCTCAAATCGAAAAAGGCCACGGATGTCACTTTTGCTCTGCAACGCGTTCTCAAAGCAGTCGGAAAGTCACCAAAACATTTACAAGTTGATATGGGCTCGGAATTCTACAACTCCAAATGTCAAGCATTGATGAAGCGTCACAAGATCAATATGTACAGCTCGTACTCGACAACCAAAGCCTCTATTGTCGAGCGATTCAACCGAACGTTAAAAACAAAGATGTGGAAAGAATTCAGCGCGCAAGGATCGTACAAGTGGGTAGATCTATTACCGAAACTCATTCGTGAATATAACGGGAGCGTTCATCGCACCATCGGGATGAAACCAATTGATGTCACCGAAAAGGATGTACCGATGATCCTGCAAAAGCTTCGTGGGCCGCCGCCGACTAAAACCGAGAAGAGACGTCTGGCCAGCCGAAAACTGAAAGTCGGTGATCACGTACGGATCTCGAGACTCAAAGCCATGTTCGAGAAAGGATACACACCGAACTGGAGCACGGAAATTTTCAAGATTGTCAGCGTCAATCCGACCGTTCCGATCACGTACGATCTGAAAGACGCGCACGATACGATCATCAAAGGAAAATTCTACCGCGAAGAACTCCAACCCACCAACTATAAGGATACGTTCCTGGTGGAGAAAATTCTACGTCGCAAGAAAAACCAGGCCTTTGTCAAATGGTTGGGTCTGGACGCGAGTCACAATAGTTGGATCGACAGTAAGGATTTCGTATAAAAAAATGTGGACGATTTTTTAAACTGTAACAGTATAATTCCATAAATAAAAATTTTTGATTCATCAAACTGAACATTGTAATATCCAATCCCAGTTGCCCGACCCGAAACATAAGGTTCCGATACACATGACGTTTTACTAAACGCGTGTGTTTTACTAAACGCGTGGGTTTTACTAAACGCGTGGGTTTTACTAAACGCGTGGGTTTTACGAAACGTCTAAAAATTGAAATTCCCCATGAGACCCTACTCTCCAGTCTCCGATACCAGGCCCATACTGGAGAATAAGGTCTATCGGAACCGAAAATTTTTACAAGTGCGAAATTCCGATTTTTTGCACAATCCGGCAACACTGTTTCGGAAAAATCAACTAATTTCTTGTCCCATCTAGCAACACTGTAAAATTCGATGTTGCCAAATTTCACCAATAATTAAATCATTTATTTAAGTGCCCAGTCCGGCAACGCTGTTCCGCCATCTTGAATAATACACCATTGCATAACCCGCATATTGAAGGGGCATTATTACACCATTGCATAACCCGCATATTGAAGGGGCAACATACAATATTTTTATTTTACAGCGTTGCCGTATTGAAAAATAATCCCTATACAACACTGTATTTTAATTCTTATTTTTCTGCACAATTTGGCTAAAAACTTTTGCGCTCAAGTCCCCATTTTCATACTACTTACAGTATCTTGAATCAAGAAACAACTTCTTAGAATTAGCAGCCATGCTGGCTTGATGTAAGACTCAGCAGGTTTGACTCAAGATTTTTGTGCTGCTTAAATCAAGCTAGCAGGTGATCCAAGCTGTAAGGTAGCTGAAAATAAGAATCTCGAATCTTGAATTTAGCAATAAACTGCTTGTTTTAAGATAAAAATTCTTGAATCAAGCTGATTTTTTCTCAAGATTCCGAGACGGCTTGACCGTAGCAGACTTTTTTTCCATTGTACCCCCCAGGTGCATTAAACTAAAAACTAAAAACTAAGGGGGGTTGAATTGGGTAGTGATAAGCAACCTATGTCGGAACATCTTGGATTGCTTCGTTGAAAATTTCGACCTGAAATGGATAAGACCAATACAAAAAACAAAACAGGAAAAAATAAAGATCGGAAGAGCATAGACTTGCAACGGGCCTTTCGCCTGCATTGCTGGTAAGTAAAGGAATGAGAACAAGAGACGATTGGTCAATATTGATGGGGGGTTTGATTGTGGGAACTTGGTTGCTCGAGAGGAAAAAATTGAGAGAAAAAATGCGTGGAAGCAAAAGGGCAAGAAGGAAACTCCGCCGGTGACGGATCCGCACGTCACCGGCCCACTCAATAGAACCCGACGGCCATAAAAGCTCCTCGGAAAAGACAGGAAAATTAGGAAATTTATCCGGAAAACTCCACCAATGACGGATCCGCACGCCATCGGCCCACACAACAGACTTAAAAGCGCTAGTGGACGCTTAAAAAAAACAGTAAGGAAAAAGGAAGAAGTTAGGGGGAAAAAACTCCGCCAATGACGGACCTGCACGTCATCGGCCCACTCAACAGATTAGGAAAGAACTGACTGTCTCAGAAAGCGTTATGTTATTCAGAGAAATAAGCTTGAGGGAAAATGAAGGGAAAGAAAACTCCGCCGGTGAAGGATCCGCACGCCACCGGCCCACACAACAGAATAGAGGAGAAAAAGGATGCTTCACTCGCTTCTCAGAGCAATAGTTGGTACGGCAAAAGAAAGGGACAGCCTTTGTTTTTTTTTTTTTTTTGCATAAGGGTAGCTAGGGGTCTGGTAGGGTAAAGGAAAGGGATGAGCTTGTTAACCTGTTTTAAATTCTTGCATTTTCAGAAACTACATTGTCTCCTGACCACGCAGTAATTTTTTCAGATTTTTTTCGAGCCGTTTTTCCCTCCGAAAACGACTTTTGAAGTTCGAAATTTTAAAATGCCGCGTTTGCCCGCGCTTTAGCGGCAATTCAATATGGCGCCGGAATTACCCCCTGGCTTCTTGCTGCGGTATATCGATATCTCGATTCGAGAGATGGACTCCATCTTGGAATGACCAGTCAAGTCGGTCGATCTGATATTATATTTCGTGTTGGATAGATGTACTTTATTCTTTTGTCACTGTCTTTGTGCTCAATATAGTTTATCCCTCTCTCAACCGAGACTCATCGTGTTCTTGTATTCTTCCGTCAATTCACCCGATTTCCTATATACTGCAGAATGGCGACGAGGATTTTTCGCACCAACTCCACTACGTGCCCAACACATCACCTGTAACCGGTAAAGTTCCACCATATTCACTCGTCATCGTCATGGCCCAACCACCAGCACAAGTTCTATTATCCCCAGTCTACTCGAACATTAAACCTTAGGACCCTAACGAAATCACGTTGTCCGCATGGGTTATGCTGTTCGACGAATTCTGCATGGCTTACGCCATGGCGATAGATGGCAAGAAGCCATTGCCACTACCAGGTGTCACGCTTCCCAACATCAGATTCATATTCTCCAAGGCATGATAGACAGTAGTTGAAGACGTCACTGGACGCGGCTAACAGGATATATCGCAATACCTTGCAATATTCACTAGGACAGAAAAGTTGGCTGGGAGGAAATAAAGGAGATACAGGGTAGTTCTTCAAAACCATGGAGATGTAAAACACCATGTGTACACCGCAGTTGTAATTGTCGGTTTGTTGAGGAAACGTCCAAGCTGGGTAAGACCAGTCGAGGGAGCTTAAACGATTATTTCCTGTTAATTCTAAAGACTTTTGAGACATTACGAGTTGCAGATACGAGTAACCTTAGCACCTATTAGAGGTTCCAAATGATAAAATTCTGCCGTTTTGAAATTGACGACCACCATGCACCAATGATCACCTTTCGTCTGGTCTTGTTCTGGCACATGAATTTTCTGTCCTTCGCAATAAGGCATTATCATGACCTCTGTGGTTGGTGGAACATCAGCTATTAATTCAGGAGGAAGGTCATCATTGAAAATGAAGCTTCCAGTTTCCGTTCGAAGAAACAAGACTTTAGTTTCATCAATATCATATTTACTGATGAAGAGTTGAGTAGCTGCGTGTATTATTTCGCTTGTCAAGTACAAATCGGTTGGTCGCCCTTTATCCGCAAGAACACTGAAAGACTCATGACCCAAGAGTAGTGGAGCTTCAAAATCTGGAACGCAATAATTTCGAGTGACTAAATAGTTCAAATTGCGAGGACGCTCTTTCGAACGGTTGGATACAGAGATGACAGAAGAATAGTAATCGATGTCTAAGATGGTTCCGTGTTTACACAGAACAGATTTTAAGTACCCTTGGTTTCTTTCAGCAATGAAATAACAGTTGCAAAATTGAAGCCCTGTAGGTTTCTAAGCGTATTTCGAAACGTTAGGTTCCTCTCAACAATTTTCCTTCTTCTACTTGGAGCCAATTTCACCATTTCAGTTTGCGGTAATGAACTTAGTACTTCCACACCAGTATCATCATCATTATCGATTTCAGCAGCCTTACCTTCACCACATGATAAGTCAAGATTAACAGTGTTTGATTTATCAGACCCTTCTTGCATTTCAAGAGAGTGGGCAGGTAGAGACACACCAGAGGGTTCAGGCTGATCAGTAAGAACGGTGCCTCCTTGTCCAGATACTTCCACATTGACCTGCTGGACTGGTGTAGACTCTCCATTTGAAGTGGACTCTTCCGGCTCGGATTTTACAGAGAAACATTTCCGAATGTGCGGATATTTTTGTGTGGCACTTCCCACCGGAGTGACAGGCATTTTCCCCTTGCGACTCCACTTCTCAACAGTTTGTAGACTGTAAGCAGAAGATGGTGCCTCTCCGTCAGCTTCATTTTCAAGCGGCATCCACTCACATTCAGCAGGTTCATCCGCATCTTCTTCGAGAAAGGCATGATCTGCATCACGCTTCTTTTTGAGGGGTGCTTCAATCCATGATGTTCATTATCATCACCTTTGGACTGTCGCTTTCTATTCTTGCTTTGTTGTCGAGGCCTTCGATCTGGTACATGGTTGTCAACCTGCTTTTTAACAGCAACAACATGATCATTGTCTTTCCTAAGAAATCTGTCAATGCGGATATTTCTTCTTTCAGCCAAAAAAATGTTCTTAACTATGTTGAAGAAAGTTTCGATAAGGCCATTATTAAGTTTAACACCTTCCGGCAGCAGGAGGGCAATCCACAAGGGAACAATGTGGGTGTAATAAGTGAGAATGTAAATTGCAAATGACGGATTGAAAAAAAGTATTTTTTTCAATCCGTTATTTGCAAGTTGGATTTACTCTTCTTGGAGAGGAAGTCATCGTGAGATTTGAGAATGTCACTAAAAATTTTCTCAAAGTCTAGGTAAAACAGATTTTTCTTATATTTGATTTTATCTTCCTCGACGTTGAAGAAAAGCGGTTGATCATCGCTCTTCTCGGTTTCTTTTGCCTGGGAAGTTTTACTCTTCTCAACCTCTGGAGATTTTGAACAATATCCATAGAGCTTTTTCTTAGACTCATTGACAAGAGGACATACAACACTAAAGAGGAGTAGAGTGAATAAGTGTTGGAAAATGTTCTTCATGTCACTATAAGAAGAAGTATGCACAATTAGTGTGAAAATATCCATGATTATTGATTTCACCAATTTGTAGTCATCCTTTGATAAATTGTCTTTCTTCTTTAAACGAGACACCTCTTTCTTGAAAGCATCGACAGGGTTCGTTGGGGTTTCCTGTTTATTAGAGTTACATTGCGACTTACCATCTTCTTTGTTATCTGGTGCATCGCTTGGAGGTGGTGGATCATTAGTCCAGACTTTGGGCGACGGATAATAATGGTTCTTGGTGGATTGCCCGATTGCCTTCTTGAAATGGGCATAGTCCAGGTGGGGAATCACAAATTTAGAAAGACATCCCATCACCCTCTCATCAGAGATGCCTTTGATAACAAAACTGTGAATCATCTGCAAAAAAAACCACAACCTCATTCCATTAAAGGCTTTTAAAACAACAGCATTCAGTTCGGCATACGAGATATCCAGCACAATGAAATGATCGCCTAGGGAGACATGGTTACTTTCAGCAAAATACCTGAAAGAACTCAGCCAGTTGGAAAGGCTGACAGCGTTATGGTTAGAACTCACTAATTCTGCCAGCGGGATTATGTGATATTCGTTGGGCGCTGTGAATTTGAAAACTATGGAGTAATAATAGACAACATGATCCGAAAGGCAAACTTTCCGCACCACACTCTCTGTTGCATCCAAGTGCAAAGTTACTCCAACACTTTCAGATTTCTTGGAGAGGAGGGCCTTGGCACGTTTGAACAAATGCAACCTGTTCAAACAGTAGATATAAACCGCTAACGGATCCTGAACAACCCGGATATACTGGATACCCTGGTAAGTTTTCTTCACTTGCTCCCTCCTCATGGAAATTGCAGACAAAAATGGGTCTGAGTGAAGATCATCCTGTCCTCTGGCTTCATGAGCTAACTTGGCATATGTTCCAAGGGAACGGATTTCTTGGGCATTCCCCTGAGACAATGCAGTTTCGTCGGCTTTATGGATCATCTTCTCTCTCAAATCAAGAGGTTTGGCATGGGCTATCTCATACAATTCTTTACGATGAGGACCGTTCAGGGGTCGCCACTCAGGTGTCACTCCATGTCGTTTTTCCACCTGATCACAATAGACGTCCAGGGTAGGTTTCGAGTCACTGCCATCATTAACAGTTATTACAAGCCTGAAGCGCCTACAACCTTTGTGATTACAGTGGGTCAAAACGTTTATTTTAGTATTGGAGTCACTATTCCACATGTAGTGTCGGTCACAAATTATGACACATGCAGCCTCAACAACTTTGACCGACTCGCGGAGACCATATCCGTATTTCCTCGGCAATAACTTACTGCCACCCCAAATCATGGACCAATTTTTTCATTGATGATGCAGCTCCCTAAAAAATTGTCACAAACGGTCCTTGTGGACGGACGAGCACTGTTGTGGGGTTTATGATGATTGGCTGCGTGAGGTAAGTCTTCCAACAATGCTTCAAAAGGCTAACTCGATACATCCCCGCTAACATCTGCAGGCTTTGTAATCGGGTCAGGAACATTATCTCCTAGGATCTTTTCAACGGTTGGAGAGGGGACCGAATCATTGGACACATCTGGTAGGAGGACACTATTTAGTGCGGTGTTTGTCTTCACCCAAGTTGCAGAACTTGAATGACTATTTTTTGCGGTGTTTGGCTTCACCGGAGTTGAAGAACTGGAATCAATGTTTTTTACGGTGTTTGGCTTCACCGGAGTTGGAGAACTGGAATCAATGTTTTTTACGGTGTTTGGCTTCACCGGAGTTGGAGAATCTGAATGACTATTTTTTACGGTGTTTGGCTTCACCGGAGTTGGAGAACTTGAATCAATGTTTTTTACGGTGTTTGGCTTCACCGGAATTGGAGAACTGGAATCAATGTTTTTTACGGTGTTTGGCTTCACCGGAATTGGAGAACTGGAATCAATGTTTTTTAAGGTGTTTGGTTTCACAGGAGTTGAAGAACTGGAATCAATGTTTTTTACGGTGTTTGGCTTCACCGGAATTGGAGAACTGGAATCAATGTTTTTTAAGGTGTTTGGCTTCACCGGAGTTGGAGAATCTGAATGACTATTTTTTACGGTGTTTGGCTTCACCGGAGGCGTGGAAGTTGAAGAACGTTGCAGCACCTTATGGATTCGATTCTTGGCTTCATTTGTAGGCTTGAGACCCAGTTTCAGGCAAATCTTCGCATATTTGTATGAAGAGTATGGACTCTTCGCCAGGATTGCTGCCTCAGAGAATTTTAATGCCTGTAGGTGTTGTTTCAGTATGGAGTAAGAAATGGGCCTACAGAACTGGACGGCATTTTTTTTCTTACCCATGATGGTGATTTCTACATGTGAAGTACTAGATTGATACAAAAAGAAATGGTTCAACTTTAAGAGATAATGTAAAAATGGAAAAGATAGCTGCTTAAGAAGATAACTAAGTAAGTTTTTTTTTCTCATTGAAAGTTGTGGAACATAGGTAGGAGCACTTCATAATGATTAAGATTTCAGGGTAGGCCGACAAATAAAATATCGATGGCTAAAGTGCAAAACGTGGTAACTCCAATGCAAAGTTTGAAAATTAGATACATTCTACATAAGGGTTCATATTTTACCTTTTCGAATGGTAGCAAGCGAAGTTTGCAGGTTGAAATTAATTACACTCTGCTATCAGAGAAAATAAATCAAGGATAATTTCAAGAAATTAGGTCAAACAGTTTTCAGAGGAAAAAATTAAAAGCCACAGACAGTCAGCAAACAAGGAAACAAAGATGGGTGGTTTCCCACTTTGGCCATTGATATAAACGTGCATCACTCAAGAGAAATTTTCACTGTGCAAGGGTTTTAGTAGATTCTTTGGGCATGGTTGGGGACTGAAAGGCTATGTATGTATTAGAGGCGGAAGTTTGTCGGCAGTCAACCACAAGTTGAGGCATAAAGGTAAACGTGGTTATTTGATACGAAATAATAATGGTTTGCAGCATTGAGCAACCTAAGATGAATAAGGCTGGTGAAAAACAGGTCAAATTCCCTACTTCAGTTAAGGGGATGATTTTCTTGACATGATGTGGAATCATAACGTTAGATTTCACAATTATCGGTCAATAGATGTTAACAATATGAAGATCCTGCTTAAGATGAAACAATCAAACAGAATTGCAAGATAGGGTGATTCATGAAAGTTCTTGACTTGATGAAAGCACCTATTAAGTAAAAAATTTCAGCAGGCTTTGCAATTTCGAAGAAAACCATAAGGATAACCTCTGGACCTGAAGCAGCGGAATCATTCTAAACAAAAGATGTGTCCAAAATCTAGAGGAATGAAAGTAGAATCCTGTTCGGAAAAAAACAAAGCGTTGAATACAAAAATTGATAAAAACATGGAATGGGACTTTTTACGAAACAGGATTGTTCCTTGATTTCTCTCTTTTGTGCAAATTTCATGGTTTAGAATGATTCGTAAGGCTCAAGCAAAGCGGCTAACATCGTTCATAGGTGTTGAAATCAGCTAATTAGCAATTCTAACATATAGTAATTCCATACAGTTGGTAACCTATGTGCATATTGTATTCTTAGGTTGGCAGTTCCAACTTTTTCCCTAGTGTGTGCGGCCCCCCTGCGTGGGATCCTGGTCAGGTTTTGTTCGCGTCTGTTCCTCGTTGAATAAATGATTCGTGCACTCGTGCGATGTTAAAGCTATAAACTCAGAAGTTTTTCTTCGCCCTTTTCTACAATAGGGGTGGGAGAGCTGAATCTTCAGAGTTGATTCTATAATCAATTAAATAATTAGAACTGGGGAAAGAAAAGAATAGACAAATGCCACAACCAAAGATTGCACCATTCAACAGATACCTACATGCCAACCAATGGGCCAACTGATGATTGATGCATTCAGACTGATGTGACTTTTGTCTATTCTATTCTTTACCCAGTTCTAGTAAGACAGACAGGAGCTTTTCAGTATCGCGGAAAGAGGTGGATCACAATGTAACGCATTGCATCAAGATCCACTGTGATCTAAACAGTTACACAGGGAAAACACTTCAAAGGGTCGTAATCACAGTGGTGAATACATTTGTTAACGTTTCATAGCATAGACTGTAGCTAGCTGTGGTAGGTTCAGATCACACTGGAAGGCGATCTACACCATCCTCGGGAGAGGGATTCATCCAATGTCCTGATCCACTGGAATGCAGCCGAGGATCAGTATATAAAATACACATGTTCATTCATATCCACAATGTTCAGGATAAGAAAATGACCTATGGACAACGCCAGGCACAGTGAGGAATCATATTGATCTGCTTATTCTCTTTTGGAACAGTCTACATGATTGAACAGGGCCGATAATTTCAATAATACTTAGTTACAGTAATGACTCCTTTGCGTATGTAATATTGACGAGCAGACAGTAAAGCTCATGCCAAATATGTTTACCCACTTAGACGCATTTAGTGGGACGTCACATCTCGATTTAATTTCAATATCTCGAAAGTCGAAATGTGCCCCAACAAAGGAACACATCGTTCGTCCAAAGACTAAGTACTATGTCACGAGCTTAATATATTGTCAATTCATGTGAATGTGGTCTCAAACGTTTTGGAAAACAACTAGCTTTCATAATTTTACGGTCTCATGAATTAATGTTTCAGTTTTGGGCTAGTTTTAGCATTCTTTCATCAATTGTTCATTTGATATAAAATAAATTTGATATAAAATTTGACAATTTATTTAAATTCTCAGTAAAAGAAGAATTATGAAAGTATATTGATGCAGTTGATTCTGATAAGACATAAATATACACCCATGTTCCCATTTAAGTAAAAATACAAAAGTGAATCGGACAACATACCTTGATGACAAAAATTTTATTTTTCTTGGCTTGGTCTGCTTGTGTCCCTGCTACAACGTAAGCAGTTCTAGGTAATGCGTCTCGATTTTCACCTAACGAATCCCTCAGGATATCAAAACTTAGACAAAGTGAGCCTGGAAAAGGAACAAAGTTTCATTAAAATTGTTTTAGTTGCTTTTCTCAACATAGATCAAGGAAATATGATGACTGAAGAGGAGACCTAGGATCTCCGTAGTGGTGTCTCGAACGCTCTCCTCCTATATCCTGGTTTTTCAAAGAGGCAAGTCAACTACACTTACAGCACTAAAATTTCCACAGCATACTCTGCTAATTAAGAAGGAGAATGAAGGTGCTTAGTTTTCAAGAAATTAAGCCGACTGGTTTTCGAGAGGAAAAGTAAAGTATGACAGGGATTCCGCAATGTCGCAAACAGGGATACGTATTTTCGCACTTTTGTCATCGATGGTACTTAGGGAGCTGAGGAGTTTTAGAGCTACATTTGGATACTGATGACTACCCAACTACACTAACTCCTTGTTTATTCCTTTAAAATTTATCCCAACGGGTTATGGCCCCAGTGTAGGTATTCTTACTAGTGTAAAGCATTTCGTCCGTTCTCTTAAAATGGACCTAAAATCCGTAAAATATTATACAGGCCTTTGACAGGGAAAAACGCAGTGTCTGTAAGGTTAGAATTCAGAAATTCTGTTAATCAAGAAAATGTGATGGATGTGAATGTTTAGATGATTGAAAGGTAAATCATCGCCACATGAATTCTTGCAATAAGCGATTGAGAAAACAGTCGATGCTTGGCGATACAGAAAGTGAAACGTTCAACTTGTGCTGGGATTGAAGAGCATTCCAGTGATATTAGTAACAGAAAATTAGATGTACGACGTTTTTTTGAGTTTGCTGATCCCAGATAGTGAATGCAAAAATATAAGATGGAGAATGACGACAACAACTGAGAAGACATAAATGGCTGGATAAACATGCGTCATGGAGTCTGGTCTCAAAACTAGTATGGAAGACGTTTGGTTCTGCCCTGAATTACCATAAAGTTGGTTATCAATACCAAAATTTGGAAAGCTGATAATGAAAGATATTCTCGTCAAACTAGAAGACAACATTTTTAAGGGAAGTATCGTTGTCTTTTGTGGTAAGCCTTTTCTGAATTATAATATTGATGAGAAATTACTGGTCATTATTCCGACAAGGAAAAGGTTTGAGAGTGAGAGCCATACACAGAGTGAGATAATAAAATTTACTATCGAGTTGAAAGATCGTCAAATTTGTGCGCATACTGGCCTCATTTAAAACGTATCCCACGAAATGATAATGTATGTGAGTTGTAAAAATAGTAAAATTTGTCTATCCTTGACGATTTAAAGATGGATATCATGACAAATTAGACCTCCTTTTAAAATGCACTTTAGTTTGCAAATTTTTGTTGAATTTCTAGGAAGTATACACTTCCAAGTAAATTAGATTTTGTAGAACTTAATTCAGTTGAAGGGAACGATGCACCCTCTCAGAGCCTCATTGGGTGTTTGATGTGCATAATGATATGCACAAGACCTGATTTGTGCGCTGCAATAAGTATTTTAGGCAGATATACAAGCAAGAACAATAAGATCTTGTGGCAATACTTAAATAAGGGTGTTAAGATACCTAAAAGGCTCAAGGAATTTGAAATTGACCTAATTGAACTGTTGGTCACTGTGATTCTGATTTGGCAACAGATGAAAACGATAAAAAGAGCACGACGTGTGACGTCCAAATCTCGTTGCGAAAATTACATTGCGAGACTCTCAGCATTTTTTTTGGTTTGAATTGGGCATGTTTTCTTCTATACTGTGTTTATGATAGAAATTAAATTTGAAACGAAACTAAACAGTTTGTGTCCAGAAAGGTATCACGCTTTGTTTGAGTCACCAAAAATCCACGAACCCAGCAGTAAAATGGCATCACTAAGCGAATGGTGAAAGCCGTATTAGATAAAGCTTATGTAATGTTCATTGCAGTAAAATTATATGAGGCATTTCACAAATGGATATAAAGTGTGGGATGTGGAGAAGAAAATGTTTGTCTCGGAGTATAGTAATTGTCGATGAGACAAAGAACCTAGACCTGTGTTGAAGTGCTCTGTGGATGTAGAAAATGAGATGAAAAACTGACGCATCTGACTGTGAGTCAAAATCAGAGCTTCATGAGGAACCACGAGCGTCAACCGAGATAAGTAAAAGCTCAGAGAATGGATGTCTAGCTCTCTAGTGAAGAAAACAGGGTGTTGTCGAGACCCATGTGGAGATGGATGAATAGAGGATGGAATCTCTATGGGTGTGTTTAGCTCACCGATTATAATCCAAGATGCTTTTTGATCAGACATAAAGCGTGGAAAGTGAAAAATGAAATTTTGTGTGACATAATATCGAGATTCATAGTAAAATTTCGAGTGACCGAAAGTTAGTCAATAGGAAACTAATTGATCTGAAAATTATAGTGAATAGGAAACCGATAAATCTAGTAATAAAATCAGAATTGTTCTTAAACTTAATACTTTAGTTAACTCTGGAAAAGGAACCGAGTTAAGGAAATTAAAAGTCGTGTGAGCGATTCAAAAGCAAATGATTGGTGTGGAGTCCACAAAACTTACTCAAATTCTAGATGTGATGCGTGCACGACTGCGCACTGGACTAAAGATAGCTACAACGGGCCTCAACTACAATGGTCCCACTACCCGGTTACAGTGCTCCGCCGCACACTAGGTCCGGTACATAGAGAAAGAAAAGGAGGTGTTTGCATTTCGGGCATCTTGGAATTTTTTGATGACTTGATGACGTAGCGACGTCCCCTTCACGCTGAACGTCGCTGTGACGACCTACGTCATAAAGTCGTCAAAAAATTCCAAGATGCCCGAAATGCGAACACCTTTTTTTTCTCTATGGGTCCGGTATGGGTACCTGGGATCTTGAATGGGCGTTCGATTCAGGGTTCTAACTTCTTCTGCTAACTCACATACTCTTCCTTCATCCAAATATTCATTCATATTCTGACTATTCTGGACTACGCCACCGAGCAAATATTGGGTGATATTATCATACTATTATTATTATTATACTATTTTTTTTATTAATTTTTTTTCATTTTTTTGTCTCACAAGATTTCTCCTGGTATTGAGAACCCGAGACGAGTTAAGGCCTTAAGGACAAAGGTTTTGTGTCCTGTACATGCCAAAACCATTAAAAATTTAAAAAGTTATTATTCTTTAATTTCTTTAATGCTATAAATCACGAGAAGGGGGGACGAAAGCGGAATATCACCAATCATCGGCGAGAGGGCAAGGGGGGGGGAGGAGGGGCCTCATGTGATGTGCAAAAGATTTGTGCGCGGATATTCGTACCCACCACTCAAACCAATATGCTCAGAGAACAAAAATCCGTTGTTAACGTGAAAATTCTTGAGAAAATTACGGTTTTCCCGAGCAGCCTCGTATCAATGCCCTATTACCTACAACGCATCGGAGGAGTTTCCGGGAAAACTGAGGATATGTGCAAAAGATTAGTGCGCGGATATTCGTACCCACCACTCAAAGCAAGATGCTCCGAGGAAAAAAAACCGTTGTTAACGTATAAATTCTCGAGACAATAATGAATCCGAGAGCTTTTCCGGGTAAACTGGGGTGATGTGCATATGATTTGTGCGCGGATATTTGTACTAACCTCTCAAAGCAATATGCTCCGAGGAAAGCAATCCGTTGTAAATGTGAAAATTCTCGAGAATATTATGGTTTTCCCGAGCAACCTCGTATCCATGCCCTATCACCTACAATGAATCCGAGATCTTTTCCGGGAAAACTGGGGTGATGTGCATATGATTTGTGCGCGGATATTTGTACTAACCTCTCAAAGCAATATGTTCCGAGGAAAAAAATTTGTGGTTGACGTGAAAATTCTTGAGAAAATTACGGTTTTCCCGAGCAGCCTCGTATCAATGCCCTATTCCCCACTATGAATCCGAGAGCTTTTCTGGGAAAACTGGGGTGATGTGCATATTATTTGTGCGCGGATATTTGTACCCACCACTCAACGCAATTTGCTCAGAGAACAAAAATCCGTTGTTTACGTGAAAATTCTTGAGACAATTACGGTTTTCCCGAGCAGCCTCGTATCAATGCCCTATTACCTACTATGAATCCGAGAGCTTTTCCGGGAAAACTGGGGTGATGTGCATATTATTTGTGCGCGGATATTTGTACCCACCACTCAACGCAATATGCTCCGAGGAAAAAAATTCGTGGCTAACGTGAAAATTCTTGAGAAAATTACGGTTTTCCCGAGCAACCTCGTATCAATGCCCTTTTACCTACAACGAATCCGACAGCTTTTTCCGTGGAAACTTAGGTGATGTGCATATGATTTGTGTGATATTCGTACCCACCTCTCAAAGCAATCTGCTCCGAGGAAAAAATCCGTCTTTAACGTGAAAATTCTTGGGAAAATTACAGTTCTCCCGAGCAGCCTCGTATCAATGCCCTTTTACCTACTATGAACCCGTGAGTTTTTCCGGGAAAACTAGGGTGATGTGCATATTATTTGTGCGCGGATATTTGTACCCACCACTCAAAGCAATATGCTCCGAGGAAAAAAATTCGTGGTTAAAATGAAAATTCTTGAGAAAATTACGGTTTTCCCGAGCAACCTCGTATCAATCCCTTATTACCTACAACGAATCCGACAGCTTTTTCCGTGGAAACTTATGTGATGTGCATAAGATTTGTGTGCGGATACTCGTACCCACCACTCAAAGCAATATGCTCCGAGGAAAGCAATCCGTTGTGAATGTGAAAATTCTCGAGAATATTATGGTTTTCCCGAGCAACCTCGTATCCATGCCCTATCACCTACAATGAATCCGAGAGCTTTTCCGGGAAAACTGGGGTGATGTGCATATGATTTGTGCGCGGATATTCGTACCCACCACTCAAACCAATATGCTCCGAGGAAAAAAATCCGTTCTTAACGTGAAAATTCTTGAGAAAATTACGGTTTCCCCGAGCAACCTCGTATTATCAATTCCCTATTACCTATGAATGAGCTTTTCCGGGAAAACTAGGGTGATGTTCATAAGACTTGGGCGCGGATATTCGTGTCCACCACTCAAAGCAATATGCTCCGAAAAAAAAAATCCGTTCTTAACGTGAAAATTCTCGAGAAAATTATGGTTTTCCCGAGCAACCTCGTATCCATGCCCTATTACCTACAATGAATCCGAGAGCTTTTCCGGGAAAACTGGGGTGATGTGCATATGATTTGTGCGCGGATATTTGTACTAACCTCTCAAAGCAATATGCTCCGAGGAAAAAAAATCGTGGTTAACGTGAAAATTCTTGAGAAAATTACGGTTTTCCCGAGCAGCCTCGTATCAATTCCCTATTACCTACTATGAATCCGAGAGCTTTTCCGGGAAAACTGGGGTGATGTGCATATGATTTGTGCGCGGATATTTGTACTAACCTCTCAAAGCAATATGCTCCGAGGAAAAAAATTCGTGGTTAACGTGAAAATTCTTGAGAAAATTACGGTTTTCCCGAGCAGCCTCGTATCAATGCCCTATTACCTACTATGAATCCGAGAGCTTTGCCGGGAAAACTGGGGTGATGTGCATAGGATTTGTGCGCGGATATTTGTACCCACCACTCAAAGCAATATGCTCCGAGGAAAAAAATTCGTGGTTAAAATGAAAATTCTTGAGAAAATTACGGTTTTCCCGAGCAACCTCGTATCAATCCCTTATTACCTACAACGAATCCGACAGCTTTTTCCGTGGAAACTTAGGTGATGTGCATATCATTTGTGTGCGGATATTCGTACCCACCACTCAAAGCAATATGCTCCGAGGAAAAAAAACCGTTGTTAACATATAAATTCTCGAGACAATAATGGTTTTCCCGAGCAACCTCGTATCCATGCCCTATTACCTACAATGAATCCGAGAGCTTTTCCGGGAAAACTGGGGTGATGTGCATATGATTTGTGCGCGGATATTTGTACTAACCTCTCAAAGCAATATGCTCCGAGGAAAAAAAATCGTGGTTAACGTGAAAATTCTTGAGAAAATTACGGTTTTCCCGAGCAGCCTCGTATCAATGCCCTATTACCTACTATGAATCCGAGAGCTTTTCCGGGAAAACGGGGGTGATGTGCATGTGATTTATGCGCGGATATTTGTACTAACCTCTCAAAGCAATATGCTCCGAGGAGAAAAATCCGTTCTTAACGTGAAAATTCTCGAGAAAATTACGGTTTTCCCGAGCAACCTCGTATCAACCCCTTATTACCAACAACGAATCCGAGAGCTTTTCCGGGAAAACGGGGGTGATGTGCATATGATTTATGCGCGGATATTTGTACTAACCTCTCAAAGCAATATGCTCCGAAGAAAAAATCCGTTCTTAACGTGAAAATTCTCGAGAAAATTACGGTTTTCCCGAGCAACCTCGTATCAATCCCTTATTACCAACAACGAATCCGAGAGTTTTTTCCGTGGAAACTTATGTGATGTGCATAGGATTTGTGTGCGGATATGCGTTACCACCACTCAAAGCAATATGCTCCGAGG
Organism: Bemisia tabaci; assembly: GCF_001854935.1. Classification (NCBI taxonomy): domain Eukaryota; kingdom Metazoa; phylum Arthropoda; class Insecta; order Hemiptera; family Aleyrodidae; genus Bemisia; species Bemisia tabaci. Next base: position 674,136 of record NW_017547189.1, on the reverse strand, counting down.
AAAAAAATTCGTGGTTAAAATGAAAATTCTTGAGAAAATTACGGTTTTCCCGAGCAACCTCGTATCAATCCCTTATTACCTACAACGAATCCGACAGCTTTTTCCGGGGAAACTTAGGTGATGTGCATATGATTTGTGCGCGGATATTCGTACCCACCACTCAAACCAATATGCTCCGAGGAGAAAAAATTCGTGGTAAACGGTAAAATTCTCGAGAGAATCCGCGCACAATTCTATTGCACATCACTTTAGTTATCCCGGAAAAGCTCTTTCTTACGTTGTAGGATGTGGGGATTGATATGAAGGTTCCTCGGGAAATCTCTAATTTTCTCGAGAATTTTCAGGATAACCACGGATTTTTTTCCTTTAAGGATATTGCTTTGAGTGGTGGGTGTGTATATTCGGGCACAAATGTTATGTCATCACCTCAATTTTCCCGGAAAACCCCTCGGATTCATTTTAGGTGATAGGGCATGGATACGAGGTTGCTCGGGAAAACCATAATTTTCTCGAGAATTTTCACGTTAACCACGAATTTTTTTCCTCTGAGCATATTGCTTTGAGTGGTGGGTACGAATATCCGCACACAAATCATATGCACATCACCTAAGTTTCCACGGAAAACCCTCGGATTCATTGTAGTCAATAGGGCATTGAAACGAGGCTACTCGGGAAAACCGTAATTTTTTCAAGAAATTTCACGTCAAGAACGGATTTTTTTCCTCGGAGCATATTGCTTTGAGTGGTGGGTACGAATATCCGCACACAAATCTTATGCACATCACCTAAGTTTCCCCGGAAAAGCTCTCGGATTCGTTGTAGGTAATGGGGGATTGATACAAGGTTGCTTGGGAAAACCATTATTTTCTCGAGAATTTTCACGTTAACCACGAATTTTTTTCTTCGGAGCATATTGCTTTGAGTGGTGGGTACGAATATCCGCGCACAAATCTTTTGCACATCACCTACGTTTTCCCGGAAAAGCTCTCGGATTCATAGTAGGTACTAGGGCATTGATACGAGGGTGCTCGGGAAAACCATTATTTTCTTGAGAATTTTCACGTTAACAACGGATTTTTTTCCTCGGAGCATATATAGCTTTGAGTGGTGGGTACGAATATCCGCGCACAAATCTTTTGCACATCACCTACGTTTTCCCGGAAAAGCTCTCGGATTCATAGTAGGTAATAGGGCATTGATACGAGGGTGCTCGGGAAAACCATTATTTTCTCGAGAATTTTCACGTTAACAACGGATTTTTTTCCTCGGAGCATATAGCTTTGAGTGGTGGGTACGAATATCCGCGCACAAATCTTTTGCACATGACCTACGTTTTCCCGGAAAAGCTCTCGGATTTACTGTAGCCGATACGGTTTTTGTGTGATGATGACGTCGGAAAATCGTGAATCTTCACACAATTTTCTCGCTTACAACGGCATTTTATCTTTCGAGCGTACCTAGTGCCAGGGTCAATATCTACCAATGTCTGTGCAAACATTATATGCACATCACCCAAGGTTTCCCGGAAAAGCTCTCGGATTTCAAGTATTGTCAGGTCGTTTCTCAATATCGAGTAATTTTTTGATTTCACTTAGAATTTAAATTATTTAAAACATTTTTCAATTTTGCTTTAAAATATAACATTTACTGTATTCAAGCAAGATAGTATGTGTTGCTGACTTTGGTCTTTGGCCCGTCAGTGATACTTGTACCGGAAGTGTTCCCTCTTCCGAGTTAAAAAAAAAAAAAACAAATTAATTCTTAATAATAATCTTATAATTTGTAAGAATAATAAATCTTTAAAATTTTTAATGTTTAGGGCATGAAAAGGAACCAAGACTCTATTCTGCGACTCGTCTTGGGTTCTCATGTGTTCTCAATAGCAGGAGAAATCCTCTGAGGAAAAAAAAGGGAAAAAAAGGATAAAAAAATAAGAAGAATAATGAAAATACCTAATAATATCACCCAATCGTTGCTCATTGACTTTTCATGCCCCCAAACCGAATGGACATGCAGCAGTTTTCCCTTGGAAAAATTATTTCCTCGTTGTAGGTAAGGAATATAGATAGCCGTAAAGAATAGATAATTTTCCGAGATTTTACGCGGAGACTTAATTTTTTTTCTGCGTGATCGGACTCCGAGGGTGCTCTTGAGTAGATTTCAGCCCCCAGACCGAATGGACATGCAAACAGTCTTCCCTCGGAAAAATAATTTCCTCCGGGGGTTGTGGGGAGGGTTGGGGGGGAGAGGGTGTTAGTGAGATTTTTGTTCCAGGTTCCAGGCGTTTCATTCCATCGAAGAGATTCGTAAGAATTCCTCATGTCATGATTGAAATCATAATTTACGGCCATTAAGGTATTCGGAGAAGCTCTTCAATAAATTAACTAATCTTTCCTAGTAATTGTTCTGGGGGGGGGGGGGAAGGGCGTCCAATAGTTCTTTTACAATGTTGAGGAGTCGAATGGAGATGGGGTCGCCTGCGTGGAATAGCATTTGGCGGGACCCGAGCCCAGTGTCGCCTGCGTGGAATAGCATTTGGCGGGACCCGAGCCCAGTGTGCGGCGGAGCGCCGTACCCGGATACAGTGCTCATTGTAGTTGACGGCCGTTGTAGCTATCTTTAGTCCAGTAGGCCGTAACTAGTCAGTTCTGTGACGTCAAGCTAGTAGATANTTTTTTTTTTTTTTTTTTTTTTTTTTTAGGAGCTTATCGCACCCTATTTAAAGTCTTTGGCCTTAGTTTTCCAACAAACAGCCACTGCACTGAAATTAACACTTTGGCAATTTGCGGGGCGCCCGCAAATTTCACGATCATCGATGAGTGATGACTCCCACTTTCGGCTCACTTGCAGCAAAACAGAGACAAGAGACCCTCCACTGGCCTCTTGGCGACAGGTGGAAGCTTTTACTTTCGGGGTTTCAACAATTCCTTATGGACAATTATTAGGGAGCAACAGTCATCACCCTAATTTCGGCTGTTGACTTACCTACATGGTCGATGATGAGCTTCGGGTGACGTCATGAGCCAAACAAGTTTCCCAAACGGCGGCCATTTTCGGCTTGTTTGCAAAACGAAACTGCCAACAAGTTGTTCAACATCAACCATGTAGGTAAGTCAANCACAACGGCCGCTTACGCGAGTGTTCCTTCTATAGGCGTTAGCTTTATTATTCTATGTCACTTGCAGCAAAACAGAGACAAGAGACCCTCCACTGGCCTCTTGGCGACAGGTGGAAGCTTTTACTTTCGGGGTTTCAACAATTCCTTATGGACAATTATTAGGGAGCAACAGTCATCACCCTAATTTCGGCTGTTGACTTACCTACATGGTCGATGATGAGCTTCGGGTGACGTCATGAGCCAAACAAGTTTCCCAAACGGCGGCCATTTTCGGCTTGTTTGCAAAACGAAACTGCCAACAAGTTGTTCAACATCAACCATGTAGGTAAGTCAACAGTAGAATGCTGAAGTCCCGAGAGTAAAAGCTTCCACAATGGCCAAGATACTAGTGGAGGGTCTCTTGTCTCTGCAGCAAAACTTGCAACGTGTGCAATTAAGGGTTATAAGGCCTCGATAGACGATCAAATTCCGAACAAAGTCCGATCAAAGTAGACATGCTGATGACTGGTGGTCACCATCTACCATCAAATTTTGACGGGCCGCACTTTTTTGATCAAGGTAAGATCAGACCGGAGTGCCATCATTCATCATTTCCTACCACAGGAAACATTTCTGTCAAGTTTTCATTTTAAACACGGAAAAAAAAGAACTGTCATTTTAACAGTCACATTGAATGTTAAATTTGTTTGACGTTTCTCTGTTCTTTTACTTGTCGTGACTGCTAATTGAACATTTTAAGTATGTTGAAACAAAAGTATGCAAATCTGTTAGCTCAACATCTTATTGATGCTTTTGAAATAACATTCTGTATGTTATTCCATCATCGCACGACTGTTGAGTTAACTTCAGGTGCGGTTCATTAAATCAACAGTTCCTGAAGCTCTTGGAATGACTGTCATTGGCTTTTCATTTTACAGTCCACACGTTATTTTGACATTCGTTTGGATATTAAATTTACATTCGGGCAGGTGTTGGTCTAATGTTTTGAAGGCCGTTAAATTCGCAGAAATAATCTGCTAAAGCAACAGCGAGGGTGTAGAAATAGCAGCGGACAATTTAACAGCGGGTTGACTGTAAAATGCTGACCGTTGCACGGAGCATCCCATCCCAGCCAGTCCCGCGCGATCGGCGCAGAGCGCATGCGCAGTTATATACAGTCGTCGATCGCCCCACCCCCGCTACGAGCGGTGACGCAGAAAACCTCTCCTTACCCTCCAGCCTCCACTGTGCACCCTCCTTCTCGAGGGTTGCGCTTGCGCGCCAACCTGACAATGGGCCCGGTCAGGGAAATTCTCAGAACTGTAACCGCCCGGGCCCGGTGTTCGGCTGTTTCTTCCTTCGGCGTTGTTCGCGCATTCCAGTCTGTTCGCTGATGAGGCCATGTCACTGTTTTAAGGGATTTCGTTTGCTTATCAGTTAGTGGTTTTGAGTCAGAGAAGTCTTGCGCTTGCGTTTCAAAATCGTGCTCAAATTGTGTTTGCGAGTGAATTTTGGCAAAGAAAGTGATTAGTTTTGATACTCAGTGCGCGATCTGCAAAATTAGTAGCTCCATAGGAAAGTAACTCTTACGATATAAGCAAGTTTGGGCACACTGGAATCAGTTGCGGGTAGACGCCATTTTTTGAGGCATCATCATGAATTCGTTCAACTCGAAATTTCTTCTGCCGTATATTTGTGTTTTTTGGTTCCAACTTCACCATTGACATTACACGCACTCTCGACTCAATTAGGTTTGCGTTCAGTGCATACAATTATTATTTTTAGCGTGCCTTACATATTTATATGCAGGCACGGTTTTGATTTCGTTTCCCATAGATTATACTATCAGCCCTATCTTCTATACTTTCCGATGGTTTTTTGCAGAATCCTAATTCCATTGTGTGATTTTTTCCTTTTTTAAGTTTAAAGAAATCTAGGCTGTTTTGAAATGAAATGAAGTGATAATTTAGCAAATCCTAATCTTGGTAGAATTTTTTGAAACCTTTTATAATACATCCTTTGTGTTTTTAACTCATAAGCACAATCGGCTGTTTGGTCCTTGCGTTGTTTTTTATTAATGACGCCAACGTGACATTGTCTTAATGACGTAAAGTGTTTCAATGTGTAATACAGTGTAGGTATGTGCGATATCTGACCAGGCCGCGAGTGATAAGTTGGGTTTTTGGAAAATGAAAATAACCGGTGGAGAGGGAGGGTTTAAAATGTGCCTCACTTAATTTGTTGTCGACCCCTAAGCCATGATTAATTCTGCTCCACTGAGAACTGCAAAGATGTTTACTTTGTGTTGTGTTTTTGTGCATTTAAGCTGTTTAATTTTTGTGAAATTAACTCATTGTGAAACTGATTTAGTCTGTAAATGTTACTTTAACCGGAATATTATCTATGGTTTTTGCATCATTTACTTGAAACCAGTTAAGCAATTATCAGCTATTTACATAAGCATGTAAGTATGACCATGATTTTTTACAGCTGCGTGGGATTGTGTCTGCTACTTTAACAGCAGTGTGAATGAAAATTCAAGAGCGAATTTGCTTTTACACGAGCAGCAGCGCTGCTACATCGACATCAGCGTGGATTTAAATTCAAGAGCGAACCGGCCGTCATGAAAACAGCGACGCTGCTATTTCCACAGCAGCGGCCGCTGTTAAATCGAAAGCAGCGTGAGCGTCAATCTGATGGGGAACCGACGCTTACGCCAGCAGCTCCGCTGCTAGTGTAACAGACTAGTTGATATAGATTGAGCAGATTTTGTTGTCATTGTTACATTCATTTACTGTCAATGTGACAGCAAAGCGCCTGTTATAATAACAGATAAAGGTAATGTTATTTTAAAAGCCGGGATGCTGTGCCGTTTTTTAACAGCCAAGGACTGTTCCTTTAGCAGTCGCGACGATTAAAATGACAGTACTTTTTTTTCCGTGAAATGAAGCAAATTAATGAATTTCAGACTGATGACTCCCGACACTTTGATGCTACTTTGATCGGAATTTGTTCGGGAATTTGATCGTCTATCGAGGCCTTAAGGTTAATCTTCAGCTGTAGTTCCGAAAAAATCCACCACGTCGCGCTGCTAAAATCCGACTCCGAAATCAGTGATTATTTAAATATAAAGACACAGATTCTAAATTCTGAAGCTCCTAAGTTCTAGCAGCATGTCTGAAGGATGTGTAAAGTCAAAGATGAGCTTTCAAAGTTGCATATTAAAGGCTGGAATTTGATCCCCGTTTTCCTTATGGGACTCCAATGAGTGCGAGAGAGATAGCTCATGGTGGGAGAGAGATATCTACAACTGCTGAGAGCGATCAATCGCGATTGACTGCATCAAGGTCATCATGCTTAACCCTACTTTTTTCTGGGATGAAATTCCAGGGCTTCAGAAATTACTTTTCTCATTTTTCTTAGTGCCTATAGAAAGAAGAATGTTATAGCTAGAACTTATAATACTTCGATTCGAATAGAAATTCCTTTAACTTTCATAAAAGCTCAAGGACTCACGTGCAGCGGTACGGACTCTAATAGCGTGGACCAAAAAATCAAAACACAGCGGTGGCGCCCCCTGCGCGGAGAAATTTCTTACCAATTTCTTACTTCACGCAGCTGTAGATAAACCTTAAAAACTATCATAAGCACAGTAATGCCATCGACATGACTAAGTTAAAATGGAAATAATTATGGCATCATTTCCGTAACCCAGGAAAGAAATATTTTACTGTGGAAAGAAAAACTTTTTCATAAGGGGAAAAACTTTTTTCACTGGGGGAGAAATTTTTTTTAGGAGAGGAAAGAAAATTTTTATGAGGGAAGAAACTTTTTCTACGAGGAGAAAAACTTTTTTTACTTGGAGAGAAACATTCTTCTCGAGCGAGAGAAAAAGTTTCTTTTTCCCGCATGAGAGAAAAATATTTTCCCCCGGTCGAACAAAAATATTTCTCCCCGCGCAAGAAAAATGTTTCTCCACGCGCTACAGAAAGTATTTCCCTCCGAGCAGTGCTTCGCATAGTTGCCAAACCTAGCCGATATACTCGACAAGAAATTGGAGTGCTCCCGCACGAGGAACGGGAGGTGGAACACACCGCGGAACGCGATGATAAACGAACCAAAACAAAAACAGAACACGTGAACGATCAGTGCTGTCATCATCCGGAACTTTTCCCGAATTTCGGAACTTTTGCAATTTTCCGGAACTTTTGAAATTCCCGGAACATGCCGGATCTTTTGCATTTTTCGGAACTTTCCTGGAACATTTGTTGTTTTATCGTTCGCGGTCTTTTATTTCTAACCTAAAAAGTGAAAAGAAAAAGAAAACTAACGGCACGCGTCGCTCAAAAATTGTCCTGTGTTTTTGCGCTTCTTCTTAATCTTATTCTTGTCGTTTTACTTTTTTGAAAATTTGTTAAACCCATCGCAGATATCTTGTGTTTTACCTTCCCCCTCCAGGGATTTAGACCTCCCCCTGATTTTTCCCTGAATTTTGGCCCCCCCCCCCCCCGGATTTCTCCTACATTTAGACCTCCCCCTTGAATTTTGTCTTTTTCCTGAGTTTCTTCTTCGATCTTCGATCAAAAAATTCCGCATGTCAAAAATCAATAATAATTGCCTAGATTAGGCAGGTATCCATTTGCACCTTACAACTCAGTACAAGATCCATCCATATAGGTCAGTCATTGCGCAGATTTCCCCGCTCGGGGTCAGCCCCTTTCCATTGGCTCGTGACGTCAGCATTACTGCCGCGAAAACCAGAAAAGTCGGAAACAATGCTTTTCTTATGGGAGAGAGCAAATTTTTCTTAATGAATCATTTAAATTTCTTACTTTTAAATCCTTTGAAACTTTCTGTGTGTCGAAAAGAACGTTTAGACATTAGCATTCAGGGTTTCGATTTTGCCGAATTTGTGTTCTTTCATTTTTACAGTTTACTCTGCATCAGCCATTTTTACACGCGAATCTATACCACTAGATGGCTTGTTACATCGCTGACTTCAAAAATCATTTAAAAATATAATAACGCAAATTCCGCTAAATTGAAACCCTGGACGCGAGTTTCTAAACGTTCTTTCCGACACTCAGAAAGTTTCAAACGATTTAAAAGTAAGAAATTTAAATGATTGGTTAAGAAAAATTTGCTTTCTCCCATAAGAAAAGCATTGTTTCCGACATTTCTGGTTTTCGCGGCAGTAATGCTGACGTCATGCGCAGAAGATTCTCATTTCGGTTTCGGGAATGACTGACCTATATGGATGGATCTTGACTCAGTAGGCCTGCGTTGATTGCGTGGTCTTAATGTGGGAACCTCTCTCAAAGCTAATTTCATTTCTTAAAACAGAAAGTTAAATGAACTGAAAACATTCAAAATTTACATGAAAGTCTGTAAGGTCTGTAAGAATTGCCTCAAATTGCCCCAAACAATTTTAGAAATTTCAGAATTTTCCGGGCGAGGCCCCCTCAACCCCCTCACCTGGGAATATTTCATACCTTCCAAACTCCCTCAGTGAGGGGAGTTTAATGAAGTAAGATTAAAGAGGAACTCGTATGGATGCATAAGTTTTCGGGGAGGATGAAGGCACCACTTGATATGTTCGAGTATTAAACTCAACAAATAATGTAGCACTTGGGTACTTGCTACCTTCAACTTTTACAATCCACTGAAAAGCGCGTGCAAACTTAACTTCGTTACATGCATAATGTAAGCGAAGAAATCACGGATAGACTTATAGATCGTTTAAGGTGCATTGTGCCTGACGGTTAATCGTTGAATTGCTAAGCACACCCATGAAACCACTGCGGATATTTAAATAGGCGGCTTTTATGCTGCGCTCAAGGTATAAAATTAAAAATTATTGCATACGATAATAATTGTTAATTTATCCCAAGAAAATTTTTTGGCCTTATTTTAAATTTTATTTTTTTGCCCACAAATTTTCAATCTATAAACTGTGTTCTTATGTAAATTTGTATTTTTGAAGTTCAAGTAGCTTTTCTTCATTTTAAAATATCCCTTATATCCTGTCATATCTGCATAAAATACCATTACCTATGTTTTAAATTTGGGCCAAATGTATGCATTAAAAAATGGATTTATAGTGAGAATTGCTACTGACTGCAGAGGAAGCGACATTGACCCACGCCACTTCACTATTTTATCTCCCATAAGGCCCATGTAATTTTTGAGTTCAAATCCCTATTTCCCTACTACTCACGCATGGCGCAATGCGTGAAGTATCCCTGTCAGGTTTGTAGTCGCTAAGGCGCTTTTCGCGCTGGCTGCCCACCCGCCACGCCGCAGCGTGCCACGGCGCTTGAAGCAACTATTTCACACCAGAGGTATTGCTCAGTATCATACGAAATTGAAGGCGCTCCAACATATTAGGAATGGCAGGCATCCTTCAAAAGTACGGAGCTTTCCGCGCAAAATAAATCAAGATACTACGGCCCAAAAATAGAGCGGTAATCCAAAAACAGTCCTAGCATCCGTAATTAGTAACATTTAGCATACACTTTATCGCATGGCTGATGCTCAATCGCCATCGGCTATAAAAGGCTATAAGAAATTGTGCAGCCGGCTATAGAAGATATTGAAAATTTTACAGCCGGCTTTAGGTCTATGATATTTTAGAACACAGATTCTACTGCCAATTTTTACCAGGGATGACGTTGTTTCTCGGACGAGGGAACGTAACTCAATTCAAAGGTTGCAAAATTTACTTTAAAAAATCATTCTTTTACGAGAATGTACCTGTGTTATTTTCGTCCATAATTATTCTGATTTTTGCACGATGCCGGAAAAATTTCACACGCCATTTGGCAGCTGAATATGGAAGGCAACAGTCATTGCTCAACGGTTGAAATTTCGCAAATTCGAGTTATTTTCATCCAGATTTATATCAAATCTGTTCGAATAATTCAGACAAATCCGACCGTATCCGATGGTCGCTGAGCCTCGTTGCTGAATTTTGCGTGACGCGCGTAAAATTCAGGCATCGGACGGGTGACCTCCACATTCAAGCCAAATTCAACGTGTGATTCCAGCATGAGGTTAGAGAAAGAATCAGAGAAATTCTCAGTCAGAAATTCCCAAGACTCTCCTGGTAAAAATATAATTTGCGAGGAAAAATTTGACAACATTACGTTCTTTCGTGGAAGGAACGGCAATATGAGCAAAATTCCGCCAAAATTTGCCAGTTCTATGAGATAATTTAGAAACACTACTTTCAAACTTTTTAACATGATTGACGATGCAAATTTTGGCTTGGAACTTTGATGCAATTTTCTTGATCGTTTATATGCAGCAAGTGTTTAGCATCGAGAACTGATATCGATATTTTTTTGACCCGACCTGCATGGGAAAGTTTGAGCTTCCACCATATTTTGCAGCATAGTTTACAGCATATTTTTCCTAACTGAAAAACAACTTAATCAGCCAAAATACACATAATAAAAGAACAACTTAGTTTGGGGAAAAAGCTGCAAAAAACATCAAAGGATAAACAAATGCCGGAGCGTTTCAAAATAGCGACAATTTCATTTTTAACCGGAAAAAAATTAAAAATAAAAACGAGCCGTCGATATGCTGTTATTGCGAGACCGAGACTCTTTGCCTGACTGCGCCGCATATGGCCTTCCTCCTTCTTTCTCTTACCCAGGATTCTTCCTAAAAGGCACCGCTCGTGGAATTTTTTTCAAAATTCAGAAGTCCCAGAGGTATAAACCACCAATTTCGGATCCATGCAGTACTTCGCGCATCTCCGCTCCACACTCGGTCTACGTCGGAGTGGAGCTAAGCTCTTCGTCAACATCAAAGGTATTCCTTCGAATTGGCGAAATGCGGGGAAAGGGAAATGAGAGAAGGGGGGGGGGTTCGGAAGCTCCCTCCGAAATACGTAATGAAGCAGATCATTCTCACACCACACTCTCACCTACTATTTATCTTCATTGTTTACTTTGCCTCACACAAGGCTCCAGTGCAATCAAAGCGGCCGCGTCTTGCAGATCCTCCCCCCCC